>CAVLJG010000006.1:103490101-104080924 GCA_963669975.1 Acanthoscelides obtectus | reverse complement strand
ATACCGACAGAGTCGAATTTACCCAGATTTGTACCAGATCTATATCTTCTGTTTGAACACTTGATAAAACCTGTTGAACCAATATGCATGCGTTATTTATCTTAAAACATTGGTTATGGCATTTTAACAAAAATATGACAGCCGAAAGTTAGGTTATGGTGAAGTTGTTTACCAACATTTAGCATAATATGTACAGCCTTTAACAGTTACTAAACAACAGTTGTTGGCTAAGGTAGTAAATTGCACAGCAAAACAACAAGGCTCGGGTTTGTTTTATAAACGTTACCATGGATGCCACAACACCCTTTTGAGTAACGTGCAAGTATGCCGTATAAATAGTTGTATAAACGTTTATACAACAGTTAAAGGTTTGTTCTATAAGGTGTTGTATAACTATGCTATAAGAATATTTTAAACACCTTATTTTAGAGCAAATATGTTGCAGAAAGCAAATTTGCATTCCACACAACATTAAGCCAGCATTTTGGTGTTCAGGCAACAACAATAGAGAGGCTTTCATCATGGCTGAACGGTTCGTTTATTTACCAAAAGCTTATACCACTACATTTGCTAGTGGGGCGGTATTGGTACACCGCTTTCGGGTCAATTCCACATCAATTTATAAACTAAGAACTTAGAAAATCTCTCTGTGCTTTCTCCAAACAACTCTTTTGCACTCATGAAGGGATTCCAACTATGCAAGCATACTCCAGTTTAGACCTCACAAAAACAAAATACCTAATGGTTATTATGTTATGGAAATGTCTACAGTTTCTAACAACAAACCCATATAACTGTATTGAATGTGAAACTAATGCTTCAAAATGTTTACCAAATGTCAACTTGTAATCAAAAATCACACCTAAATCCTTAATTTCGGTGCAACGCTCCAGATATAGCAAATTTAGCAGGTAAATAAAGTGATAGGTAGTTTTCCTCCTAGAATAACTTTACATTGGGTACAATAAGAAATAACTTATTGGTATCACCACCAGTGCTGGAGGATGTCCAATTGATTCTGAAGGAAGGTACAATCATTCAAAAACATAAACGCTCACGCTGCAAATCTTCACATAAGTCATTGATGAATAGCAAGAACAGCATAGGACCCAATTAGAACCTTGCGGAACACCGGATGAGGCTAAGTAAGTATCAGAACGAAAATTATTATAAGAAACAAATTGCCTCCTCGAAGATAAATAAGATTCAAAAAGGTCCCTAGCATCACTAGAAAAGCCAAATTTGATTAACTTCATGATTTATTCGATCGAAGGCCTTCGACGTTAACTTGACCATTGTTGTCCAATGCCTCCGAAATATATTGCGTTATCGTAACTAGGTTTGTAGCAGTTGAACGGGTTTTAATAAATCCATGTTGATGTTGCGAGAGTTGATTATGCTATAATACGATTGTAAAGTATTATCTCAAAGACCTTCGAGAACATGCACAAAATGGAGATCGGACGATAATTTCAATGTTGGACCTGTCTCCAGTTTTTAGCACAGGAGACACTACGTCCGATCCACCTATTCGGAAATAATTCATTCAAAAACTCACGCACTTCGCGTCTAAAATGGGCGGTGCACCATCGTGCAGAAACCACATTGATTGTCTTACACTTAATGGCACATCTTCTAACAAGGAAGGCAAAATGTTGCGTAAAAAGTCTAGGTATTGCATCCCGTCCAATCGATTTGGGAGAATAAATGGTCCAATGAGCATACCGTTCACCATGCCAGCCCAAACATTCACCGAAAATGTTTGTTGAAAATGTGCCCGACGGACAGAGTGCGGATTTTCTACTGACCAAACATGAGTGTTGCGAAAGTTATTCACCCCATTACGCGTGAACGTAGATTCGTCTGTCACCAATATGCACTTCAAAAAGTCCGGATTATTGTCATGTTGATGCAACAACCACTCACAAAACCGCACTCTTGCTGGAAAATCGTCAGGTTGAAGGGCTTATACACGTTGGACGTGAAACGGATACAACCCCTCTTCATGCAGCGTTTGCCACACTTTAGTTTTTGATACTTGCACTTCTCTAGCCACGTCTCTAGTGCTTGTTGAGGGATTCTCGTCTACGCGATTCAGTAGTTCTTCGTCAACTTGCACCATTCGTGGTTGTCTAGGCCTCCCACTGTGCCCACCTCGAAATTCCTCCAAATGGCCCGTATCCCTGACTCTCTGGACCAGGTACACAAATCTGCAGGGCCTTGGATGATGTCGTCTAGGGAAACGATCTGCATACACTCGCGAAGCCTCTGTAGCATTTTGAAGACATTCGCCATAAATTAACAACATATCAACGAGTTCATTATTCACTCGGTGATGTCGCAGGTCACGGCTACAGGACGGTATTCAGATATTTTTGATGTTGCAGAGCCCTTTATCTCCCTTAAGACATTGGTGTATATGGTACTAAGAAAAATAGCTTATGTTTTCAAGATCTACACGTCGTGTAAAGGAAAACCCCAACTTTGCGGACACTCTGTAGAATTACTATCATTCAAGAAGTCCAACTGTTCGACATCAAGGAAAAATTCATACTCCACTATGCTTATTCCATCATGTATATACAGAACAACTACAAGAAATGACTTATTTTTTTTTTTAAGTCTACATTACACTTCACTACTAAGCGATCAATAGAAGGGAACTGTAAATCAAAATTACTCGTCTCAACCACCATAGGATCAATGAAGTCTCTGGTTATAATAAAGTCACAGTTTATCTGTCTAGCAAACTGTCTTTTAGAAGTCAGTACCACGTCTTCAACTTACGCTAAGTTGAAGATACACTTAATATGCCGTCGTACAGGGCAAATGTTTTGAAGAAATGTTTCTCCTATGTAGCACCTTCACAATCGCTTAAAAATTGAAATTAAGGAGTTACTTTTCAATGTTTGTGCATGATATCGTTCAACCTGCAATATAATTTAATTTTGTACCTGATTTACACTGCTGTGTATCTAATTATTTGTGCGTTAAACCTTGCTGAGGAAAGTTTACTTTTTGTATTTCTTCTGCACTGATTGGTACTGAAAAGCAGCTGTTGCCTCCATGTCAATAAAGGCCTTTTGTTATTATTATAGCCGGTTCTGATACTTATTTTGAAGCAATTTAATCTGTTCAATATGGGTCCAAAACCGTAAACAAAAAACTGCATCAGCTGATTGGCTCTTCTATATATATGACTGAGCTTTAATCTACCATACGCTCAAATTGGAAATTCTATTTGAGTATTATTGCCGAATTTGAAAAAAAAATTGAACCACTTAACATCAATTCTTTGTACCGTTTGTGCTCTTATGTTTTATTATCTTAAAAAATTATATACAAGCTATACTTTATGGTCTTAAATCTAGTCATCCGAGGTAATGATGCCTTTAAAATGATTTATTTGCATTATGCCGATAATGTATTTACACTATCAGGCTTGTATGTTTTAAATGTTATTCCCGAATATTCAATGTACCTAATTTTATTTTGTAACAATTGGCTGACCGTAGATTTGATAGATAAAGCAAATAAAATATATTACCTAATTATATTATTTGTGTACTTTGTTTATTTATTGTTTACATTGTTTATATTGACCTGCCATATACATGTAACATATCTTTGTGAGTTATTCCAAATAAATAAATGAAATTTAATTGAATATTTTCCCACATTTGTTATAGAATAAGCATTATGTAATTTGTTTGTCTGTGCAAAATAGGTGCAATTCTGTATTGCAAATCTAGAAACAGAAAAACATGTTATTAAGTGTTTACAATGGACGTTAACATAGAAACTGTTGAAATCCAATTATCAACCGAACAATTACAAACAAAGGTGGAGGAGTGTGTTGTATTTCACCGCAATGCCTTTCTACGCTGAAGATTAAAATCTCATAAGAAAATGGACGGGGTACACATACTGAATCACTAAGAAAGAAAGAAATACGTGCGAATTTATATAATCAATAAACTAAGAAAATTTACCAAAAGAAAATCATTGAAAACGGTTTGGCCTAGGAATGGGCACTCTACCATTAATAAAGACAAATTCAAATTTCTAGTAAGTGATCAAAATAATAAAAAAAGGTTACATGATTTTGGGACGTGACACTTTTTTGAAATTTCTCAGGCATCACTGTTTACTTTTAATTTGATTCTATTGCTTACCACGTGGATATGAAACTTGTTTCCTATTGGTCAGAGTTACAACCTACTAGAAAATTTTGCTCCTGAGATCAACATGAAAAAATATGCTTCTGTAGCTGAACCTGGTAATTTATGGAGTATTTTTTGATTTGGTATAGGAATTACACAAATTGTCTGATGTTTTTTGCTACTTTGAGGGATACTTTAAAAAAATCGATTATACCTATTGTATCAAACAAGAATCTCTCTATTTAATGTGGGTACATTTTAAACAAATTTCAGATTTTTTTCGCTTGTTCGAGAAGATATGTTAGAAGTAATCGACTATATTCCTAAGATCCACTACTTCAAAAACGGATCCTGATCGTCGAATCTCTGTGACATTGCATAACGTAAACCTAGCCTCAAAACAGATTTTTCCACCACGTACAACCCGTTGCTTAAATGAGACCTTAAAAGTACAATCTGCATTTCGTCCATGACCTTTTGACTCGCAAATAGTCGGCCTTGAATGTCTGACATGTAATCGGAAAACCGATAGAAGCATTTCCACATGTGTATATGGATCTGTTTACGTCGTCTGGCGATTAAAACATGACGTTCGGTTCTGTTTCCGTAATTTGGCATGCGATCTGTAATTTGGCCCACTTTATTTGAATCAAAGCACCATAATTCACGAGCTTTGCGTGTAAAGTATTCATTGTACCGATCGCCGGCTCCAAAATATACAAGTGACATTGGCGCTGGATTATTTAAGGACGGTCCACGCTTGCCAAGTTTCAAATATTATTTCATCTTTGATTTAAAAGAATAGACTACTAAATTGTGAGAGCTCAACTTCTCTTGGGATACAATGTATAAAGAAGGTATTTACAGCAAAAAATAACCAAAGACGGGAAGAGTGTAAGCCTACTTATTAAGTAAACACTTTTAGTCAAATTTCTTCTGAAAGTAGTATACACTAATCTGATGTACCTATTAAAGTCTACTTTAAGCTTTGAATCAATAAATCTTCAAAACTACTGAACTGAAGCTCATGTATTGTACATCATTATAAAGGGTATTGAAAGACCTTTAAAATAAGGTATCACTCGACCCCCCTTTCTATTTAAGATTTTAGGGTTGGTGTCACCCCCGCCCAGGGGGCTGCACGTGTTAACGTGATTTTTAGCCAAACTTGTGTCCCCTTCGAAAACAAAATCGACAGGTCTGAGCGTTTTTCCAAAAAAAAAACTGAGCTACCAGTAAATGCGTCTGTTTCGTTTTCGATGCGCCACCCTGTATATAGGTGAATCAGTGCCCCAACTTCTTAATACTGGTGCAAATGTATACTAATATATAGTCCTGCAACAGGGATAGAAAAGTGTTGAACGTCCGGGCGGTGTGTATAATAGATTCACTTTAATTATTATAAGGTATATCCGTGAATCGGTATCGCAATAAGGAAATTTCAGTTCCGAATTCTGAATGTTTTAAAATAACTTTGTCTGTTCCATGTAAATACAGGGTATCCGCAAAGTTGGGGTTTTCCTTTACACGACGTGTAGATCTTGAAAACATAAGCAATTTTTCTTAGTACCATATACACCAATGTCTTAAGGGAACCGAGATAAAGGGCTCTGCAACATCAAAAATATCTGAATACCGTCCTGTAGCCGCGACCCGCGACATCACCGAGTGGTACAAGGTCACCGGCTCAACCCGACGACAGAACTGGGTCGGGGTCAGTGTGTCAGGTCAGTATGCAACCTTCAACCAACGGTTACGGTCACGCGTGTAGAGGTAATCGCGTAGACGAGAATCCCTCAACAAGCACTAGAGACGTGGCTAGAGAGGTGCAAATATAAAAAAGTAAAGTGCGTGAAGAGGGACTGTATCCGTTTCACGTCCAACGTCCAACGTGTACAAGCGTTTCAACCTGACGATTTTTCAGCAAGAGTGCGGTTTTGTGAGTGGTTGTTGCATCAACATGACAATAATCCGGACTTTTTGAAGTGCATACTGGTGACAGACGAATCTACGTTCACGCGTAATGGGGTGAATAACTTTCGCAACACTCATGTTTGGTCAGTAGAAAATCCGCACGCTGTCCGTCGGGCACATTTTCAACAAACATTTTCGGTGTGCTCATTGGACCATTTATTCTCCCAAATCGATTGGACGGGATGCAATACCTACACTTTTTACGCAACATTTTGCCTTCCTTGTTAGAAGATGTGCCATTAAGTGTAAGACAATCAATGTGGTTTCTGCACGATGGTGCACCGCCCCATTTTAGACGCGAAGTGCGTGAGTTTTTGAATGAATTATTTCCGAATAGGTGGATCGGACGTAATAGACCCGTAGCGTGGCCTCTGCGATCTCCAGACTTAACACCATGTGATTTTTTTTCTTTGGGGTGAAATGAAACGCTTAGTGTACAAAACTGAAGTGCATACGGTTGACGAACTTCGTCTCAGAATTGAACAAGCTGGTGCTTTCATTCGGGGGAGGGACTCCATTCTCAAAGCCTGCACCGATGCTTGGCTACGTCGTGCACGCACCTGTGTTTTTGAATAAAACGGCGATAACTTCGAACAATACCTATAAAGTACGTTTACCTAAAAACTGAAAACGCGGCAACGCCGTCATATTTGTTACCTCTGTTCGTGGTCTGCACCACCCCCTGCGTCTGCTCGGTAGCGCATCAGCTGATTTCATTTTCTGTTGGAGCGGGATGATTTCGGGCAGAGACGTACTTAGCCCTTCTCGTCAACTGGAGAGTGAGTACTTTTTCCTTTATTTTTTTTACTTGGTCGCCCTCGTTTCACTACTCATTACCTTTGTTATTTCAAGGGTAGTTGTTTCTGAAAAGGAAAACCCCAACTTTGCGGACACCCTGTATATTATGCAAGTGTAAATCTTTGATACTGATACGACTACATATCGAGTATCCAATAGCTCACAAGAATGCGGAACCTTGCGTGATGACATATGATAAGTTTCAGTCGCTCATGTTATGTAAATGACTTTGAAGTAGCGTCACCATTTTTCATTCAAATTTATTTTATATGTATATTTATCGGCACATAGTATAAAAATCTGAATAAAATATTCAACTTATAGCCACTTCAGTTTCCACAACAGCCAGATAGGCCAACAATATCCTAGACGCACCATTGGCATTTAACTACAATTTGGTGTAGTCGTACGTCAAGTGTTAAAATAAGTGTACATGTCTGTACAAGCCTGTCCTAATTAATCTTAGTTACCGAACCACATTGATTTATCAGTTAAGTGAAAACACATTCATCTTTAAGTGCATTACTGAATGTATACTAACATTATGTCTGGTAAGTACTATCTCGACAGTAGATCTAAGACAAAATGAAATGATATGAGCTATTATAATTTCGCATTCTTTAAAACCTTTATAATAATATATCCATGAGAGACTATCAGAATAAAAAAAGAATTTAATAATTTCAGGGTACTAACGAAATCAAACGTTAATCAATATCAAATTGTTTTATTACTTGTAGCCCCACAATCCGGACACATTGGTCAATCTAAAATATCGAGCATGCAAAATGTGAAGACAGCATATTTGTTGTAACACTAATCCTGTTATCTTAAGCAGAAATGATGGAAAAGTCTATGAAAGAATGTACCAAGCAATTTGTTATCGATCATCATCAGTGTCCTATTTCAGTACTCTTTCATAATATTCTAAGCTATCAGGCATTCCAACTCAGTTCATTAAAAATTGAAGGCAAGTTTTCCAATAATTTCTAAGTGAAAGATGCATACAATGCTGAGGAATAATTGTTTGACAGTTCTTTAAAGCTATTGGGATTTTGATTTGGCAGTTTATTAAAAATTCTTATTCCCATGTACTTGGGGCTGCTTTCAGTTATGGATAGCCTATGAGTCGAAATTTGTAAGATTGAGGAATTCCTTGTGTTGTAGGAGCTGTGTGCATTGAGTACATCAAAGATACTGTAGTTACTCTTAACGTAAATTAAAGGTTGAAATATGTAGATGCAAGACAAGGTGAGTATCTTGAACTTAACGAAAATGTCTCTACAAGGTGTTCTACTGCTTGCAGAAACTATCATCCTCTTAGCTCTTTTCTGGATTACAAATATCCTGTTTATATAAGTGGATGCATCACAGATACGTATTCCATACAAAATGGTGCTGTATCCACAATCTATTTTATCTGGTTTATACAATAAACAAAAGGTTCCTTGCATATATCATCTATATGCACTTTCCGTTTGTAGTTATTTGACAAATGTATGCCAAGGAATTTTACAGAATCCTCTTGTTACCACAAAAACTGTGATTTAACCCTGTTCAATACGAGACCATTAACTAGTCGTGTACCCTTTCAAATTCATCACTGGCAGATCTTATTAGACCAGAAACAGTGGGAGATTCGATGCCATCTTCATACAAAACATGGAAAGTGCAATTGAAATCGTTCTCGAAAATGGTATATAGCAGTGGACCCAATATTGATCCGTATGGGACACCGATTAAGCTGTCTATCATTTAGTTGAATATATTACTGTCTAACGGCCTAGTAACCTTTGAACAAACGGATCATAGTGTTCATGCTTCTGCAACAATAACTCGTAATTTACTAGATACTCAAGTCTATGAGTATCCCAAGTGACTTGCTTTTTTCATCAATGCAATTGTATTTCCTGTCGATGAACGCTGTTATAGCGCCTATTGTGGATAAGCCCTTGAGAAACCCAAACTGTTTGTTGTTAAATAAATTGCGTCGTTGGAAGAATTCTGTCAAGCACGTTAAATCCAAAGTGAGAGTTGATGTACTTGTACATATTTTGTACTGTCTTTAATGTAAGTGTTTACACACATCTTGCAATTTTGTTTGCAGCCCTTGATCCAACTTCTCATGTAGCTGTCGTTCACAGTTTTGACATATTCTGTATCATCATTATTATTATTAAATATGCTTGCTTATCTTCAATTTCGCGAGAAGCTACAACTATATCAGGCTAGCTGTAAAAGTTAAGGTCGAAAATAGGTGGCAATACCGCTGTATCTGCGAAACCGTAAATTAAAATAAAATTAAATATCTAATTCCGGCCAAAATAGATTCGATGCGCAGCTGTTCCGGTTACACAAAAAGATCCTGAATGAATTCTACTCATGGCATGTTGGCATATCTAAACTTGAACTTTTCACGTCAGGACACGACAGGAGGAGGCACTGTCGATACACAGTTTCCTATTTTGCCAGCCACTTTCTCAGTTGGCTCCACAACGGGCGCGGAGCTGGAACTTTAATTAGGCCCTTCTCGTCATTCACGCCCTGATTTAGTGCTGTTCGGTGTTCGATTTTGTGTCCCGTGCTACTGCGAGGGAAGTAATGGTATACAGAGTCGTATCGGTGGAAGTTTGAAGGTATATATATGTGCATCAAAATATATTTGAGAAAATTAATAAATTAATGAATTGATCGTTGGTGAACCATGTACCGAAAGACCTGGCATACAACAACCTGTGATAACAGATTCAAGTTTCCGATACGATTTGGATTCCATGTTACTATCACCCATACTAATTTGCGATGGCCTGATGGCAGTTCCTATTAATAACTCGATGTTGGTAGTAATCCAGCCCAGCATCATCAAAGAATTTACCAAATCGATAACCGAAGCTGAAGCATACACCAAAAGCAATATACCGGACCCACGAACCTGACGCTTAAATCCAATAAAAACTCAATAAAACAAGTCGGAAAGAACGTTAGAGCTGAATGTCGTTTTATCGCTTAGGAAGGAGTGGTACTAGATCAAAAAACGTCAATACTTATTTGTTATAATGAAATAGGTCGACTCTGCACTTCCTTTGCGGAGCGCCTGAATCATTTGTGATCCAATGTGGTATTTTTGAATTTGTTTCGCGGTTTTCTACCATCTGCAATTTATCGTCCGCCATGTTCAGAACCCCACGAGTTTTTGAAGAGTATCGAATTTTTTTTTCAAAATCAAAATAAAGTTCATTTAAAGCCACATATTTTCTTGGGAGATGTCAATATAAATATTTTGGACAATGATCCCATCACAAATGAATACTTGAATATCCTATCAAGTAACGGATTTCTGTCCTATATAAACCTACCTACAAGGTCCATCAGTGGCACATGTATAGATCACTGCTTTGTGAAAGACCTATCCAACAAAATTACTTGTATACCAATAATCCTAGAAAGCGATATTACTTCTCCACTATTTTACTGATATCTTCAAACGAAAAACATTCTAACATCCCTACCGTCAATAACAACCAGGAAAATTACAATTTTTTTGTCGACAATTCAAAACTAATATCAAATGTCAAGAATCCTGGCAACAATTATACTCTATAAATAATATAGACAAAGCAACGGGACTGTTCATAGAGAAAATAAAAAAATTAATAGATATTAGTACCAATAAAGTAATAATTAGTCACAAAGAGAAAAGCAGAAATGCCTGGATTACCAAAGGATTAATAACATCGGCAATAGAGAAAGAAAGACTGTATAATGTAATGAAACTAACGCCAACTACAGAGAATACCGACTGCTACAACCAATATAAAAATAAATTTATAGAGCTTGCAAGGCAAACCAAACGAAAACCTAAATAAATTGAATAATAACTTAAATGATCCTAAGCGGCTTTGGACAACTATTGATGAGATTACTGGGAAAACAAAATTTAAGGAGTGTGTCACTGAGTTAAATACAACATCGGGAACAGTATTAAAAAATACTCAACAGATATGCGATGAATTTGTACAATTCTTTACTGACATAGGCGAAAATTTAGCAAGTAATATACAAGCAAATGTACAAAATACTCAGCCTCCAAAAGAACTTTGAACTCATTTATTTTGGATAAAGTCGAACAATGTGAAGTATACACCACTGTTATGTCCTTAAAAAATCGGAAAAGTCCTGGGTTCGATGGTATTAAAAGCGAGCATTTGAAAATTATAGCCGAGGACATAACAGAACCACTCACTTACCTAATCAACAAATGCTTTGAATCTGGAATATATCCCTCAATTTTTAAAAAAAAGGTAATATAATACCGATACATGAATCAGGAACAAAAACAGATGTTAACAACTATAGACCAATATCAATAATATCCAGTGTAGCAAAGGATTTTGAAAAAGTTTTATCTACTAGAATGATTCGATACCTCACAAAATTCAAAATTTTAAGTGAAAATCAATATGGATTTACAAAAGGGAAGGCTACATCAAATACATCAAAATATTGATAACAGAATCCCTTCAATCTGCATTTTTGTTGATTTAAAGAAAGCTTTCGACACAAATTATTATTAGAAGCATTGGAGAGAATTGGTTTCAGAGGAAACGCGTACTCACTGATCGAAAATTATTTGTCAAATCGCCCACAATCTGTGCAGATATCAGGATCATTTAGTAAAGAAATGTATATTAAGTGTGGTGTCCCACAAGGAACTGTCTTAGGTCCGCTGTTATTCAATATATATTTAAATGATATTTTCCAAATTAATTGTGTTGGCAAAAGAACTAGTTTTGCAGATGATACTGCAATATTATATGAAGGCACTGACTGGTCTGATCTGAAAAATGTAATTGAAAATGATTGTATCAAAATTATTCGGCGGTTTAACAGTAGAAAATTAAGCATTAACTACTCTAAAACACATGTTTTACCATTTGGATCTTATGCTAGACATCTGCCAAAGTCCTTCAACATTAATGATCAAAAAATGCAAATTAATAGAGTGCCCAACATAAAATACCTTGGAGTGGTCTTGGATCCTCACTTACGATGGGACATCCATGTCAATTATATTTTAAAGAAAGTTTTGTTTGTATCCTACAAAATTAAATACCTTGGGAATATATTGACAGAAAAATATCTTCGAACATTATACCATGCACTGATTGAGCCTCATCTCACATATGGTATATTAGCATGGGGAGCTGCATGTTCCTCACATATCTATAATTTAGACGTTTTTCAAAAAAGTATTCTAAAAATGCTATTTAAAAAACCGAAACTTTATCCCACTGAAAAATTATACGCAGATGTTCGAATGTATGATATAAGACAGCTTTATTTCTTACACAGTATCACTCACTACCATAAATTTGTAAACACCGACCAAAAAATTAAACATAATCATTATAGAAGGTACAAAATTCGTGGCACAGTAGTTCCTCAACCGCATAAATCTATAATGCAGCGATCATATCTCTATTTAGCGCCTACATTTTATGAAATTATACCTAAAGACTTACGTTTCGGAAATTGTTTCAAAAGAAATTTAAAAAAGTGGCTACATTCTATAACTAGTACTGAAATTCATAAACTCATAAATACGAACATCAACTAAATACATAATCTACTGTAGCTAATTTTTGTCCTTTTTTGTCATTTGCATTCTACAGTTTCAATTAAATTATTGGTCCATGTACAGGCGATGCCTTCTATTGGGCCTGTTTTGATTTTATATTTATTTACCCATATTGTTTGTTATCTTTGTACATTGAGTGAATAAATATTATTATTATTATTATTATCTATAACTCGAAAAAGATACGCATATTTTCGGCTAGAGAGTTCTCAATCCAGGAAGGGCTTTGTATAGTAAGATTGTCCATGATCCTTTCCTCTTCTCTGCGTTGGCGTGGTAAGTAAAGGACCAATACGTTCCGGTCCTGCACGTATTGGCATTAAACGCGTTGAAAAATGCAGGTAGGTCATGAGCAAAAGCGGGTGTAATCAAGCAGACTGCTACTTTTTCTTTTTTGTTTTGTTCTGAATGGTTCAGCTTTATCGTGTTGTTTGCAGAACGTGTCGTTTTGAAATGTATGTAATAGCGTGAGAAAAACAATGCCTCAGATAAGTGAACAAGCGTACGGAAATAGTTTCACGGGGTTCTTTGCAACAATGGATTTCTGATATTCTCAAGCAGTCATTTAGAATAAACTGCATCAAGTTAGCTTATAGCTAGGCACCAACATATCATTAACTCATTTGGAATTAAATTTTCAACAAATTAAGTCATCAGACATTATAATGCCTAAGTTCTTCGACAAGATCCACAAGTACTATTTTATTACCTTTTAAATTTATGTTTAAGTCCTTTTTGAAGCAGTCCTTTTATTTGCGTATACCAGCAAATTTGTCTTTGAAAGGATCAAACGAAGATTATCACTAAACTTTTCTTTTTTCTCTTGATTCATTTTATTATCAGCTGTTTCTAACTCATTACTCCTAAATGGACAGAAAATCTGAGTATCGTTTCTAAATATGAGATATATAGTGAAAATAACAGGGGTCCTAACACAGATCCCCATGGTACACCAGCACAATTTTTTTGTGCGGTAGAGTATGGTGTATCTGAAGTCACTTGAAATAGCATAAAAACCTTTGGTCGGCGCGTCCTTTGTAATTTCATGACGTATCATAGGCGTGCGGCATTTATTTAGAACGATAATAATAATGTTTTTATATCACAATAAATGGATTTTACTATCTTCTTATTTTTTTGATTTGGCATAAAAATACTTATATTGGGAGTTTAATTTATGTTGACTGAAAGTTAGGAAATGGAAAAATTACAGAATTCCAACGTTTGACATAGGCAAATATTTACATAGCAGGTAGGTATATAAAAAGGTATATAAAGACTTACATTATAGGTATTTATATATCATCCTCGCCTTCGGAGCTGTCGCTAGGGTCATCTTGTAGAGAAATTACAACGGGATTTACAGGAGGCAAAACACAATATTCATTTTCTTCTTCAATAATATGCCTAGAACACTGCTTCCATAGGTCTGTGGCAGCAATATGAGATACTGCATCTCTTATTGTGGCCAATAGCGATTCACTTAATTGAGGGGTCTGATTATGTTTTCTTACTTTTTTTTTAAAGCAGCCCAGATCAACTCAATCGGGTTAAAAATGCAGTAATAGGGAGGTAGACGTAATACTTCATGGCCATTTTGCTGAAGCAGATTGTCAACAACATACTCTTTTTCAAATTTATGTCTTTTATTAAGATCCAATAATATGGCTTTGGTTGATTTTTGTGGTATGTCCATTCCCTTATCCTTCATAAAATCAATAATGTCTTGTTTTTTTGTGCCTGTATTCGGAATTTTGTTTTTCTGTCGGGAATGGTATGGCGCATTGTCCATAATAATCACTGAATTTGGGGAAATGTTTGGTATTAACTGCTGCTCTGTCCACTTTTCAAATGTCAGAGGTCATGTCCTCATGATAGTCGGCACATGATTCTTTGATATTTTTGACAGATAACAGCAAGGCATTAGGTATAAATCCATTTTCACTGCCAGCATGGAGAATAATGATTCGTTTTCCACGGTTGCATGGTGCATTTAAAATGCACTTGTTGCTGTCGTCAACCCAGCCGTACTGCACAACATCATGGGTATCATACCACGTTTCATCCAGGTAAATCAGATTTCTTTTCTGCTCTCTATAGATTTTAACTTTGTGCAAAAATTCTTGGCGCAATTCAACGATTCGATACGACTCCATAATCACCATTCTTTTATCTAATTTTTTGTATTGAAAACCACACAGTTTTACAATACAGTGCAGTGAGTCTAAGCATTTGTAATTATAAAAATCTTCAGGATAATCTTTTAATTTATCCCGTATCATTGCCAACGTGGGCACCAAATTTTCTTTATAAAATCCGTATATTATACGACGAATATCTTCCTGAAAACCCACGTCTATTCTTTTTAATTTTTTCCCTATGCGCTTTCTGTGGAAGGAATGGTTGACTACATCTCCCCTTTTTATAACCCGATAAATGGTAGACCGACTGATTTTTGTCAGGATACAAATTCTGTTTAAAATTTGATTTTGCGAGGAATCTGGATTTTCGTTTTCAGACAATCATACATATTTAGGATTACTCTTTGGGTCTGTTCCTCTAAATCTTTATGAAAGAATTCTGCCTGCACAGGTTCATCAACCATCTCCTCGTGGCTTGGAGCATTTTGCCAAGGTCTCCAAAGAGCCATATTTAGGACACACAAGAACAATCAACACAACAATTAAATCAACAAGTAAAGTGAGTATTCAAAAGTCAAAAACACACAAACTAATAAAATCTATGAAAAAACACGGACAGACTAAAGAAAACACGTTTATTCACCGCTACACGGCACTGGCTAAACTGTTTCAATTTTCAATAGCCACCTGCACTTGTTCCGAGTTCTGAAATACACGCTTTCTCATTGGCTATGTTCACGCATAGGCGTGCTTTACTCCACGTGGACCGGTGAAACTGCCTTTGATCTCTTATACGGGGGATATTTGCTGCGAAATTTGGCGATTTTTGCAGCAACAGAGCGTGTTAAATATAGATATATAAAACGCACCCGGTATTTCACAGTGTTTCAAGTGACTTCAGATAAAGTATACTTGATCAGGAGGAACGTTTTCAAGGTACGTTTGAATAACCGAAAGAGGTTTTTCAGAAAATCTAAATTAACTGCATTTAGACACAAGAAGTGAATGAATAAGTACTCTAGTAACGACAATAAGTATGCTGCTTTTTGGTTGTCAGGCGCAATTAATAAATCACAGAGTGTCTTCTCACTAGCTCAAGGAAATAACGTTTTTATCAAAACAAGCTGCAGGCTATATTTTTTGCCGCTGACCGGGGAGTGTAAGAGTTAATGACTTTTGGTATATCTTGTTACAGCATCCCGATAAGCCGAGCTTATTATGCATCTCATCTGTACCATAGACATGAACGGAATTCAGGTAGTAGGCAAGAACGTGATTTTAAAACGCGCCTTTCTCAGGGTAAGTAATGATCTGATGCAGACATTTATTCTTACAGATTATAAATAGATATGGCTAGCTATAATCTTACTTATGAATTAGCAATAGGGATTGGAAGCATGCAGCACTTTTGAAATCGATGTAATTCGATATTTTTTGTGGAACAAACAAGGTTAAAAATCGCTTTGAATTAGAATAAAGTCAAAACACCCTTTGGAGTCTTGTAGAGCAAGGTGTTAACTTTTAACGTTTCCAAATATTCGCATTGGTCTTTTGTTAAGCTAGAAAGCATATGAGTAACTCTAGATCCGTCTGCTACAATCTGGCAACATGGCACCGCACTTCTTTCTAAGCAAATTCTCTTGGCGGTGGTTGTAATTCAAGGTCGAACAGTTTATAAAAAATTGAAAACCACTCTTTTGACATTTCAGGTGCTCCTGAACATTTTTGAAAACATTGTAGTAAGAGTTGAAATTGGGTGTTGGGGGTTGTAATTTGTTAGACATATTTTACATATCATAGGTTTTCCCGTACATTTTGCGTTTAAAACTTAACTGATATATATACCAAGTGACATATAAATCCGAACACCCAGTTTAAATGGTTTAGTATTTTAATAAAAGTTAGTGAATATATTTATCTTACTGTAAACAAGTGAAAAAATGTTCAGCCTTATCAGTTGGACATTCCGGTTTTTATACTGCTTCTTTTTTTTAATTCACTAACGCTCTAAAAATGAATATTTCAGCCGCAGTAAAGAATCAACGTTGGCGGATTTTGGATCTTGACATCCTTTACGATCGGTTACGATGCCTATAGTACGGAGACCTGTACGATTTCGTCAACTTAGTGAGTTTGATAGGGGCCGTATAGTGGGACTTCGGGAAGCTGGACTTTCTTTTCGGGCAATTGCAGTTAGAGTGCAAAGAAGTGTAGACACTGTGGTTAGGTGTTGTCAGGCATGGCTTCGAGAAGGCCGTACGCAAAGAGCAAGGGGCACTGCACGCCGCCGTAAAACAACAGACCGTGAGGATCGCCGCCTAAGATTATTGGCCTTAAGGGACCATTTCTCCACTACCAGGTCCATTGCAAATGAATGGTTTGCAGAACACGGAAGACCTATTGGCATGCGAAGTGTTTACCGACGAATGAGAAGTTTTGGCATGTTTTCATACCGGCCACACTGCGTCCTCCCTTTAACTCGAGAACACCGACGTAATCGCCTTGAGTGGTGCAGACAACGGTCACTCTGGGGTCAGGAATGGAACAGTATTGTCTTTAGTGACGAGTCTCGATTTTGTTTAGGCATGCACGATGGTCGTGCCAGGGTTAGAAGGCGACGTGGTGAAAGGACGCATCCACAGTTTTTTGTTGAAAGACATGTTCATCACACTGTTGGAGTTATGGTTTGGGGTGCTATAGCTTATGGTTTAAGGTCACCTTTAATCTTCATCAGAGGTAACGTGAACGCGCAGCGTTATATCCACGAAGTTCTAGAACCCCATCTTTTACCCTTGACACCCTGGCAGATCCAACTTTCCAACAAGATAATGCCCGACCACATGTTGCAAGAGTCACAATAGACTTCTTTCAACATAATGATGTCACATTGTTACCATGGCCACCAAGATCTCCCGACTTATCCCCAATTGAGTACGATGATGGGTAGGAGATTGCTCAATTTGCAACGTCCTCCTCAGACTCTAGAAGCACTTCGAGAGGAGTTGGTGGTTGCCTGGAATGAGATACCACAGGAGGACATTGATCATCTGATGAGAAGCATGCCTAGGCGCGTTGGAGAATGCGTAGCACATCAGGGTGCATCCACACATTATTAAAGGTCAAAGGGCTTTAAAGCAGTGCAATCATTTTTAAATTTTTATCATTTACTTATTATGCTACATTAAGTACTTATACAAAATTTTATTAAAATAAAACCATTTAAACTGGGTGTTCGGATTTATATGTCACTTAGTATAGAAATGTTTTCGAGCCGCGTACTCCTGTTATGATCACAGGCCGGCAAACCGAACATATACATATTCACGAAATCAACAGCTCACTGAAGCGATATTGCACGGTTGTGGAAAGGGACAATGTTGCCAAATGGACAGTAACTACCGGTAAGCCAGGGAAAAAGCGTCTATATACTAATTGTATGGAACTTATTTTTGTTCATTTCCTCTGTAGACTATGTTCGTAACTGAATGTTTTCTGAGAGGATTCAAATTGCGGCGAACTTAATCCTTTATGAACTAGTGACGGCATTGCGTAAGAAGTGAAGAATCAACCTGTTTGACGCTATTTTTTCATTATCACATTTGCTGAGTGTCCCTTGACATGCATCAAAGGGTCAGTAATCCAATGAAATTTTTTCATACAATTCTTCCGAATAGATTACAAAGAAGCAACCGTTCCCAATCGATCAAAGTACACTTTTCGTGCTTCTCAATCGTTTGGCGCTAGTATATTTAGATCCTCATAGCTCAGGTATTCGTAAGTACCTATTAGTCATAGTTCACACGTCTGTATCTCCATATATTTGGTCCTAAGGTTTCGGAAGGAGAAATTCCAATATCATAACGTCGTGAAATGCGTGAGGACTGGGAACCAATTGTGAGAGCCTGTTTGACTGACTTGATCTGTTCAACTCCTCAGAGAAGCTTTGCAGATTGGTAGCTGACTTTCTCTCTGGCCGCAAAATATCCATCGTAATTGACGAGTTCTTCTTTTCATCCCACAACGTCAACGCGGGTGTTACCCAAGGATCGGTCTTGGGTCGGACATCGTTCCTCTTACATATCAACGACTTCCTTTCCTGTACGATCAACCCAATCCACTGCATTGCTGATGACAGAACCCTACATACAGGAAATCAGGGCCAGATGCCAATCTCTGCCGTTGAGCTAGAAAAAAGAAGACTGGCAGCGATTTCCTCTCTGACAAGAGACCTGGAGGCTATCTCTGCTTGGGGACGCAACAATCTTGTACAGTTTAATGCTTCCAAAACACAGCACTGTGCCTTGATGAACAAAGAGTGTTCTAGCGCTCATCCGGTTTCGATGGATGACCGAGTCCTGCTAAAGGGCCATTCATTTCTGCTGGACGAAATCCAGATCACCGAAGACATGATATACTTTTCTACGCATGACCTCCTTACTGTATTCGTGTCCCAGATAAGACATAGCTCACACATTTGGGGTGCTGCCCCCAATATTAATGCTCAATGCTGCCTAGAGGAGGGCTGTCCAACTGATAGATGACTCTTAACTAACAGACAGTCTCGGGACCATGTTGCACCGGCGGTATTCTTAATTCATAGTATAAGTGACACTTTCTAAAGTTTCCATCATGGAAATATCCCTTCGTCAGTAAGGGAGCATTGAACTCTCGTAACCCGTGTCGTTACTTAGAAAGGTACTGAACATCAAACCTACAAAAGAAATTTTGATCGCTAACGACATTACAAATATCTGGTGCCCTATGTTCACTTACCTCCTGTAAATTTTTCTCTCAATTTATTTTTTCTTTAGTTTCTTGGAGGACCTGTGAAGCCTCTGCTGTAATGGCACTCATCCTCATTATCTGTCTGCCGTCCGCCGTTGTGTAAGCTTTATGACCATTAGACCAAGAGCTCTTGGAAGTGGTTACCTCTACCTGCTATTGCATGTACTGGCTGTGTTTTATCGTTGATAAGTGGATATTGTTAATGTTTTACCATCCGTTCTACTCTGGCTTATGGAATGGAAGCATGGGAGGCATAATGCCATAATGTGCGTACCTAGACAGAATCGCGATTCGTCATTCTGCCTTCCAATGTTGCCGTTATCTGCTCCAGTTCAAACGTTGATGACAGTGGTCAACAGTCAGAGGAAGCACTAACCCTAGACGGTATGAAAATAGTCCAAAGGTTAGAATGCGAACGCTTAGTAACAGGTCTACCTTCTTCTCCTAACCCACTGACGGTCTATGGTACGCCTCGGTGGATCAGTTGGCGTTCTTTGTGTTCCTCTACCTTCTTCTGTCCACACACGATACACACCCATTACCGTCATTGCGGTACAAATAACATGGCAGCCAGTTTCGCGATAAGAAACACCAACATCTCGATGGGCGATAATTCTACCCCTGCCAAAGTCGCTAACATGGTGATAATTTAGCCTGGTCTTCGAACTCGAGGCGTTTACTTATGCTTAACACTAATAAATGAAAGCGCAATAACTGAAAGTATCTGTACTACTTAGCTCTCAGGAACTGCTTTTGTCAGAAAAACTAAGAGTTAATAAAGGTAAACAAAAAAAAAAAGATAAAACATCGTTGTTGTTGCCATATCATGCTTTAAATATAGTTGCGAAAAAAATGAGTTGAATAAATATTTTTTTGGGTGTAACACTTCTGATGTCACTGAATATAGTTCCAATGGGACAAAATTATTTTTAGATGTTCAGCTAAACAAAAGCTCGCTTTGAAAAATCCTTTTTTTCATTTTATTCCTAATCTGCTAAAACCAAATAATATATCTAGCGCCAATTTCACCAACAATAATATTTGACGGTCTCTGAAAATCAGTGATTTCTATTGAAATGTTGAAAAAACGGTTGCCTTATAAATAAGGGTACATTATAGATATAATATTATGTGTTTTTGTGCTTTAGAATTAGGACAACTTTCATAGAATTTCAAATTTTTATCATTACACAAAAGACGGTCAGTTATTTAAATGGACCAATGAAAATGAGAGAAATAATAGGTCGATTTCGATTTTGAAGCTTTTATTCGTCATAAGATTTTAGCAAAATATAAGATAGTAGAGGCAACACCGCACCCCGCAGCCCAGTTGACAAGAACGACAAGCTGTCAAGATTCGAGATGTTCAGATTCAAGAAAAGTATCGATTCTTATCGGTTTAGGAAGTATCGATACTCTAAAATAATGGAATAAAATTATCGATATCCAGCGGAACAGTAGTAATCTGAAGTTAGTCACTATTTCTGACACAGTCCGGATCGAAAGATGACGAGACTCGTAAAATGTATCGATACACCCAAGTGTCGAATAAAACATGTCGATCCAAAATATCGGCTATGGGAAACAAAGGTATCGATACTTCTAAATATTGGTTCGTATTGAACATCCCTACTGTCTTGATGTATAACCCGAGGTACCGACGGAGCTATTTTGCGGCGTCATGGAAATAATTCTAAATTTTCATTAGCATTTTTTCAAGTGTTGTGCAACGATTTTGGGAGAAATTACACGTGTAGTCTTATAAAGCATAGTAGAGTTCCTGAACACCCAAAAAATATTGGACTTTATGGATATATGGATATCAAAAATCCTTAACCGTTTTGTGGGAATATCAAACGACGGTGCTGTAATTAACAGCAAGTAAATGAATGAATTATTGGAAACGAGCAATATCTATGAACTTTTTGGTAGAGCCTGTCATCAAGTAGGTGCTTAATAAAATAAAAACATTAATTTAACACATTTTAAATTTTGAATAAATTATATGTAATTTCTTAATATTCAATAAGCTGGGTGATGTTTCAATGACAAGCTGTCATCTCATACTTAGACAGTATTTTGTTTTCAACATTTCATAGCTATTGGTTGATTGGAACTTGAAGCTCGTTCGCTGTATTTGACGGAATGTTACCCTATACATGGATAATAACGGACTGTTAATTTGACAACCTTGGTGAAATCCACCCCTATAGTATTTAGCAGGAGCAGCCGGGAAACCAAACATCAACTTTCCTCGAGTTCGCGTGACAATTTATAGGTAAATCCCTCCTTTCAAATTGGCGCCCAAGCGATGCGACGTGCACAAAGGACTTTGAACATTTGCCTCTCACCCTAAGCAAATACCCTTTAGGCCTCCAAATGTTTCAATTATCGCTTAACTGCTCGCATTAATCCTTGCCGTGAACGTGCTGAACCGCCCTAGGGGCGAGAACTGTCCTTTGAGAGATTACAAGGTAATAACTAAATTGGCAGGTCTCTCGGAGAGACACGGCCTGAGAAATTTGCGTACCTAGATCAAACGCTGTATCGGCTGTTGACGTTTATAGGGTGTCCGCAAAGTTTGGAATTTTCTTTACACGGCGTTCGGTTTTAGAAATGATAAGAGGTATTTTCTATGCGATAATCCGACGAACGCCTTGCAGAGCGACCTTGGAATATCGAATTTACCAGATTATACAGGGTGGTTCACAAGTCGTGACCAAAAATGCGTAATAGAAAACGCGATTCATAAAATTCAGGCCACAACAAACTTTGCGGAAATACGAGCCCCTTCCCACTTCAGTTGGCCCACTTCAAGATTTGTACCAAAATATGCCTGTATAAACTAAACATGACGAAACTATTTACTTCTAAAACAATTTATTTTCTCAAAAACATTTTAGATACACTCTAGTCGTAAAAAATGCGTATTTGAAATCACTTAGACCTAGAACTAATAGAAAATCTGAACAAATAAACAATCTGCGAATAAATGCGCGAAGTTAACAAAGTAACAATTGAAAGATTACCATTGGGTAACATCACCTGTATTTTTTATTACGGCTGAAATTCTTTGGGGCATAGTGTTATCCAAGTTTTGGCAAAAATTTGGTGTAAAACAATCCCATATTTCTTTAAGCTTTTGTCCCAGTTCCGTGATTGTACGAGCAGGACGTTGTCGTAGAACCTTTTTCATCTCGAGCCACAAAGTTTCAATAGGTGACAGATCTGGACTGCTAGAAACCCATTTCAAAAGTGGTACATTGTTTTCTTCCATCCATTTTATAGGTATTCTGACAGCTGTGATTAATAAAAACAATTATCATGACTTTTATTTTTCACAGCCACCTATGCGCTATAGACTTATTTTGATTAGGGCGTGATAAAGTTGGTGTTTTCTACGATATATTATAAAAATATTCATTGTTAATATTTTAAACCTATAACATCCTGCTAAATTTTTATTATTTATGTTTGATAAGAAAAAAACTAAGATTTCAATAGTTGGGCCAACTGAAGTGAGAAGGGGCTCCTACGTATTTCTTTATTAAAAGGATGCCGCACTCCTATCAGAAGAACATTTTTCTTAAATAAGCTTTGATTATCTAGTTTTTTTTTTAGTTTTAAGCAAACAATGCACTCTTATAAAAAAACACTAGTTAAAATTATTTTTAGCATATTAAAGGTGAAATTTGAAAAATTGCGCGTTTCGATAAAAACATTGTCGTACTATTTTTATTAGGAAAAGTAGGAAACGGCTTTTGAATGTGGACAATAGTTAGGTAAAGCCACATACCAAATTTTAGTTCATTCCAGTTGACGGTTTTGAAGATATTTTTTACTTTTAAACTTCAACACACCGTATCCTTCTAATGAAGCCTTCAAGGAAAAGATGTTACATAGAAGCCCCTCCTTAAAATGCGGTTCTGTCTATGATGATTCATTTTTGGTCACGATCTGTGAATCACCCTGTATGCAGCAAAATTCTTAAGCGCCTCAGGTATATTAGGTATATTGAATTTTTGAAGAAAACGTCAAAATTGACACCGACAGATCGATCCTAAATTGAACATATCATAAAGGGGCTGAAAGCTAAGAAATCACCGGGTTTTGATAATATAATTATAAAATTTCTAAAGTACTAGCATATCTTACGAAATAAACATCTGCATGGAAAGAGAAATATTCGTGACTCAATGAAAAAAGGCAATATTAAAACCTCTATTTAAATCTAGACATAAAAGCCTTGTAATTATCGCTCAATTTCAGTATTGACAAAAAAAATCTTTAACAAAGTTCGAAAAAATCTTAAAAAACGATTTTCAGATTTTATTGCAAAATACAACCTCGTAACTGAACAGCAATATGGATTCCAGGAAGCAAAGTCAACTCATTTAGTAAAAAACCAAAATTTACAAATCTATCTATTTTATGTTTATTGGACACTACCGTTATCATTCATACAAAAGCTTTGTAGTTAGACCAAAGAGTATTTTTATTATTATTATAAAAATACGTCATCAGTGCTATAGGACTCACAAAATATAATAACTAAACTTATTTACGTTAAGCAATGATTATGTTCAAAATGTACATGTATTAAAAAATATAAGTTTTTCCAAGGATATAACAATTAACCAAATACTAAAAATACAAATGGTGATATGTACCGATCAATGTATAAAGCACCAAGATATTCATTATTTTTTTGTGTTAAGTTATTCAAGCGCAAGACCGAAGCTTTGTCCCCTAGATTCTCAAAAGTAAAAGTTCGTTGTAAGAACGTATGCCATCACGACTACTGAAACATTCTAGCCAGCCCTAGCCACAGTCATCTTTTTTCATTAATCCCTTGTAAAAAAGTATCAGCTTTCGTGGCCAACATGGATCTCGCTTTGAACGTAAGCCTGAAGATACCACATGTACAAAGCTCCTTCCACGTCTGGATGTTTAGCTTTCTTGAGTCTATCTATTGCCTGGCCCACAGTGAGTAGTTGACGATGGTCTTAATCTTCTCATGGTTCTTTTTAATGTCATAAATTGTAGATCGGCCTACATCTTACTGACTTGCTAAACTGCTGAGGGGTTGATTACGATTTAAACGATCCAGAATATCACTTTTTTCTTTAATTATCAGTTTGTTGTGCTTCCGATTTCGAGCTTGTGTAGAAAATCTGTTTAAACCTTACGAAAATGTAGTACATGACCTCTGAATTTTTTGTAGAGAAAGTTCGTCTCTACCAGTAAGAGCGGGCTAGTATACAGTGTCGTACTATTTTTATTTGGAAAAGTAAGTAAATACTTTTGAATGTGGACGATACTTAGGTAAAGCCACATACCAAATTTTAGTTTATTCCAGATGACGGTTTTGAAGATATTTTTTACTTTTAAACTTCAACACCCTTGTTGTTAATGAAGCCCTCGAAAATGTTACATAGAAGCCCCTCCTTAAAATGCGGTTCTGCGTATGATGATTCATTTTTGGTCACGATCTGTGAATGTAGCAAAATTCTTGAGCGCCTCAGGTATATTAGGTATATTAAATTTTTAAAGAAAACGTCAAAATTGTCACCGACAGATCGATCCTAAATTGAACATATCATAAAGGGGCTGAAAGCTAAGAAATCACCGGGTTTTTATAATATAATTATAAAATTTCTAAAGTACTAGCATATCTTACGAGATAAACATCTGCATGGAAAGAGAAATATTCCTGACCCAATTAAAACAGGCAATAATAAAACCTGTATTTAAATCTGGACATAAACAGAAGCCTTGTAATTATCGCTCAATTTCAGTAACAAAGTTCGAAAAAATCTTAAAAAACGATTTTCAGATTTTATTGCAAAATACAACCTCGTAACTAAACAGCAATATGGATTCCAGGAAGCAAAGTCACCTCATCTAGTAAAAACCAAAAATTTACAAATCTATCTATTTTATGTTTATTGGACACTACCGTTATCATTTATACAAAAGCTTTGTAGTTAGACCAATGAATATTTTTATTATTATTATAAAAATACGTCATCAGTGCTATAGGACTCACAAAATATAATAACTAAACTTATTTACGTTAAGCAGTGATTATGTTCAAAATGTACATGTATTAAAAAATATAAGTTTTTCCCAGGATATAACAATTAACCAAAAACTAAAAATACAAATGGTGATATGTACCAATCGATTTATAAAGCATCAAGATATTCATTATTTTTCTGTTTTTTTTCTCAAAAGTAAAAGTTCGTTGTAAGAACGTATACCATCACGACTATTGAAACATTCTAGCCATCCCTAGCCACAGTAATCCTTTTTCATTAATTCCTTGTAAAAAAAGTATCAGCTTTCGTGGCCAACATGGATCTCGCTTTGAACGTAAGCCTGAAGATACCACATGTACAAAGCTCCTTCCACATCTGGATATTTAGCTTTCTTGAGTCTATCTATTGCCTGGCCCACAGTCAGTAGTTGACACGATGGTCTTAATCTTCTCGTGGTTCTTTTTAATGTCATAAATTGTAGATCGGCCTACATCTTACTGACTTGCTAAACTGCTGAGGGGTTGATTACGATTTAAACGATCCAGAATATCACTTTTTTCTTTAATTGTCATTGTGTTGTGCTTCCGATTTCGAGCTTGTGTAGAAAATCTTTTTAAACCTTTCGAAAATGTAGTACATGACCTCTGAATTTTTTGGAGAGAAAGTTCGTCTCTACCAGTAAGAGCGGGCTAGTATACAGTGTCGTACTATTTTTATTTGGAAAAGTAAGTAAATACTTTTGAATGTGGACGATACTTAGGTAAAGCCACATACCAAATTTTAGTTTATTCCAGTTGACGGTTTCGAAAATATTTTTTACTTTTAAACTTCAACACCCTTGTTGTTAACGAAGCCCTCGAAAATGTTACATAGAAGCCCCTCCTTAAAATGCGGTTCTGTGTATGATGATTCATTTTTGGTCACGATCTGTGAATCACCCTGTATGTAGCAAAATTCTTGAGCGCCTCAAGTATATTAGATATATTGAATTTTCAAAGAAAACGTCAAAATTGACACCGACAGATCGATCCTAAATTGAACATATCATAAAGGGGCAGAAAGCTAAGAAATCACCGGGTTTTGATAATATAATTATAAAATTTCTAAAGTACTAGCATATCTTACGAGACAAACATCTGCATGGAAAGAAAAATATTCCTGACCCAATTAAAAAAGGCAATAATAATACCTGTATTTAAATCTGGACATAAACAGAAGCCTTGTGATTATCGCTCAATTTCAGTATTGACAAAATTTTCAAAAATATTCGAAAAAAACCTTTAAAAAAGGTCGAAAAAATCTTAAAAAACGATTTTCAGATTTTATTGCAAAATACAACCTCGTAACTGAACAGCAATATGGATTCCAGGAAGCAAAGTCAACTCATTTAGTAAAAAACCAAAATTTAGAAATCTATCTATTTTATGTTTATTGGACACTACCGTTATCATTCATACAAAAGTTTTGTAGTTAGACCAAAGAATATTTTTATTATTATTATAAAAATACGTCATCAGTGCTATAGGACTCACAAAATATAATAACTAAACTTATTCACGTTAAGCAATGATTATGTTCAAAATGTACATGTATTAAAAAATATAAGATTTTCCCAGGATATAACAATTAACCAAATACTAAAAATACAAATGGTGATATGTACCAATCGATTTATAAAGCATCAAGATATTCATTATTTTTTTGTGTTAAGTTATTAAAGCGCAAGACCGAAGCCTTGTCCCCTAGCTTCTCAAAAGTAAAAGTTCGTTGTAAGAACGTATACCATCACGACTATTGAAACATTCTAGCCATCCCTAGCCACAATCATCTTTTTTCATTAATCCCTTGTAAAAAAAGTATCAGCTTTCGTGGCCAACATGGATCTCGCTTTGAACGTAAGCCTGAAGATACCACATGTACAAAGCTCCTTCCACGTCTGGACGTTCAGCTTTCTTGAGTCTATCTATTGCCTGGCCCACAGTCAGTAGTTGACGATGGTCTTAATCTTCTTGTGGTTCTTTTTAATGTCATAAATTGTAGATCGGCCTACATCTTACTGACTTGCTAAACTGCTGAGGGGTTGATTACGATTTAAACGATCCAGAATATCACTTTTTTCTTTAATTGTCATTGGGTTGTGCTTCCGATTTCGAGCTTGTGTAGAAAATCTTTTTAAACCTTTCGAAAATGTAGTACATGACCTCTGAATTTTTTGGAGAGAAAGTTCGTCTCTACCAGTAAGAGCGGGCTAGTATACAGTGTCGTACTATTTTTATTTGGAAAAGTAAGTAAATACTTTTGAATGTGGACGATACTTAGGTAAAGCCACATACCAAATTTTAGTTTATTCCAGTTGACGGTTTTGAAGATATTTTTTACTTTTAAACTTCAACACCCCGTATCCTGTTAATGAAGCCCTCAAGGAAAAAATGTTACATAGAAGCCCCTCCTTAAAATGCGGTTCTATGTATGATGATTCATTTTTGGTCACGATCTGTGAATCACCCTGTATGTAGCAAAATTCTTAAGAGCCTCAGGTATATTTGATGTATTGAATTTTTAAAGAAAACGTCAAAACTGACACCGACAGATCGATCCTAAGTTGAACATATCATAAAGGGGCTGAAAGCTAAGAAATCACCGGGTTTTGATAATATACTAAGTGACATATAAATCCGAACACCCAGTTTAAATGGTTTTATTTTAATAAAATTTTGTATAAGTACTTAATGAAGCATAATAAGTAAATGATAAAAATTTAAAAATGATTGCACTGCTTTAAAGCCCTTTGACCTTTAATAATGTGTGGATGCACCCTGATGTGCTACGCATTCTCCAACGCGCCTAGGCATGCTTCTGATCAGGTGGTCAATGTCCTCCTGTGGTATCTCATTCCAGGCAACCACCAACTCCTCTCGAAGTGCTTCTAGAGTCTGAGGAGGACGTTGCAAATTGAGCAATCTCCTACCCATCATATCCCACACGTGCTCAATTGGGGATAAGTCGGGAGATCTTGGTGGCCATGGTAACAATGTGACATCATTATGTTGAAAGAAGTCTATTGTGACTCTTGCAACATGTGGTCGGGCATTATCTTGTTGGAAAGTTGGATCTGCCAAGGTGTCAAGATAGGGTAAAAGATGGGGTTCTAGAACTTCGTGGATATAACGCTGCGCGTTCATGTTACCTCTGATGAAGATTAAAGGTGACCTGGAACCATAAGCTATAGCACCCCAAACCATAACTCCAACAGTGTGATGAACATGTCTTTCAACAAACAACTGTGGATTCCTCCTTTCACCACGTCGCCTTCTAACCCTGGCACGACCATCGTGCATGCCTAAAGAAAATCGAGACTCGTCACTAAAGACAATACTGTTCCATTCCTGATCCCAGAGTGACCGTTGTCTGCACCACTCAAGGCGATTACGTCGGTGTTCTCGAGTTAAAGGGAGCACCCAGTATGGCCGGTATGAAAACAAGCCAAAACTTCTCATTCGTCGGTAAACACGGCGGCGTCCAGTGCCCCTTGCTCTTTGCGTACGGCCTTCTCGAAGCCATGCCTGACAACACCTAACCACAGTGTATACACTTCTTTGCACTCTAACTGCAATTGCCCGAAAAGAAAGTCCAGCTTCCCGAAGTCCCACTATACGGCCCCTATCAAACTCACTAAGTTGACGAAATCGTACAGGTCTCCGTACTCTAGGCATCGTAACCGATCGTAAAGGATGTCAAGAACCAAAATCCGCCAACGTTGATTCTTTACTGCGGCTGAAATATTCATTTTTAGAGCGTTAGTGAATTAAAAAAAAGCAGTATAAAAACCGGAACGTCCAACTGATAAGGCTGAAAATTTTTTCACTTGTTATTTACAGTAAGATAAATACTTTCACCAACTTTTATTAAAATAAAACCATTTAAACTGGGTGTTCGGATTTATATGTCACTTAGTATATAATTATAAAATTTCTAAAGTACTAGCATATCTTACGAGATAAATAACTGCATGGAAAGAAAGATATTCCTGACCCAATTAAAAAAGGCAAAAACCTGTATTTAGATCTGGACATAAACAGAAGCCTTGTAATTATCGCTCAATTTCAGTATTGAAAAATTTTTCCAAAATATTCGAAAAAAACCTTTAAAAAAGGTCGAAAAAATCTTAAAAAACGATTTTCAGATTTTATTGCAAAATACAACCTCGTAGCTGAACAGCAATATGGATTCCAGGAAGCAAAGTCACCTCATTTAGTAAAAAACCAAAATTTACAAATCTATCTATTTTATGTTTATTGGACACTACCGTTATCATTTATACAAAAGCGTTGTAGTTAGACCAAAGAATATTTTCATTATTATTATAAAAATACGTCATCAGTGCTATAGGGCTCACAAAATATAATAACTAAACTTATTTACGTTAAGCAATGGTTATGTTCAAAATGTACATGTATTAAAAAATATAAGTTTTTCCCAGGATATAACAATTAAACAAATACTAAAAATACAAATGGTGATATGTACCAATCAATGTATAAAGCATCAAGATATTCATTATTTTTTTGTGTTAAGTTATTCAAGCACAAGACCGAAGCTTTGTCCCCTAGCTTCTCAAAAGTAAAAGTTCGTTGTAAGAACGTATGCCATCACGACTTTTGAAACATTCTGGCCATCCCTAGCCACAGTCGTCTTTTTTCATTAATTCCTTGTAAAAAAAGAGTCAGCTTTCGTGGCGAACATTCGCTTTGAACGTAAGCCTGAAGATACCACATGTACAAATCTCCTTCCACGTCTGGATGTTCAGCTTTCTTGAGTCTATCCTTTGCCTGGCCCACAGTCAGTAGTTGACACGATGGTCTTAATCTTCTCGTGGTTCTTTTTAATGTCATAAATTGTAGATCGACTTACATCTCACTGACTTGCTAAACTGCTGAGGGGTTGAATACGATTTAAACGATCCAGAATATCACTTTTTTCTTTAATTGTCAGTTTGTTGTGCTTCCGATTTCGAGCTTGTGTAGAAAATCTTTTTAAACCTTACGAAAATGTAGCACATGACCTCTGAATTTTTTGGAGAGAAAGTTTGTCTCTACCAGTAAGAGCGGGCTAGTATACAATATCAGCGTTTGTCAAAGAAGACAATATCAATGAATCACACTTGGGTAGAAAGAGCATTCTTGTGAACCTAAAAAGTCATAAGCTGTTTGTAAGAGATGCTCAACATGGAGAGTAAATTCAAGAGTATGATCCATATACAGTCCTAGGATATTTGGATAATTTCAACTCTTTCTGCTGTGGAATATACCATGGTTAATTTATGTAATAAAGCGTTACAAGTTATTTTAGCAACAATGTTTTGTCAAATCAATCGCAAACTATGTACTCTTCAAGAAAAAAACTTTTTTGTCACAAAAAAACGCTCCAATAGCTATTTTCAACAACAGAATGATAAACAAACCATGGTCGTAGTGAATAAAAGCATTTACTTATCAAGTAAATTGTTATAGTCAAATTTCTTTTGAATGTAGTACAAACTAATCTGGTGTACCTATTAAAGTCTACTTTAAGCTTTAAATCAATAAATCTTCAAAACTACTGAACTGAAGCTCATGTATTTTACATCATTATAAAGGGAATTGAAAGACCTTTAAAATAAGGTATCACTCGACGTCCCTTTCCACTTAAGATTTTAGGGTTGGTGTCACCCCCGCCCAGGGGGCTGCACGTGTTAACGTGATTTTTTGCCAAACCTGTGTCCGTCTCGAAAACAAAATCGACGGGTCTGAGCGTTTTTCCAAAAAAGAACTAAGCTGCCAGTAAACGCATCAGTTTCGTTTTCGATGCGCCACCCTGTATAATTATGTATAGTCATTCGCTGCACAAATCCAGTCTTTCAATTTTCGTATAAATTTTTTTCCAACATTAAGTATTTCTATTTCGTTTGGTACCGCATTATATAATTTATCTGCTAAGAATTTTAATAATTTTTTGAATGATATTTTGTATGGTCTTTGGATATTAAAGCCTATTCGAGATCGTGTGTTTATAGGACTTTTTTGTCTAAAATTCTGGTTGTTAGTAACCTCACACTGTCTTGATATCGTATGCCTACGAAAAATTTTCTGCTTCCTCATTATAACCACGTTGAGCTAGATTATAATGACCCTATAATCTTCACCGGCTTATTCCACGAGGGTGCATACTGACCGGATCACAAAGGCTGAATTATGTTGAACCCCATTTTCAATAATCGATATTCGGCTGCCCGAGTCGCAGTTCATTATTCAATGAAAAATGACTGATAACAATGTTGTATGTGGAGCTCGCTGATCGATAGATTCAATTAAAATGCGTACATTATATGCGCTGGCTAATTTTGATATTCATATAGCACATTTTGAAGGCTTTTTTCTAAAATGTTTGGTTTTTCAACGTAATACAGAGTGGGACCTTCCCTTGAAGGGCGTATAGGTCAGGCTAGTTAAAAAGAGCTATTCTTTAGCATAAAACTTTAGCATTAAGGCATTAAATATTCGCATATCATTAAGCAACACCCTGTATATTATGTAGCCATTAGGCATTATTGAGTTTTAAGAGAAAAGGTTCACTCTGTATTTTCTCTTATTCTGGCCTGTATTGTAATAAAACAATTCAATTGAACCATATTATACCGTTAGACACGGTGTTTATTTGAAAACCTCCCTCCACCGATTTATCGAAAACCATTGATTAAAAGAAAAACGCCGAGACACGTCAAAAGATTTGTTAGGGAGACAACTTTTCAACCAAAAACTACTTCATTTTCTTGACGAAGTTCATCCAAACTTTCGGGCTGGGGAGTAAGCACAATAGATTTCAAATGGCCCCATAGAAAAAAGTCTAATAATATTGTTCGCGCACAAATGAAGGCCTGCTATCATTACACTGGTCAACAAAATTTTAACTTAGTCGTGCCACACGGACTTTTTTGATATGTTTCACTTTGATTGGTGATTGTAAGAAAAAATAAACAGCTAAAAAAAATTTGCTAGACAAGGATTTTATTCTATTGAGTAATTTAAAATATTAAGAAAAAACACAGATCTCGTAAATCAAAAGTTATTTTTTCTTATAAATGACTTAATAATCTAAGATTTTCTTGAATATTTAGCTTCTGGTTGGTCCCTTTTAATTGTCCAGCAGTAATCTGCTAACATATTTGGGCTCCATTTGCCCTGGTACCGCTTTTCCATATTAGAAATGTCCTGATGGAACCTCTCACCGTGCTCGTCGCTGACAGCCCCTAAATTGTCAGGAAAAAAATCCAGGTGCGAGTCTAAAAAATGGATCTTAAATGACACGTTGCCACCCAATGCTTGATATGACAATAATAGCTCGCTAACCAACTCTCTGTAGCTGTCACTCTTGTGGTTACCCAAAAAATTTGAAACAACATTTTTAAAAGCCTTCCATGCAGATGTTTCTAAATCGCTTAATTTTTCTTCAAATCTTGAATCTTTTATTAACTCACTAATTTGAGGGCCAACAAAAATACCCTCTTTTATCTTTGCATCACTTATTTTAGGGAATTTTTCTTTTAGATACAAAAATCCACTCCCATTGCGATCCATTGCCTTCACAAAATTTTTATTAATCCTAATTTGATATGCAATGGTGGTAGAAGCACATTATTTGGCTGTACAAAGGGTAAATACTGTACGTTTTTTTGCCCAGGAACTAACGATGCACGCGTAGGCCATGTTTTTTTTATATAGTGATTAGTTCTGTCTCGGCTATCCCATTCACATAAAAAGCAGCAAAACTTTGTATAACCCAGCTGAAGTCCAAGTAATAGTGCAACAACTTTAAGATCACCGCAGATTTTGAAGGAATATGTACTGTAATTTATTTTTTCAAGTAAAAGTTTCATATTTTCATAGGTTTCTTTCATATTTGCAGCATGGGCCAGAGGTACAGACGGAAGCTTATTTCCATTATGCAATAACACTGCTTTTAGACTTGCTTTCGAAGAATCCATGAATAAACGCCACTGAGAGAGATCAAAATCTATGCCCAACATTTTCATAATCTCATTTATGTTATTGCAAAACACCAAATCTCCATCTTGAGAAAAATACGTTCTGAAGTGTTGATCACGGTTTCGAAAATAGCTAATTTTGTATTATGATGTAGCAAATTCCATTCTTTTAGACGTGATCCTAATAGTTCTGACTGCTTTTTTGACAAATTTAAATCCCGAACCAAATCATTTAGGTCTCCTTGAGTTATCAAATGTGGCTCGTTTCCTTTTAACTCAAAGTCATCGTCCTCGTCAACACATTCACCTGAAGTGGACGGTTGTGAATTGTTCTCAACAGACGTAGTTGCAACTGGTATTAGTTCTGGCAATTTTTTACAATGAGAGACTGGTCTTATAGCCGAAGATAAGTTAGGGTAAATAACTGTGGTTTTTTTCTTGTAATTTATACCTTTTATGTCTGTGAGACAAAAATAGCAATCTGAAACGTGATCTCGCTGTTCAGTCCATATCATGGGTACAGCAAACGGCATAGGTCGTGCACCTTTCTTCCAGTCAGTTAAATTTTTCACACACGTTATGCAACAGACATGAGAGGCCCAGGATTTGTCTTGATGGGCGACAGAAAAACGAAAACATTGGTGATAACACTTCCAACACAAGATTCGTAAAATTTCATCGTTGTTTCTTGAATGTTAGTTCTCCGCAGACATAACAAAAAGAGTTAGGATCATTATTACACTTCCTCGACATATTCACAAGGTTAATAAATCACAAAAAGTGTTCAAATTCAACAACAAATATTTTTATAAGGATTTACTTGTAAGCGTTTCTGTTAATTTACTGCCTTTGTACTAGTTATGAGTATTACCGTATCACAACAAATATGAGGCTAATAGACAAATGAGAGCTGTCATGTAATAATGAGGGTAGACTGATAAAACAAAATTAGCTGTCAAAGTTCGTGTGGCAAAACCAGTGTTGACCAGTGTTATTATAAATAGATTTTGCTGTCAGTATGTGCTGAAAGAAGCGTTAATAAATGCGGCTTTAATCCATATAATCTGAAGGATACACCACCATATAGAAACTCCCTCAGGAAACACTTCCCGATATATCACTCGCGATGGATTCCTTCATTCCTTGGCATTTCGGCTGTTGGCAGATACGCTTCGCCGTGTATACCTACAGATATAGGTCAAGATAAGCTTATGCCAAGCCACCACATAACGCCCGCATTGTTATATTCTGCAACAACCTATCTGGTGTACGAACGCAGGCTTCGGTGAACAACAAGAACGCTTCTCTGTGCGAAATCCAGGATGACAATTTGCACTGGAACTGCTCGATGCATAATCGGGGCATTCGTAATTCTGTGTATTATTATTCTGTTAAGTGGTTTGGATCGCTCAGGACGAATTCCGACCAGACAGCAGAACAAGGAGAACGACCATTTTATTTTTTGACCCTCAAAACAGTTGCCGATTAAAGCTTTGTCACGTGCTAAAATCACATAACCTTTCTTTTTACTGTTTTGATCTCTTATGAGTAATTTAAATTTCTCTTCAGAATGATTTTCTTTTGTCAAGTTTCATAGTTTATTGATCGTTGAATTTCTCACGTATTATATCTGTCATTCTCAGCGACTCAGTATTGTATTGAAATGTCTTCTATCTGAGAAATTTTCTCATAAATATTGTTCGTTCCTCCTAGACAGATTTGTTTCTGCTCACAATCTGCCCATTTGCATCCAGCACGCTATCTTATGATGTTTATACGTACTAGCCATACATGAATGTTTACCTTCCTATCAAGATACCTTCCTTACCGGCTTTTCTCTGTTCCTTTTGATGTTCTGTCGAACGTGTTTTCTTCAGGGCAACTTATTACAGTATATTCAGATAAGAGATAGACCGGATGTAAACAAAAGGTTCGGGTGATTTTCACGCTAACGCCGCCGTCTCGACGTAAAACAGGAGCCCTCATTGGTCAATTCGCAATTAAATGCCTATGCCGAGCGGCAGAGCAGTCGTATCAAGGCAGAGTCACATTCAGGTTCAGACGTGTTACGTATGTCGTGTGCATCATTGCAATTTGATATTTCTTTGGACGTTTTCGTTTGTTATCTTATTAAGTTGTTGAGTTTGTCGTTGTTATTGTTATACCTTGTTATTGATTGTTATTGTTATCAACTGCTTGCGCAAAATGCCCAGTAGTACAGATACTGCCGATGAAGTTGTAAACTCATGTAGTCCACCTAGGAAACGCTCTAAAAAAAGACACCTGAGTGCAGAAATGAAAGAGGTCATTTTGAATATATATAAGATCGAGCGCGAGGAGAACGAGGCATCAACCATCAAAGAAATTGTTGTGAAGGTTTCTCACAAAGTTGGGGTGTGTCGCGCATCAGTATTTAATGTGTTAAGACAATACAAAAAAAATCACACCTTTTCTGAGCCAATGACCAGTAAACATCGCAAAAGTATTGTTAAATCATTGGATGAAGCTGATAAGCATGCGATTAGGAGGAAAGTGCATGAATTCTTCTTTAGGAATGAAATACCTACTATAGATAAAGTACTGCAGGAGGTAAATCGAGATACAACGTTGCCAAATTTCAAACGATCAACTTTCCATGCGTTACTGAAGCATTTAAATTTCAAATGGAAAAAACGGGGTCGTAATAGTTTACTACTGGATAGAGAAGAAATTGTGCTATGGAGGAGGGATTATTTAACAAAAATTGGGAAATATAGAAATCAAAACAGGAAGATTTATTACCTTGATGAAACGTGGGTAAACGCAGGACACACTACAAGTAAAGTATGGGTTGATGATTCTGTAACTTCATCCAGGAGGGCCTTTCTAGATGGACTGTCCACCGGATTAAAAAATCCAGCAGGTAAATACGAGTAATAGACAACAATCGGATGTTTTTCAAACCTTGGGAACAAGGTTCTAAACATTAATTCCAGGGGGCAGATAAAACATATTACAAGTAACAAAACTTTTATAACTTTCGATAAAATGCGTGGATGTTTTATTGTCATTTTCATTTGTTAGAACTTTTTTAAGCCATGTTTTTATGTGTTTTCAATAATTTTTTAATATAATCTTAAAATATGTCGAATATTATAAACTTAAAAAAAGTTACTAAGTTTTATATTGTGTACCGTTCCTAATATTTCTAATCATTTTAATTCATACTTTAACTATACTGAAACCCTTATGTATATTTACATCATTATATATTTCTTACCCCACCCCCACATGATCCTATATCCATCACCAATCGTATACACATCGAATTGTGCTAATTTACTACAAAGTTACGCAAAGCAGCATCTACTATCTAAAATATGTACTGCGTGACTCTTAATACGTCCCTGCCGAATGTTACAGCGTTCGATGATCACGTGGTCTTGTTTATGTCCGGTCTATCTCTTATCTGAATATACTGTAGTTTTGGTTGTGTGCGGGCATTTTTTTTCGTTAACTTCCAAATTTTGGGATATTAACGCCCTAAGCACCAGTTTATGGAGTAGTACCCTTTTATTTTGTACCTTACATTTAGTTGTGTTCGATTTAAGTACTACCATCCGTCCATTTTTTTATGGGATTTTAACCTCCAGCGTGGAAAGCCACACTCCTTCAGCTTGGTTTTGTAGCTGCCTTGTAGCTGTTTCGCAGCCGATTTTGTTGGAAGCCATCTCTTCCCCTTTATAAAAATCCTGAAGTAAACAGGGTTTTTTATACCACAAATTTTGAGAACAAGGCAGGCAGCCCCTACCTGGTGACATTTCTTACGTCACTGCTCTCTACTGGCCACTAATTTTTGACCTGAGCTTTTGAGAGCTGAGAACATCACAGCTACGCCTAGAGCTGTAACTGGAAGAAAACGATTGTCCAGATAAGTTCAGGTTTAGGCGTTGTAATAAATCCTAATAAATCCCAATAAATCGTAATAAATCGTAACAAATCGTAATAAATCGTGATAAATCTTAATAAACCGTAATAAATCGTAATAAATCGTAATAAATCGTAATAAATCGTAATAAATCGTAATAAATCGTAATAAATCGTAATAAGTCCTAATAAATCGTAATAAATCGTAATAAATCGTAATAAATCGTAATAAATCGTAATAAATCGTAATAAATCGTAATAAATCGTAATAAATCGTAATAAATCGTAACAAATCGTAATAAATCGTAATAAATCGTGATAAATCGTAATAAGTCGTGATAAATCGTAATAAATCGTAATAAATCGTAATAAATCGTAATAAATCGTAATAAATCGTAATAAATCCTAATAAATCGTAATAAATCGTAATAAATCGTGATAAATCGTGATAAATCGTAATAAATCCTAATAAATCCTAATAAATCGTAATAAATTGTAACAAATCGTAATAAATCGTGATAAATCGTAATAAATCGTAAATCGTAATAAATCGTAATAAATCGTAATAAATCGTGATAAATCGTAATAAATCGTAATAAATCGTAATAAAATGTAATAAATCGTAATAAATCGTAATAAATCGTAATAAATCGTAATAAATCGTAATAAATCGTAATAAATCGTAATAAATCGTAATAAATCGTAATAAATCGTAATAAATCGTAATAAATCGTAATAAACCGTAATAAATCGTAATAAATCGTAATAGATCGTAATAAATCGTAATAAATCGTAATAAATCGTAATAAATCGTAATAAATCGTGATAAATCGTAATAAATCCTAATAAATCGTAATAAATCGTAATCAATCGTAATAAATCGTAATAAATCGTTGTATATTTGTAAGACCTATATTTGTAAAGCCTTCGTACGTGTACCATGGTGAACGTTTAGCACGGTTAGTTATTACGGTCTATTAATTTTATTGTCAGGTAGCTTTTAATAACGTTTGTTCTTTTAACTTACATTCCAGTGGTGGAGCATTTGTGCTGCTTGTTTTGGTAATATATTGCGATCTTTTTCTAGGTATCTTGTTCTATTTGGCACTCTGTATACAGTTAAGTAGGTTGCATCATTATATTAGATTCTTTTCTTTATGTAGTGATTCCGACTAACATCTCGGGGATTTGTGACTTAATCCGTCTTGGGTCACTGGCGCTCTTAACCCCCCCTCCTCACTGCTTGACAGCTGTTTTGCATTGGTCGACCTTTAGAGTTCATTTATAGTAATTCACTAAGTCATTAATTGATTTGATTTAAAAAAAGAGGAAAGAGGAGTCACACCACCATTTCCTCTTATTTATTAAAAAAAGGCGTGGCAGCTTTTAAGCTAGCAGATAGGTGATTTCTTCGTACAATTTTCTGAATCAAATTTCTTTGGTGATAAGTTCGATATGGAAGCGCTGAAGCATTTACCGGAATTTTGTAAAACGCGTTTGACCAAAAATCTCAAAAATCATAAATCTTACATAATAAGACTGACAATAATATTTATCACCCATTAGACATGGATAAAACTTGTATAGGATTCGTCAAGAAATATAACTTACAATAGAAGTAGATAGCAATAGATTTTTAAAATAAGCCAGCATAATAAACTGAGATTCTGGCAATATGTCTTCAGATTACTTAAAAAAAAAGTCTGCCAAATTTATGGTACATATTTAATTAACACCTTGTTTATTATCAAGAATACCATTTTGAAGTGGAACATTTCTTACTGCGACCTGTCAGTACGTAAAGTGTAATAGTTTCGTATATTTTCTGATCTGTTCATCATATTTCTCGTTGAAAGTTGATAAAGACCTGACATTTTCAAACATAACTTTCTTGCAAAACCTGCGCAGGGCTAGAAAAATGTATCTTTCATGGAATCCTGAACCATAACGATAGCATTCCTTTACTAGAAACTGTATCCTATTGAATAGTTGCAGAATGAAAAAGGCTATTGGTATATACAGGGCGACTGGAAAATAGATGCGGAGCTGGTGGGGGGAGATAAAGTCAGCTGTCACAAGAAGAGCACGTGTATGCATTAGAAATAGAGGGCGCCATATTTAAAATGTATTATAAAAATAAAAAAAAAGTACTTTCAAATCCTGTATTAAGGTATGATTTTGGAAGTGTAGTATTTTTACTGCTTTCTACTTCCTCCTCTTATAATAGTAATATTTTGCCAATTCCTAATCGATATTTGATTTTTATACCTCACTTGAAAGGTGATGAAACGTAGAAGTTTTCTATTTATTTTGATTGAAAAATTTGTATGCAACTTTTATAGTAAACTGAAGCTTTTGAGATGAACGAAGATTTTTTTAACAAAAATCGAACTATTTTAAAGCTTACTGCTTGAGATAACATCAGTAATGTACTTTTGAGTATCAATTGTCGTATTTTAGACTATTTTTATTGTAAAACCCCCGGCTCCGCATTTATTTACCATCATATATTATTATTATTACTATTATTATGATAATTGAGATGAGCAGGGTACACAGTACTATAAGCTCATGCAGTAAATATAGTGTACGGACACGTAACACAAATACATCAAATAGAAAAAAATAAAAAAAGACAGTTCATAGCTATAAAGTTTGTACACTCCTCCAGCTATAATACTGCACTTTGAAGCTATTAACTGAAGTAGCACCAACCACACTTTCAGGTAAACTATTCCAGGTGTTGAATATGCGGTTGGGAAGAAACCACTGTCGGACTGTTGTTTTAAATGGCTCCTTATGCAGTTTGAAGCTGTGTCCGCGTAGATTGGTGCGCGACAGACGGTATAGATGCATGAGGTTGGTGCCCATCAAACCATGAAGTATCCTGAACGTAACTATAAGATCGCCACGAAGTCTTCGCTCAGAGAATGAGGTCAGGTTGAATAATTCAAGGCGATCTTCATAGCTTGGTCTTCGTGCTCCAAAAGGGATACGAGTAGACCGATGCTGTACTGATTCGACGAGATTTCTATCGCGCAGAAGCACAGTGTCCCATACCGGGCCAGCGAATTCAAGAATTGGCCTCACGAATGCCTTGTAAATGTAGGCGCAAGTGTTGACATCGGATCCTTTGAAAGACCTCTCCAGCATGTATAGAAGTTTCTTGGCTTTTGATGTAACGTGGTGAATATGCTCTGATCAGGAAAGACGATCGTTGACTACAACGCCCAGATCAGTGTGGCTGGAAACTGCTTCGATGTTGTGGTCGGAGATCTTGTATGTAAATCGCGGATTTGTCTTCCCGAGGTGAAGGACACAACACTTAGTTAGATTTAAGGGTAAAAGCCAACTGACTGACCATTGACAAACAATATCAAGATCTCGTTGAAGCATAGCAGAATTTACGACAGTATTGTAAATCTTGGTGTCGTCGGCATAAGCTGAACATGTGGAGGAAATCAATGCGGGCAGGTCACTTGTATACAGAAGGAACAGCACTGGTCCCAAGACAGAGCCTTGAGGAACTCCACTTGCTACATGATGAAGGTGAGACTGGCTTTCACTGACGCGCACAGAGAAAGTCCTCCCGGTGAGAAAAGCCTTAATCCACAGTAACAACTCGCCTCTTATTCCCATACGTTCCAACTTAAACAGAAGCCTTCTATGTGGTACGCGATCGAAAGCCCTAGAAAAATCTAAGTAGATTATATCAACAGGAGTCTTTGTGTCCAGATCCTGAGTCCAATCGTTGAGAGAGTGGAAAAGGTTGGTCATTATTGATCGACCAGGGAGAAATCCATGCTGATTCTTAGGGATAAGGTCATTTTCGAAAGCAAATGACAGGAGCTTATCTAATATGATTCTTTCAGCTATTTTGGCGGCTATAGGAACGAGACTTATTGGTCGATAATTTTTAGCGGAGGATTTGTCGCCCTTTTTGAATACAGGGGAAACAGAAGCACTAAGCCAGCATGAGGGTAGGGTATGAGATCTAAAAGACGATGTGAATATCAAGCTTAATGGTAGGGCCAGTGCTGGAGTGCAGTTTTTAAGTACAGCAGCCGTCATCCCATCTTTACCAGGGGAGGAAGAGGTCTTCAGATTTCGCAGGTGCATTAATACATCTTCAGGCAGGAACTCAACTTCGCAAAGGCTGTTGGGACACCTATGGCAGATAGTGGTCGGTAGAAGGTCTTCATTAGGCTCATCGACGAAGTCATCACTAAAGGACTCTGCCAGTAAGTTGGCAGATTCGGTGGCATCGATGTGGAGATGACCGTCAGCGTCGCGGATCTGAGGTGATGAAACTTTGGAATTCAGGTTTATTCTTAGATACCGAAACAGCTTCTTCTTATATACGCTTGTTGTAGACTGCGGATGAAAATTCATTGAGGAGCATCAAGACGGACAAATAAATCCAAAGACTCTAACCTTATAGAAGCTGTCAGCGGTTCAAAAACTTTTCTCGCTTAACTAAAACCTACGCTTTCTTCTCAAACAAAATAGTGGATAACGAATTCACCGTGAAATCTAATAATGTACTCGTCTACTTTTTGAAATTCAAATTCATTCTAGAAAGAATGTTCCGGCTTCATCCGAATATATAGGCTAATGCCATTCCGGTATGGTGATGGGTATTACTGATTGTGTTCGGTATTCGAACATTAGATGCAGAATCGGTTTCTAAACATGTTCTTTCAAGGATTCGGCTGGTCAGATTCCAAATCGCCGAGGACTCGGATTCATCTCGTTTCTCTAAGCGCTCTGAGACTTCGATAGATCTTACCTCCATACGAGCCCCGTCCCACTTCAGTTGGCCCAACTATTGAAATCTAGTTATAGGTCTAAGTAATTTCAAATATGTATTTTTTACGACTAGAGTGTATCTAAAATGTTTTTGGGAAAATAAATTGTTTTAGAAGTAAATACTTTCGTCATGTTTAGTTTATAAAGGCATATTTTGGTACAAATCTTGAAGTGGGCCAACTGAAGTGGGAAGGGGCTCTTAGTATATAGCAGTGGTCGACAACCTTTTCAGTGTGTTGAGCTACTTTGATAATTTTGGAATACAGTCCCTAGTCGTAAGCAATGTAAGCCATCTTAAATGAAATTATACACAGTTGTATGCGACATACATGTGTTTATTTTACTACTAAACTTAAATTAACTAATACATACCGCATAACTACATCCATTTGTACAATTCTTTACTGACATAGGCGAAAATTTAGCAAGTAATATACAAGCAAATGTACAAAATACTCAGCCTCCAAAAAGAACTTTGAACTCATTTATTTTGGATAAAGTCGAGCAATGTGAAGTATACACCACTGTTATGTCCTTAAAAAATCGGAAAAGTCCTGGGTTCGACGGTATTAAAGGCGAGCATTTGAAAATTATAGCCGAGGACATAACAGAACCACTCACTTACCTAATCAACAAATGCTTTGAATGTGGCATATATCCCTCAATTTTAAAAAAGGTAATATAATACCGATACATAAATCAGGAACAAAAACAGATGTTAACAACTATAGACCAATATCAATATATCCAGTGTAGCAAAGGTTTTCGAAAAAGTTTTATCTACTAGAATGATTCGATACCTCACAAAATTCAAAATTTTAAGTGAAAATCAATATGGATTTACAGAAGGGAAGGCTACATCGGACGCAATAACTAAAATTGTAAATCAAATACATCAAAATATTGATAACAGAATCCCTTCAATCTGCATTTTTGTTGATTTAAAGAAAGCTTTTGACACAGTTAATCACAAATTATTATTAGAAGCATTGGAGAGAATTGGTTTCAGAGGAAACGCGTACTCACTGATCGAAAGTTATTTGTCAAATCGCCCACGATCTGTGCAGATATCAGGATCATTTAGTAAAGAAATGTATATTAAGTGTGGTGTCCCACAAGGAACTGTCTTAGGTCCGCTGTTATTCAATATATATTTAAATGATATTTTCCAAATTAATTGTGTTAGCAAAATACCTAGTTTTACAGATGATACTGCAATATTATATGAAGGAACTGACTGGTCTGATCTGAAAAATGTAATTGAAAATGATTTTATCAAAATTATTCGGTGGTTTAACAGTAGAAAATTAAGCATTAACTACTCTAAAACACATTTTTTACCATTTGGATCTTATGCTAGACATCTGCCAAATTACACAAATTTCTCCTTCAATATTAATGATCAAAAAATGCAAATTAATAGAGTGCCCAACATAAAATACCTTGGAGTGGTCTTGGATCCTCACTTACGATGGGACATCCATGTCAATTATATTTTAAAGAAATTTAGATTTGTATCCTACAAAATTAAATACCTTGGGAATATATTGATAGAAAAATATCTTCGAACATTATACCATGCACTGATTGAGCCTCATCTCACATATGGTATATTAGCATGGAGAGCTGCATGTTCCTCACATATCTATAATTTAGATGTTTTTCAAAAAAGTATTCTAAAAATGATATTTAAAAAACCGAAACTTTATCCCACTGAAAAATGATACGCAGATGTTCGAATGTATGATATAAGACAGCTTTATTTCTTACACAGTATCACTCACTACCATAAATTTGTAAACACCGGCCAAAAAATTAAACATAATCATTATACCAGGTACAAAATTCGTGGCACAGTAGTTCCTCAACCGCATAAATCTATAATGCAGCGATCATATCTCTATTTAGCGCCTAAATTTTATGAAATTACACATAAAGACTTAAAAGATTTACGTTTCGGAAATTGTTTCAAAAGAAATTTAAAAAAGTGGCTACATTCTATATCTAGGACTGAAATTCATAAACTCATAAATACGAACATCAACTAAATACATAATCTACTGTAGCTAATTTTTGTCCTTTTTTGTCATTTGCATTCTACAGTTTCAACTTAAATTATTGGTCCATGTACAGGCGATGCCTTCTATTGGGCCTGTTTTGATTTTATATTTATTTACTCATATTGTTTGTTATCTATGTACATTGCTTACTCCCACCATACACCTCACCAACCGTTTTTGACTTAGAAACACCTTAGAAGCGTTCACCGATGAGCCCCAGAAGCACAAAGCATACAGCATGCGAGACTCAACCTGACCATGATACAACATCAATTGACGGGTTGACGATCACTGGTCCAGATGGTAGTACCCCACATTTCAAAACATATTCATTTACTGGCATATGCATTGTCTTTTCCAATAAGTGTAAGTAAAGTGCTAATCTTTAGCAAAGACAATTTTTAGGTATGAATCCAAAATTTGCAGCTCCCATCTCTATTCTGAGGGTCCTAATCGATGAAACTTGTAATTCAGTCAGTTGCTACTATATCGGAGCGCACGGTTCGGAATAAATATTGAAAATGTAATGCAGATATTGTGTTGGCTGCGACTACGAGAGATGTTTCTAATGAAAACTCTTACAAACCCAGGCTGAAATGGATCACTGTTACGTGAATTAAAAACTTCTCTTTGTCGCGAAATGTGGTAAGGAAAAATCGAGGACTAGGCTGGCTTGGTTTTACTAGGAGATAACAACAAATTGGTTCATAATTTAGTATGTTCTTGTTTGCTCCTTATCAGTCCATGGCAGTTATATAAAAAAATGTGTATTATAACAGGTGCCTAATATTACGGAAACGCAACATTCATATTGTGTACCCTATTGGAAAAAATTTAGTTCAATATTTTTAAACGCACAATATATTTCCAAATCATCAGTCTGATTTCCGTAGCGGTCACAGCGCTACGTCGGCGTTAGTGCACGTAACTTTTGAAATTTTTTGTAACTTGGACAATCATATTTATAGAGAGGACGGACGTTTTTGTGATAGGTAGTACTCTCCGTCTCCGCCTACGAGAGAGGTGGGGAGGGTGCCGTTTGACTCGTGAGATCCTGTATATTCAGATAAGAGATAGACCGGACATAAACAAGACCACGTGATCATCGAACGCTGTAACATTCGGCAGGGACGTATTAAGAGTCACGCAGTACATATTTATATTTTAGATATTAGATGCTGCTTTGCGTAACTTTGTAGTAAATTAGCACAATTCGATGTGTATACGATTGGTGATGGATATAGGAAAAAACATTGAGACATGAGTATCAGATTGCTATAATTGGGATTATTTAGTCATATTGAAAGAAAGAATATTGAACGTCGTATGATTACTCAGCGCTTCACAATTTAATTTAAAGTTATAAACCTTTAAAAAATGAATGATCAGGAACCTGAAATACGCGCAAATATTAATATTAACAAATTATAACTTTATAAAGCTTAAAGTATGAATTAAAATGATTAGAAATATTAGGAGCGGTACACAATATAAAACTTAGTAACTTTTTTTAAGTTTATAATATTCGACATATTTTAAGATTATATTAAAAAATTATTGAAATATCGAAAACACATAAAAACATGGCTTATAAAAGTTCTAACAAATGAAAATGACAATAAAACATCCACGCATTTTATCGAAAGTTATAAAAGTTTTGTTACTTGTAATATGTTTTATCTGCCCCCTGGAATTAATGTTTAAAACCTTGTTCCCAAGGTTTGAAAAACATCCGATTGTTGTCTATTACTCGTATTTACCTGCTGGATTTTTTAATCCGGTGGACAGTCCATCTAGAAAGGCCCTCCTGGATGAAGTTACAGAATCATCAACCCATACTTTACTTGTAGTGTGTCCTGCGTTTACCCACGTTTCATCAAGGTAATAAATCTTCCTGTTTTGATTTCTATATTTCCCAATTTTTGTTAAATAATCCCTCCTCCATAGCACAATTTCTTCTCTATCCAGTAGTAAACTATTACGACCCCGTTTTTTCCATTTGAAATTTAAATGCTTCAGTAACGCATGGAAAGTTGATCGTTTGAAATTTGGCAACGTTGTATCTCCATTTACCTCCTGCAGTACTTTATCTATAGTAGATATTTCATTCCTAAAGAAGAATTCATGCACTTTCCTCCTAATCGCATGCTTATCAGCTTCATCCAATGATTTAACAATACTTTTGCGATATTTACTGGTCATTGGCTCAGAAAAGGTGTGATTTTTTTGTATTGTCTTAACACATTAAACACTGATGCGTGACACACCCCAACTTTGTGAGAAACCTTCACAACAATTTCTTTGATGGTTGATGCCTCGTTCTCCTCGCGCTCGATCTTATATATATATTCAAAATGACCTCTTTCATTTCTGCACTCAGGTGTCTTTTTTTAGAGCGTTTCCTAGGTGGACTACAGGAGTTTACAACTTCATCGGCAGTATCTGTACTACTGGGCATTTTGCGCAAGCAGTTGATAACAATAACAATCAATAACAAGGTATAACAATAACAACGACAAACTCAACAACTTAATAAGATAACAAACGAAAACGTCCAAAGAAATATCAAATTGCAATGATGCACACGACATGCGTAACACGTCTGAACCTGAATGTGACTCTGCCTTGATACGACTGCTCTGCCGCTCGGCATAGGCATTTAATTGCGAATTGACCAATGAGGGCTCCTGTTTTACGTCGAGACGGTGGCGTTAGCGTGAAAATCACCCGAACATCCGGTCTATCTCTTATCTGAATATACTGTAGCATTACTTTACCAGTTGTCGTTATAGAGCCTTGGATGGTGGAGCACCGCGTTTTCGCCTATGATTGTTTCGTTCGAAATAATGAGTCAGTCATCGTCGTACAGCGCGAGTTTCGTCGCCACTTCAACATTCATCGGAATAGAGCTGTTCCCTCTCTTAACACCATCCTTCGTTGGGTTGAATCACTTCGCAGGCGTGGCGAACTGATCAACAGAAGACCAAGAGGAGCGCCGCGAACAGTTCGAACTCCTGAAAATGTTGAACGCGTTCGACAGGTCTATCTTCGCAGTCCGACTCGATCTGCCCGGAAACATGCTGCTGCACTTCGCCTTAGTGATCGTTCGGTAAGGCGAATTTTGCATATGGATCTCCGCTTTCACCCCTACAAATTGGCCATTGTGCAACAGTTACAGCCCGGAGATTATGCACAACCAATGAACTTCGTACGTAAGGTGGAAGCACTGATCGATCAAAATGAGAACCTCATTTTGTTTATGAGTGACGAAGCCCACTTTCACCTAAACAGCATGGTTAACCAGCAGAATCGTCGTTATTGGGCTAATGAAAATCCGCAACAGTTACACGAAAGACCGCTGCACAGCCCAAAAGTAACGGTTTGTTGCGCTGTATCGCAAACTTGCATCATTGGCCTTTACTTCTTCAAAGACGGTAATGGTCGTGATGTTACCGTGAACGCGCTACGTCGACATGATCACCAACTTCTTTCTCCCTGAATTACGACGGCGACGTGTTCCAATTCGACGTGTGTGGTTCCAGCAGGATGGGGCGACCGCCCACACAGCCCGAGCATCCATGAACGTTATTCGCCTTATTTCCAGGTTTGGCGATGTTCATTGGCCTCCTCGGTCCCCAGATTTATCCATATGCGATTTTTTCTTATGGGGACACCTCAAGGCTAGACTATACGCGAACAAGCCCTGAACTCTGGACGAATTGAAGGGCGAAATTCGCGTGGAAGTCGCCCAAGTTGAGAGAGCGATGTTGGCGGGAGTCTACGCGAACTTCCAAGAACGCCTCCAGCACTGCATCAACGATTTCGGCCACCACATGCCTGATATGATTTTCCACACTTGACTGTCTCAAATGCTATTTGCTTGTGAACCTGATTCCATCAATAAATTTGTTTTCGAGTAAAAATTAACTATTTTATGATTTTTTAAAACCGTCCATCCTCTCTGCCGCACCCTGTGCTTTTGGCCCTCTATTATAGAAATGTCACCGGTAAATTTTGAAGCCGCTACAGTTGCGTGTGACATAATGACCCGGATCGCTCGACGGCACTTCTCTCGACGAATGATCCTAATACATGAAGTGTATCGCTATCGCGTTCTTGAAATCCATCTTCAGTCAGCGAAAACTCTTTGTCGGTGAAGTGAAACGTGATTTGGGGCGATTTTAGAAGTTCCCCGCCTCGTTTGATGCTATCTTCTGTTTTCACACTTTGCGAAACGCTCGGGAGGTTATCTGCCGGCGGGTCGAGCACGACACCGGCATACCAGTTTCTACTAGGGATGGGTAACATGGATGTTTGCTGAAACGGGGCCAAAACAGGGCATGGAGGACGAATTCAACCAATAAGAAGGCGTCTTTCCAGAATATGGTCGATTTCTTGGGGTGTTCAAGAGTAATAGATACTCTGATTACAAACTCGCACAATTTATTATAAAAAGTCACAAAAAAATACTTAAAAATATGGACAGGAAGAAGAAGATAACACCCAAAGCATATGCTCGAAGTGTCCACACCATCCGCTCAAAGACAGGCTCCTACCCTTCTCTGCATATTGCGGAACACTTCATGTGATACTGCTGGTGTTATTGCGTTAATTAATTAATGAAATTTCAAAATAATTCTATAGATCAGCCTCAGGATATAGTAAACGGATTCAGTAAGTTTTTCAGCAACGTCTGTGTCACTCACAAGCCCCATAATAATGCCTCACTAAATCATAGTAATTTATTTGTCCATTTTCATCCAATTGAGGAAAATGAAGTCAGGAAGGCCATTAAATCACTAAAGGATAAGATGACATCTGGTCTAGATGGCATCCCGTCCTTTATAGTCAAAGATTGTGTGGAAGTGTTTGTTGGATTTTTTAATATTCGTCTTATAACAAAAAGATATTTGGAAGATCGCTAAGGTCTATCCAGTGTTTAAGTGTGGGGATAAGTCAGATATTGAGAATTACAGGGCAATCTCTATATTATGCATGTTCTCGAAAGTCTTTGAAATAGTCTTGTACAGTCGCATTTACAGTGCCGTCCAGCGTCAGCTGTCATTGCATCAACACGGATTTGTCGCTAATCGCTCAACAACCACAAATCTATTTATAATAACGCAGTACCTCTCGGAAGCCATTGATAGTAATGAGTAAGTTGACGTTATTTATACCGACTTTACGAAGGCTTTCGATAAAATTAACCACAAAACTTTATTAAATAAGTTACAGTATATTCAGATAAGAGATAGACCGGACATAAACAAGACCACGTGATCATCGAACGCTGTAACATTCGGCAGGGACGTATTAAGAGTCACGCAGTACATATTTTAGATAGTAGATGCTGCTTTGCGTAACTTTATAGTAAATTAGCACAATTCGATGTGTATACGATTGGTGATGGATATAGGATCATGTGGGGGTGGGGTAAGAAATATATAATGATGTAAATATACATAAGGGTTTCAAAATTTTCGCTTCGATTTCCAGCTTCGGATGCCGCCTGATGTTTGGTGAAATACAGTCGAATATAATCTCAATATGGCGTTTAAATTAGCCTAAATTAAAAATAATCGTATATCTCTTAAAATTGCTTTTAGAATATTGATTAGTATATTTTTTGATTTCTAGGTAAATATGTAACCAAATTAAAATGTTCAAAACGTAAAAAAATGTGCATGGTTGAACATTGTCAGAAAGTAGATTCTTGAATAGGTTTTGCCAAAATGGGTTCAAAAATGTCAATAATTAATTAAAAAATACAGTAGCTTCATAATTACTTATAACTTACCGAATTTGATGAACGACATCTTTTATTGGAAAGATGAGCTTGATGAGCTTTCATCATCGCTACTGCCTGAAGCACCAACGTCAATAATGAATGGCTCGACTTGTTCCTCTAAAATATTGTCCAGTTCCCACATTCTCTTTTCAACTTTGTCTTTCACGTGCTTAATACAGTTTTCCCATTTTTGCGCTGTTATTAATTCTAGTGCTTCTTTGAAAAGTCCTTTGAGGTCACAAAATTTAAAAGTTGTATTGTGCTTAGCTATATAATTTTTAAGCTCTGCCCATATGAGCTCAATGGGATTGAGCTCGCAATGGTATGGAGGTAAACGGAGCACAGTTTTATTTTGACTTGCTGCCATTTCGTCAATGGCGTATTTTTGATATTCCGCCTTGTGATCCTAGACAATTCTTAATAATTGTACTTTCAGCATTGCTTCTTCAAAGTTGATATTTTTCGTGCGGAGCCAATTTTGAACATCAACTTTCCTTGAAGCCGTTGTTGGGACCTTCTCCATTCTCCGAGAATGATAAGGCGCATTATCTAACACAATTACTGCGTTTTCCTCTAAGTTCGGTAAAATTTTTGAAAACCACTGTTCAAACGATTCGCCATTCATTTCCTCGTGGTAATCTCCAGTTTTCTTAGACTCAAAGCACCACAGACCGTCAACAACAAATCCATCCTCACTGCCAATATGGCAGATAATGAGCCTTTTCCCTTTACCTGGAAATCGAAGTACTAACTGGTGTAGATTTATTTCAATAAGCGAACCTTTTTCAAATGTTTTCATCACATTCAGCGAAAAAACATTGAGACATGAGTATCAGATTGCTATAATTGGGATTATTTAGTCATATTGAAAGAAAGAATATTGAACGTCGTATGATTACTCAGCGCTTCACAATTTAATTTAAAGTTATAAACCTTTGAAAAATGAATGATCAGGAACCTGAAATACGCGCAAATATTAATATTAACAAATTATAACTTTATAAAGCTTGAAGTATGAATTAAACTGATTAGAAATATTAGGAACGGTACACAATATAAAACTTAGTAACTTTTTTTAAGTTTATAATATTCGACATATTTTAAGATTATATTAAAAAATTATTGAAATATCGAAAACACATAAAAACATGGCTTAAAAAAGTTCTAACAAATGAAAATGACAATAAAACATCCACGCATTTTATCGAAAGTTATAAAAGTTTTGTTACTTGTAATATGTTTTATCTGCCCCCTGGAATTAATGTTTAGAACCTTGTTCCCAAGGTTTGAAAAACATCCGATTGTTGTCTATTACTCGTATTTACCTGCTGGATTTTTTTATCCGGTGGACAGTCCATCTAGAAAGGCCCTCCTGGATGAAGTTACAGAATCATCAACCCATACTTTACTTGTAGTGTGTCCTGCGTTTACCCACGTTTCATCAAGGTAATAAATCTTCCTGTTTTGATTTCTATAATTCCCAATTTTTGTTAAATAATCCCTCCTCCATAGCACAATTTCTTCTCTATCCAGTAGTAAACTATTACGACCCCGTTTTTTCCATTTGAAATTTAAATGCTTCAGTAACGCATGGTAAGTTGATCGTTTGAAATTTGGCAACGTTGTATCTCCATTTACCTCCTGCAGTACTTTATCTATAGTAGGTATTTCATTCCTAAAGAAGAATTCATGCACTTTCCTCCTAATCGCATGCTTATCAGCTTCATCCAATGATTTAACAATACTTTTGCGATGTTTACTGGTCATTGGCTCAGAAAAGGTGTGATTTTTTTTGTATTGTCTTAACACATTAAACACTGATGCGCGACACACCCCAACTTTGTGAGAAACCTTCACAACAATTTCTTTGATGGTTGATGACCTCTTTCATTTCTGCACTCAGGTGTCTTTTTTAGAGCGTTTCCTAGGTGGACTACAGGAGTTTACAACTTCATCGGCAGTATCTGTACTACTGGGCATTTTGCGCAAGCAGTTGATAACAATAACAATCAATAACAAGGTATAACAATAACAACGACAAACTCAACAACTTAATAAGATAACAAACGAAAACGTCCAAAGAAATATCAAATTGCAATGATGCACACGACATACGTAACACGTCTGAACCTGAATGTGACTCTGCCTTGATGCGACTGCTCTGCCGCTCGGCATAGGCATTTAATTGCGAATTGACCAATGAGGGCTCCTGTTTTACGTCGAGACGGCGGCGTTAGCGTGAAAATCACCCGAACCTTTTGTTTATATTCGGTCTATCTCTTATCTGAATATACTGTAGGTGCACTTGGTTTCACAGATGATGCTAGGGAGTTGATGAAGTCTTACTTATCCGATCGTAGACAATTTGTTAGCTATAATGGCTTCCAATCTGGGACCTACTTGGCACCTTCTGGAGTTCCTCAGCGGTCCAACCTAGGACCATTACTGTTTTTGATATTTATTAATGACCTATGTGACACAGTTGAATGTGAACGCCTATGCTTTGCTGACGACCTAATAATTTATTCGCAGATAAATACTCCTGATGATTGTATCAAGCTACAACACCAATTAAATTTTGTGCTGTCTTGGTGTGTAGAAAACAAGTTGGAGCTTAATGTGAGGAAGTGTAAAATAGTCAGCTATACCAGGAAAATTAATGTTTGCGAATATCCGTCCTCTATTGATGGGTCTGTGTTAGAAAGATGCTCTGATGTACGTGATTTAGGTATAATCTATGATCAAAAGTTAACTTTTAGTCAGCATATAAATAAAAAAGCATCAGAAGCATTGGCGGCTTATGGTTTCATAGTAAGGAATTGCAGGAATTTTCATAACATAAAGTCTATTAAGCTATTATATTATGCTTATGTTAGATCCAAAGTCGAATATTGTAGTATTATTTGGAGCCCTTACTATGGACAAGGACAAACATTCTTCTCAAGTCACCGTTATATGTAATGTGCTCTAACTTAAACAGAATTGGATGTTACTGTGATATATTTACGACAAATGTTAATTACCTGCTAAAGGCAGCTAAGGCTTATTCGGATCAATAGCTCATGTAACAAATTTATACCTGTGTTGCATTTGTTGTTTTCTTTTCGCTTTTTTTTCCTTTTCTATTATGTTTATAAATTGTCCTATAAATGGGAAACTGTTGGACAATAAAGCTGTTATTATTATTATTATTAACAGCGGCTGTAATACGCGCTTGTAGGGTTGGGATTGAGATGGGTGGGTTCTGGAAAACCCTGTCTTTGATGAAGCCCCATAAATAAAAATCTGGAGGCGACAAATCAGGGCTTCGTGGTGACCACAATGTTGGCGAAATAATGCGGTCTCCAAAAAATTCAGTTAGGAAATTCATTGTCGAACCAGCGGTGTGAGCTGTGGTCCATCCTGCTGAAACCAGCAATAACGTTCCTCCTGCTTCAAAGAAGCAATACACAATTCGAGGATTTCAGGTTTCAGTAAAGAAGAAGGGTCCAACAACTCGTGCGTGCGATGCAGCGCGCCATATCCCAATCTTCTGAGGGTGTAACCCTCTTTCCACATAGGGATGAGGATTTTCACTTCCCCGTAGACGGTAATTCTGTGGATTTACATTGCGATCTAAATGCACCCAAGCCTCATCAGAGAAGAAGACCGTATCCAACTGGCGGACAAAAGAATTAAAATTGTGTCCGACGAGCATAGTCTGGACCAGGCCTCTCCAACTCGAGCACTTGGTGCTGGTGCGCTCCGGTGCTGAACCCAGCGGCACCGGTGCCGTTCCCCCTCCACCTCGACCGCACAGCAGTCGCGACAGAGAGAAACATAAAATATTAGCCTACTGTCTCTCGGGCGCGGGCCATTTCTTAATAGGACAAGACAAAGTGAACAGGTTTTTTAGCGTCTTAACGTGCATCTTTTTTTAAACGATGTCATTCAATCCTGCATGGAAGAAGCCTATTTTTGATAGGTACTGATGGAAAAGCAAAATGTTTAATTTGTCACACGGTATTGAGGCCATCCCTTCTAAGTTCTGAAGAGGTTATTAATTAGGTCGTAGTTGATTATCATTAATGGTGTCGTAATGCAAGTTATATTGTTGCTTTGAAAACCGCAATAAGTGGAGACCGTTTACTGACGGTGCACTTGTCAGAAATATTGTGCCCATCTCCTGTAAGCAACTTTGAGACAATTAGTATGTCTGAGGAAACAATTTCTCGTCGGATACTTGAACTTGGTGCAGATTTAAAAGAACAACTGCGGGAAAATGTGCCCATTTTGTGCAGTATTCTATAGCTCTCGATGAAAGTAAAGACATTTCTGACACAGCATAATTAGCTGTTTTCGTTAGAGGTGTCGAAATAGTCTTTACTATCACCGACGAACTACTACACGTTATCCCGTTCAAAGATACAATGGCCGGAGAAGATATTTTTATGCTGTAGAATACACAATGAATGACATGAGTATACTACTCAAAAGTTTGCGAAGTGTTGTTACTGATGTAGCGCCAGCAATGTTATCGGAAGCACAAGGTTTTACTGGGCGAATGAAAATAAAAGTACGCGACGCTGGGCTACCTCCGATATCATCGGTACACTGCATATTACATCAGGAACAACTATGTGCAAAAACCTTCCGTAATTTCAAATCTATTATGGATGTAGTAATAACATGTGTCAATTTCTGCAGAAAGCAAAGTCTCAACCACGGCAATTTGAAGTATTTTTCAAAGACCTTGAAGCAAGTTACGGTGACATACCCTTTTATTGTGTTACGCGCTGATTAAGCTGCGCAAAAGTGATAAAGATTTTTTTTAAATCATTGACGATGTTGAGATGTTTATGCAAATGAGATTTTTACGACTCCATCTTCAGTGCTTTTCGTAACAGAACCGCCGCAATTCCAAATGGAGCTGATTAAGCTTCAATGCGATACGATCCTTAAGGATAGATACTACCACTACAATAGTAATTTAATTTCGTTTTATCAAGGTGTTAAGCAGCAAGTTTTTCCCAAAATTCTTGCACTAGCCTTGGAAACTTGCTCCATGTTCGATACAACGTACTTCTGCGAGCAGATGTTTTTTTTAATGAATTTGAACAAAACTTAAAACAGGTCTTTGTCTGATGTGTCCTTAGAGGCGATAACTCTAGTCAAGCTTGGAAACACCTGAGGAGGATGAATGTGGTAGCCCAGAAACATGTTGCGATACCTCCCAGTCTCCTTGAGCCTAACATTTTAAATAATTATTTTCTTTCAATTTTCCAGACAGCTGCAGCTGATCCAAATTTGATTGATAGTGTCTCTAACTCTCATAGCGATAGACGCCATACACCGGATGCACCTCTGTTTGCTTTTAAACTCCTTACTCAGCAAGACATCGTCAATATAATCTCTCACATTAAGTCTACGGCATGTGGCTCTGATGGTCTAACTTTAAATATGGTTTGCTTATGTTTGCCTGATACCATAGACCATATAACTCACATTATTAATGTCTATCTCGAAACAGGTTACTTTCCTGCCATTTGGAAAAATGGTATTATTATTCCAATAGCTAAAACTAATCATCCAGAACAATATTCGGATCTCAGGCCAATTACCTTATTATGCTTTCTATCAAAAATACTCGAAAGAGCTGTCTACTCACAACTTGTGGAGTTTTTCTAACAAAACCACTTATTTCCTCTACATCAGTCAGGTTTCAGAGCTGGTTACAGCACTACTTTGTCTTTATTACATCTTACTGATTCCATCATTCACAATTTAGATAATCACATCAACACCGTCTTGGTACTGTTAGATTTCTCGAAAGCTTTTGATATGGTCAATCACCAGATACAACTGAGTAAGTTATCTCATTATGGAATGTCAGATATAGTTCTAAGGTACTTGCTAAATCGTCAACAAACAGTGAAAACTGATCAGGGAATTTCTTCCTCTGAGCCAGTTCCTTCAGGAGTTCCTCAGGGCTCAGTATTAGGTCCCTTACTATATCTGATTTATACGATCGATCTACAAGACTGTTTAGTCCACTGTAGTATGCAAACTTATAGAGATGATACTCAGTTAGTGTTTGGTTTCGATCCATCAAAGGTTGATGAAGTTTCTTTTAAAGTTAATTTAGATTTGGCTAACATCGGTGATTACTGTAACAAACACTGCTTGAAGATCAATCCTAATAAAACTACTGCAATGTTGTACTGTTCGAAGAACTCCTACCGTGAAATGAAGCAGAGGATTTGTGTTTTTTTGATGAGACACTCATCCCTTTTGTGGATTACGCCAAGAATCTCGGTGTTACCCTTGACTTAAATATGAGATTCGATCGGCATGTCTCTTTCTTATCTAAAGTAACGTATATGCGTTTGAAACTCCTCTAATCTAATTGATACATCTTGAATTTTAAAACCCGAAAAAAGCTCGCTGAAAGTCTTGTGTTATCTGTCATTTCTTACTCTCTTGTTCTTTATTACCCATGTTTAGACTACGTCCACAAAAGGAAACTCCAGAAAATTCAGAACAGCTGTTGTAGGTTTATTTTTGGATTGCGCAAGTTTAGTCGCGTCTCAGATAAAATCAAAGAACTCAACTGGTTGCGAATTCATAAGTTATTTTTATATCTTTTGACCGTCTTCACGCATAAAGTTCTATTATCTAACAGACCAGCTTACCTCGCTAGCAAATTAGTTCACCGAGGTAGTTTTGTTACCAGAGCTCTTAGATTGAATGCTAATTTTAACATGCCTCCTCACAATACCTCGGTCTTTGAAAGAAGTTACACCTATAATGCTGTCAACTCTTTCTGCTGTGGAATATACCATGGTTAATTTATGTAATAAAGCGGTACAAGTTATTTTAACAACAAACTTTGGTCAAATCAATCGCAAACTATGTACTAAATTCCTATTTAAAATAAGTACGAGATATTTCCTTATCTTTCTTCAAGAAATAACTTTTATGCCACAAAAAAACGCTCCGATAGCTATTTTCAACAACAAAATGATAAACAAACCATGGGCGTAGTGCAGAAAAGCATTTACTTATTAAATAAATTCTTTTAGTCAAATTTATTCTGAAAGTAATACAAACTAATCTGATGTACCTATTAAAGCCTACTTTAATCTTTAACGTGATTTTTGCGAAACTTGTGTCCTCTCGAAAACAAAATCGACGGGTCTGAGCGTTTTTCCAAAAAAAAACTGAGCTGCCAGTAAACGCGTCTGTTTCGTTTTCGATGCGCCACCCTGTATTATCTGTTCCTGCATAATTTTAATTCAGGTATATGAGATAGTTCATAATAATGTTAATATTTGTTTCCAAACTGTTGTCCGCTACTGTATGTCTGAAATTGATGTGTGCTGAAAACATAGTAGTGAACTGCTGTTTAGAGAGAGGATATTTCCCAGATCAGTAAAAATATGCTATAGTTGATCCGCTAGCTAGTTTTCTGATCCTACTAGCTATGATCAACTGAGACCGATCAGTTTTCTGCCTATTTCCTCAAAAGTATTGGAACGCGTTGCTTACAAGCAACTCTGCGCCTACTCTTTATTCTAACAAAATTATTCCATCTAAGCAATCTGGATTTCAGCTTCGGCACTCTGTGATTTAACAGAAAATATAACAATGTCGTTTGGCAACCAAAAAACAGTACAGTATATTCAGATAAGAGATAGACCGGACATAAACAAGACCACGTGATCATCGAACGCTGTAACATTCGGCAGGGACGTATTAAGAGTCACGCAGTACATATTTTAGATAGTAGATGCTGCTTTGCGTAACTTTGTAGTAAATTAGCACAATTCGATGTGTATACGATTGGTGATGGATATAGGATCATGTGGGGGGTGGGGTAAGAAATATATAATGATGTAAATATACATAAGGGTTTCAAAATTTTCGCTTCGATTTCCAGCTTCGGATGCCGCCTGATGTTTGGTGAAATACAGTCGAATATAATCTCAAAATGGCGTTTAAATTAGCCTAAATTAAAAATAATCGTATATCTCCTAAAATTGCTTTTAGAATATTGATTAGTATATTTTTTGATTTCTAGGTAAATATGTAACCAAATTAAAACGTTCAAAACGTAAAAAAATGTGCATGGTTGAACATTGTCAGAAAGTAGATTCTTGAATAGGTTTTGCCAAAATGGGTTCAAAAATGTCAATAATTAATTAAAAAATACAGTAGCTTTATAATTACTAATAACTTACCGAATTTGATGAACGACATCTTTTATTGGAAAGATGAGCTTGATGAGCTTTCATCATCGCTACTGCCTGAAGCACCAATCGTCAATAATGAATGGCTCGACTTGTTCCTCTAAAATATTGTCCAGTTCCCACATTCTCTTTTCAACTTTGTCTTTCACGTTCTTAATACAGTTTTCCCATTTTTGCGCTGTTATTAATTCTAGTGCTTCTTTGAAAGTCCTTTGAGGTCACAAAATTTAAAAGTTGTATTGTGCTTAGCTATATAATTTTTAACCTCTGCCCATATGAGCTCAATGGGATTGAGCTCGCAATGGTATGGAGGTAAACGGAGCACAGTTTTATTTTGACTTGCTGCCATTTCGTCAATGGCGTATTTTTGATATTCCGCCTTGTGATCCTTGACAATTCTTAATAATTGTACTTTCAGCATTGCTTCTTCAAAGTTGATATTCTTCGAGCGGAGCCAATTTTGAACATCAACTTTCCTTGAAGCTGTTGTTGGGATCTTCTCCATTCTTCGAAAATGATAAGGCGCATTATCCAACACAATTACTGCGTTTTCCTCTAAGTTCGGTAAAATTTTTGAAAACCACTGTTCAAACGATTCGCCATTCATTTCCTCGTGGTAATCTCCAGTTTTCTTAGACTCAAAGCACCACAGACCGTCAACAACAAATCCATCCTCACTGCCAATATGGCAGATAATGAGCCTTTTCCCTTTACCTGGACATCGAAGTACTAACTGGTGTAGATTTATTTCAATAAGCGAACCTTTTTCAAAATGTTTTCATCACATTCAGCGAAAAAACATTGAGACATGAGTATCAGATTGCTATAATTGGGATTATTTAGTCATATTGAAAGAAAGAATATTGAACGTCGTATGATTACTCAGCGCTTCACAATTTAATTTAAAGTTATAAACCTTTAAAAAATGAATGATCAGGAACCTGAAATACGCGCAAATATTAATATTAACAAATTATAACTTTATAAAGCTTAAAGTATGAATTAAAATGATTAGAAATATTAGGAACGGTACACAATATAAAACTTAGTAACTTTTTTTAAGTTTATAATATTCGACATATTTTAAGATTATATTAAAAAATTATTGAAATATCGAAAACACATAAAAACATGGCTTAAAAAAGTTCTAACAAATGAAAATGACAATAAAACATCCACGCATTTTATCGAAAGTTATAAAAGTTTTGTTACTTGTAATATGTTTTATCTGCCCCCTGGAATTAATGTTTAGAACCTTGTTCCCAAGGTTTGAAAAACATCCGATTGTTCTCTATTACTCGTATTTACCTGCTGGATTTTTTAATCCGGTGGACAGTCCATCTAGAAAGGCCCTCCTGGATGAAGTTACAGAATCATCAACCCATACTTTACTTGTAGTGTGTCCTGCGTTTACCCACGTTTCATCAAGGTAATAAATTTTCCTGTTTTGATTTCTATATTTCCCAATTTTTGTTAAATAATCCCTCCTCCATAGCACAATTTCTTCTCTATCCAGTAGTAAACTATTACGACCCCGTTTTTTCCATTTGAAATTTATTTTTCAGTAACGCATGGAAAGTTGATCGTTTGAAATTTGGAAACGTTGTATCTCCATTTACCTCCTGCAGTACTTTATCTATAGTAGGTATTTCATTCCTAAAGAAGAATTCATGCACTTTCCTCCTAATCGCATGCTTATCAGCTTCATCCAATGATTTAATAATACTTTTGCGATGTTTACTGGTCATTGGCTCAGAAAAGGTGTGATTTTTTTTGTATTGTCTTAACACATTAAACACTGATGCGCGACATACCCCAACTTTGTGAGAAACCTTCACAACAATTTCTTTGATGGTTGATGCCTCGTTCTCCTCGCGCTCGATCTTATATATATTCAAAATGACCTTTTTCATTTCTGCACTCAGGTGTCTTTTTTTAGAGCGTTTCCTAGGTGGACTACAGGAGTTTACAACTTCATCGGCAGTATCTGTACTACTGGGCATTTTGCGCAAGCAGTTGATAACAATAACAATCAATAACAAGGTATAACAATAACAACGACAAACTCAACAACTTAATAAGATAACAAACGAAAACGTCCAAAGAAATATCAAATTGCAATGATGCACACGACATACGTAACACGTCTGAACCTGAATGTGACTCTGCCTTGATACGACTGCTCTGCCGCTCGGCATAGGCATTTAATTGCGAATTGACAAATGAGGGCTCCTGTTTTACGTCGAGACGGCGGCGTTAGCGTGAAAATCACCCGAACCTTTTGTTTACATCCGGTCTATCTCTTATCTGAATATACTGTAGCTCTCATGCTTCTTGACATTACTAAAGCATTTGTAACAACCAGTCATTCACTTCTTGTACCTAAATGCAGTTGTTATGGATCTTCTGGAAAACTTCTTTCGTTTAATGAAACGCGGCCATCATATTATTTGGTTGGTTTTTGGGTTGTTTTAACGTTTCGCCAACACGAGCAGTTGACATCTTCAGAAGATGTTCACAGCTTAGTACCGGACTAAGGAAATCATCCAGATGCGATCTTGCTACTCAACCAACTTTCTTTATGTCACATCTTCTCAGAAATAAACACTACTTGGCTTTCTACAACCAAGATTGCATGCTTGATCGCGTCATGTCGTTGAATCATTCCTCTACAGATGGACACTTTTGATAATGCTCACCCGAGCAAACGTGGAATGCACACTAGTAACTACCTAGTCTGCAAGTCGACATTTTGTCGTTCTTTTTTATATAATATCTCTGCAATGACTTTTTAAATATCCTTTCCAGAGAAAGTAATGTACGCCTGTGAATTGGTTTGTCGCTTTGGTAGACAATGCTAAACAAATCAGCCAAAAATATGCATTAAAACCACACAATCCTAACGACAAACAATCCAATCTAAGCTCCTAGATTCTTCTAATCTATCTGACTTCGTTGATATCAAAAGAGAAATCAAATATCGACATTTTCATCAACGCTCACATCTCTATCCTCTAGGATGGAGGTCTATACCCTGTCTCTGTCTGCCGGCGAATTTTATGTGATGTCGGTGCAGGTTGATTAGAGTGTAGAGAAGTTTTATTCCCGGCCACGACGAGATAAGATCTTTGTTTGGTTGGGTACAGGGTAGATGTTTGGAGAGTTATTTAGAACTTCAACTGTCTAATTTGGAACGTTACTACTCAACTTCATAGCCTAAGGAGGAATGCTGAACGTGAGTTGATAGGATTTTAGAAGATCTATGGTCTCATCAAGGTCTATGTCATTTAGTTCTGTCATTTTGTTTGTCTCAAACCTGGGGGTGCAAGCCATATACAGGGACTTATAGCTCACCTTGAGTGACATCTGATGATTGCGCCAAGCACTGATGTCTATAGTTGATACTCATCATCACGTATATGGCGCAGCTTAACCTACTATTTTAAATACTTGTAAAGAGTATTGGAGGCACTGTCAGCGAGAAGTAATTCGATTTAAATTTGAAATAGTACCCAGGTAAACAATACAAGCAATAAGCAGAGCAGAGCTAGAGTGCCCTTTAGGAGACACCGATACTCTAGCACAGCGTCGCAGCCTGCTGCGAGAGAGAAAAATCATCAAATAGCCTATACTACAACTATTTAAAACTGTAATGACTCATACGCATGATCAACACGTGATCAGAGCTCGATCCCGGCTTCCTTCCAGTACAGCCGTATAGCGTACGACATATGTCGTTTCGGTGGCTTTGCGGTGGTCAACAGCACAGACACAGATGGAAATAATCGCTGATTGTTCTCCGCCGGTAGAACCAATGAAATCAAAGACGCGCCTCGACCGGCAGACTCAAAGGCGTCGGCAACGCATTGGAACGTGTTTCGTTGCGCGATCGCATATTGTGTGTTTTTATAAGAATTGTTGTGTGATTGTTATTGTTGTGGTTTCTGTGGTTACTGTTTTGGTTATACTTAACCATGGAGAGTACAAATGGCACGAGTGGAAGTTCTGAAAGCCAGGGAACAAGTAGACGGCTTCGTAAAGCACTGAAGAGGGACGCGAAAGCAATCGTGCTCAACGTGTTCAATTATCTGAACAGAACTATGTCGCAGGGAGATGCACTCGCGCGTTGTGAAAGTATGACAGGCGTTCCAGAGTGGACCATTCGCAGGGTGGTGCATGAAAAGAAGAAAACTGGAGCTACTGCTGATCCAAAGTTTAATTTGAAGGGACGAAAGGCCGTTAAATTGGATGACGATAGCAAAATGGCGTTAAGGCGAACCGTACATTCATTCTTCTTTAGGAATGAGATACCAACCCTCAAGGCTGTACATGCAGCGATCAAGGAAAATGAAATTATACCCCAAATGAGCGTCGAGGTAATAAGGAAATCCCTGCACGAAATTAATTTTCATTACGAAACGCGTAATCGGAAGTCAGTATTGATAGAGAGACCTGAAATAGTCGCCTATCGTCGAAAATACCTGCGCGACATGATTGAATATAGGCGACAAAGCAGAAAAATCTATTATTTGGACGAGACATGGGTAAATGCAGGTCACACAGTTAAAAAAACCTGGATAGACAAAAACGTAGTAAGTAACCGACAAGCAAGCATTGAAGGTTTGTCAACAGGTCTTCGTGGACCATCAGGGAAAGGTCTAAGATTGATCGTAACTCATATTGGTAGCGATAGTGGCTTTATTTTCGTCTCTAAGAAAGGAGGTGATTACCATGACGAAATGAATGCCAGCTGCTTCGAGAGCTGGTTTCAAGGGGTGCTTCAGCGAGTTGGGCCCAACTCTGTGATCGTCATGGATAATGCTTCCTACCATAGTCGTCGAGCCGAACGTGTACCGACTATGGGATCTCGAAAAAGTGACATGCAGCAATGGTTGCGCGAAAAAGGAATCCCGTTTGACGATTCATGTGTGAAAGCGGAATTGTATGAAAAAATCAAACAGCACAAACCTGCGAACATTAGTTACGTGACTGATGAGATGGTCCGTCAATGTGGTGTCACTGTGCTGCGGTTACCGCCCTACCACTGTGAACTGAACCCAATAGAGCTCATCTGGGCTCAAGTGAAGGGTTATATTGCGCGCCATAACACAACCTTCAAATTATCAGACGTTAAGGTTTTACTTGAGACTTCCATACAGCTAGTAACGCCCGAAGCTTGGCAGAATGCTATCCGTCATGTTGTGAAGGAAGAAACAAAAATGTGGCATCTAGTTCACCCATGGTAAACATTCATACCCCGCCTATGAACAGCCGACTACTGGTAGTTAAGTGATGCTCACGTGAACATCGATGAGTCATTACAGTTTTATATAGTTATAGTATAGATGTTGTCTGCAGGGGGAGCATTCGGGTCTGTTGAAGGAATATTCAACCCCGAGAACTCGATTAATGAACAAGACAAACAAAGGTAAACACCTCCCTCCTACGTGTGTTTATCAGAATTCAAGAATTTTTTACATATCAATTTATCTTGCCTTGAAAAACAAGTTATAATTCAGTCAGTGGTTTTTGCAAAAAAAAATTGAAAGTCCGGATTTTCTTAAAAACATTCTAGCGAATCATACCATTCGTGAAGGTCATTTCCAACAATGTTTTAAAATAAATATTTGGGCGAGTATTCTTGACGATCAGGTAATTGGCCCTTTCAAGTCACCCCCAAAGTTTTCAGGAGAAGGATACCTTAGCTTTCTGGCCAATAACTTACCAGAACTTTTTGAACAGACCTTAGACAAAATGCCATTACAACGGAGACAGAATTTGTGCTGTCTTCATGACGGGGCACCACCACACATTTTTAGAGGTGTCATTCAGTATTTGAATGAACATTATCCAAATCGCTGGATCGGTCGAAATTCTCCTGATCCTCGAAAATGTCCAGCAAGATCTCCTGACCTCAATCTGATGGATTTCTGGTATTGAGGAGAACTTAAAGGGATGGTTTATGGGGCTGGTCCAATAACAACTGAAGCACAACTTTGCGAAAAAATGTTGGCGTCTGAAATAATAAATGGACAACTTCGAGGACCTAAAGTAAGAAGAAACTGGGTTTTTCGTAATGAAGCTTGTATGGAAAGTGGAGGACGACATTTTGAACACTTTCTTTAAATACAAAAAAGTGCAGTGTGGGTTTAAAAAAAACAATGTATCAAAATTGTGTTCCCTATTCATAAGTGGATTTTTTTAACACGTTCAATAAACTTTCACGCACCAGGTGAAGCGCTGAAGCAGTTAGTGGTAAGTCCGTTTTTTTTAAATTGTTTGCATTTTACGAGTGCATCTTCAAATAATGAAATAATACCTAAGAGCCAAAAATAACACACTCCATCTTTATTTACACTGCGTTCCGTCGTAATTTGTGCCTGGCATTGCGGCGTTGTCAGATTTTATTTTACTTTAAAGTCGCTTTTCTCTAAACAAATGCCGTTTTGACCACCATGGTATATGAAACTTTTTGTTTCTTTTAACACCCTCTATCTAAATAATGACTATCATAACGTTTACACCCTGTATACTGAGAAGCTTACCAACGAAATTAAAACATTACTCACAATTCATTAAACGTTATTTTGATTGCCCGTATGATATTTTATATAATACATTCATGCACAATACATATTTTATAAAATACCTAAAGTTATGTAGAGATGAACTTGCCATCTTTATAAATATTTTGTATTTCTTTGAAAGCGCCAGAGTGTGTGACCAGGTTTAATAAACAAGTTTTATTGTTATTCTTTTGGTTGGTTTAATAATGGCGTCGAGCGTGTTGATTCTATATTTCAAATGTAATTTTTGAAAATCTATTTTGCATTTGGAAATATTGCAAACTATGAAATTGAATTGGATTCAAAATTTTTGATAAAATATGCATAGAGTGACAGATGATATGCAGCTATCCAGAGGCCATTTTTTTGGATGTCATGTATTTACTTACATGCTTATAAATACTAAGTGACATATAAATCCGAACACCCAGTTTAAATGGTTTTATTTTAATAAAATTTTGTATAAGTACTTAATGAAGCATAATAAGTAAATGATAAAAATTTCAAAATGATTGCACTGCCTTAAAGCCCTTTGACCTTTAATAGTGTGTGGATGCACCCTGATGTGCTACGCATTCTCCAACGCGCCTAGGTATGCTTCTGATCAGGTGGTCAATGTCCTCCTGTGGTATCTCATTCCAGGCAACCACCAACTCCTCTCGAAGTGCTTCTAGAGTCTCAGGAGGACGTTGCAAATTGAGCAATCTCCTACCCATCATATCCCACACGTGCTCAATTGGGGATAAGTCGGGAGATCTTGGTGGCCATGGTAACAATGTGACATCATTATGTTGAAAGAAGTCTACTGTGACTCTTGCAACATGTGGTCGGGCATTATCTTGTTGGAAAGTTGGATCTGCCATGGTGTCAAGATAGGGTAAAAGATGGGGTTCTAGAACTTCGTGGATATAACGCTGCGCGTTCATGTTACCTCTGATGAAGATTAAAGGTGACCTGGAACCATAAGCTATAGCACCCAAAACCATAACTCCAACAGTGTGATGAACATGTCTTTCAACAAAAAACTGTGGATTCCTCCTTTCACCACGTCGCCTTCTAAGCCTGTCCCGACCATCGTGCATGCCTAAACAAAATCGAAACTCGTCACTAAAGACAATACTGTTCCATTCCTGATCACAGAGTGACCGTTGTCTGCACCACTCAATGCGATTACGTCGGTGTTCTCGAGTTAAAGAGAGGACCCAGTGTGGCCGGTATGAAAACAAGCCAAAACTTCTCATTCGTCGGTAAAGACTTCGCATGCCAATAGGTCTTCCGTGTTCTGCAAACCATTCATTTGCAATGGACCTGGTAGTGGAGAAACGGTCCCTTAAGGCCAATAATCTTATGCCTCCACTACACGTCTTCAGATGCGTCGGCGGACGTCGGCAGATGCATCGGCAGGTGAATCCCCACGAGCTGACCACACGTCTGCAGACGTCTGCAGGTCGCTCAGTCTGTGTCAAGCCTCGACAGATGCAACGGACGCAATATTTAAAAAATGGATGTTGAGATGGTAACTGCCGCAGCTATTTATTTGTGTAGTACTTTTAATTACTACTTGAGTGCGTATACTTACAACATTTTTGTTTTTGTGGTACTTATTCTTTGGATTCCACAGGCAGTTTTCTGCTTGATATAGCTCAATAAATTTGAAGGTTTCATCAGTGGTCATATTAGCCATGTTAGCGAAAAAGGTTAAGATAAAAACCTTAAGAAGCGCGAGTACAGTCTCTTTCCCGATTCCGATAGCACTGATGCGTGCTCATTCGTCGTCAGACGTCGGACGCTCTCGCCTTAATCCCTTTGTTGCGTGTCACAAATACCGACAACAGACGGAAGAGCGCCAGACGCATCTGCCGACGTCCGATACCGCCCACAGACGAGCAAATACCCCCCTCTACACGTCGGCGGACGCACCCGCAGATGACGTCTGCCGACGCATCTGCCTACGTGTGGAGGAGCCTTTAGGCGGCGATCTTCACGGTCTGTTTTTCTACGGCGGCGTCCAGTGCCCCTTGCTCTTTGCGTACGGCCTTCTCGAAGCCATGCCTGACAACACCTAACCACAGTGTCTACACTTCTTTGCACTCTAACTGCAATTGCCCGAAAAGAAAGTCCCGCTTCCCGAAGTCCCACTATACGGCCCCTATCAAACTCACTAAGTTGACGAAATCGTACAGGTCTCCGTACTCTAAGCACCGTAACCGATCGTAAAGGATGTCAAGAACCAAAATCCGCCAACGTTGATTCTTTACTGCGGCTGAAATATTCACTTTTAGAGCGTTAGTGAATTAAAAAAAAGCAGTATAAAAACCGAAATGTCCAACTGATAAGGCTGAAAATTTTTCACTTGTTATTTACAGTAAGATAAATACATTCACCAACTTTTATTAAAATAAAACCATTTAAACGGAGTGTTCGGATTTATATGTCACTTAGTATATTATGTTGTATGTTATTTTACAGAGTAAAAGTGGATGAAAACTTGGAAACTGAATGCTTTAATGACTAATTCCTATAATACATATTTGTTTAAGTTAACATAATTAAAAACAGCCTTCATACATTTGTTTATAAATATAATGCAACTTGAGGAAAACAGAGTGTCACTTATCAGAATCCTGTAAACAATCGTCGTTTTAGTTTCGTTTGTTTTGTGTTCGGTGCAATCCTGAGAGGCGCTGTTAGCGGTGGTACCAGGAATCATAGGAGAGAGTGTTATCTGGAGTGTAGCTAATAATTTGTGCCTTCAACATTCGATATTGTGCAAGCGGCAGCACGCCGTCGAATCAACTTTGAATAAAGTTTCTTCTGCAAAAGGATCTTTAATTGAAAATTCCAGGTTTGTTTTTATGTCCCTTTAGTGCCGATCAAAAGTAACATTGTGCCCAGTATAGTGTCGCGAATAGCTCTCAACAGCTCAAAAATGCGGAGTTCTCTCAACCTGAATCAACTTCAAAGGTAGAGTTCAAATACCCAGGTATTGCGACGCTAGAAAGAAAACAACGATAATAAGAATGATAAAGGAATAATGGAGAATGTCTTATATACTTATTATCAGCATATTAATAACACTTCTGATTTTAATTACCATTTGAAGTTATTCTTACGTACATGTACCAGTGACGTCTATCTAAAGTAGCTCACATAATTAAGGCTGCATGAGACATCTGCCCCTTTTTACATTTTACTGAATGAAACTTAAAATATTACTTCACTGCTTTGATTATTACTACACTGCCCACTCTTTTTCTTAACTCTGACGAAGTCTACTTCTGTTGCAGTCTGGTGAAAATCTTGTACCTGTCATATGTTTCATTCCTCAACAGCTTGCAGTGATTTTGGAATGCTTCCACAACTTTTTCAAAATCTTCCTTATCCGCATCACTAAGTTTTAAGGTCACTTCTTCTGAGCTTCCTCTCCGGCATGGTTCAACAATATTGCTACTTTTGTTTCCCCATCCTTGGACGTCAATGTGATAAAGATCCTGTGCATGGAGATTTCAATACATGTGGCAGATCCACCTTAGGTTAAATCATGAAAAAAACAGCCCTAGGAGGGCCCGCGCAAAGAGTCAGGAGGAAAATGGGGAAACGGATTGCTAGACAGCACTCTCTGAAAAGGGGAACCATCCTTATCAGGTACGGGAACTCATCGTGTGGCCTAATGTTAAGGATGAACGAGGTTGATTATCTTTGGATAAAGCAAACCTTATGTTGTTGGTGGGAATAGGAAGAGTCCTCGCTTGCCTAAAGAAATTTTAAAGTAAAATTAAATGGTGAGACTATAGAAAAACTTGGGAGTAACTTTAGATGAATGTCTAAATGTTATACCCGATGTAAATAATATCAGTAAGAATTGTTATTCAATTATATCTTATAAACAATTCATTGACTTTACAACTAAAAAAAAATTATGTGAATCTTTGGTGATGTCCAAAATAAGTTATTGCGAGTTAGTTTATCTTCCATTCCTTGACTCAATATCTCTAACACGTCTCCAGGAAATCCAAAGCTCATGTTGTAGGTTGATCAATAATTTGAAAAATATGACCATATCAGCCCTTTTTTCAAAGACATGAAGTGGTTGAGAGTAAATAAACTGTGTGAGCTATACACAGTTACGTACACAGACTTGTGCTATCATCCATTCCCGCGTTTTTGAAACATTAGCTGATATCATATACAGGGTGGCGCATCGAAAACGAAACAGTCGCATTTACTGGCAGCTCAGTTTTTTTTAACAACGCTCAGACCCGTCGATTTTGTTTTCGAGGGGGACACAAGTTTGGAAAAAAATCACGTTAACACGTACAGCCCCCTGGGCGGGGGTGACACCAATCCTAGAACCTTAAATGGAAAGGGGGGTCGAGTGATACCTTATTTTAAAGGTCCTTCAATTCTCTTTATAATGATATAAAATTAATTTACTTCAGTTCAGTAGTTTTGAAGATTTATTGATTTAAAGCTTAAAGTAGACTTTAATAGGTACATCAGATTAGTTTGTACTACTTTCAGAAGAAATTTGACTAAAAGAATTTACTTAATAAGTAAATGCTTTTCTTCACTACGCCCATGGTTTGTTTATCATTTTATTGTTGAAAATAGCTAATGGAGCGTTTTTTTTTTGTGGCAAAACAGTTATTTCTTGAACAAAGATAAGGAAATGTCGCGTAATTATTTTAAATAGGAACTTAGTACATAGTTTGCGATTGATTTGACCAAACCTTGTTGCTAAAATAACTTGTAACGCTTTATTACATAAATTAACCATGGTATATGCCACAGCAGAAAGAGGTAAAATTATCGAAGTTAGACGCACCTGGGGTCGACCATATACACTAGGCTAACGCGCTAACCACCGATCTAGCGCCAACGTTATCCAACATATTTACTCCATCCAACCCACAAATGAAATCTAACCAGCTCGAAGTAATGTTCCTTGCTTCCAGTCGATTGCAAGGTCAAATAGGCCGTGCCGTCGCTAATTTCGCCGTTGCCATCACCGTTTCAATTTCGTAGGTCACATCAAAGGGTATCAGCCACGACAGGGCCTCCGGATTAAATAACGATAACGCCTTGAACCAGTTTTCCGTGACCTGACATCGTGGATAACGGTGACTATCCAGGCCACTCGGATTATTTACATAGTTGCTTACTTTATACCGTTCAATACGACTTGCCTTTTCGCGTGCGAATACGACGATCTTGGCACATTCTGAGGGTCATTAAAAACATTATTTATGATCGATTTGAATGTTCGCTAGTCCACGTACAGAGTGCCTCAACGAAAACCAGAAGTAGTGTCGTAGAGGAACTATAAAAAGTACTTGAAAACGGTTTTCACGGCAAGCTTGTCGGGACTGTGACGTGCTCTAGGTTGAGCAGACTCGCTGGTGCCCAGGATCTAATCATAACACAAAAAAAAAGAATATAAACTAGCCATTTCAAAGATACAGGGGTTTTTTACGGAAACCTTTGAATACCCCCACCACTTTGTTTTTAGAGATACAGCAAGAACTGTCATACACCCCCTAGCGTTCAGTTCAGAAACTTGGAAAAATCTCCCAGGTTTTTCTCTTGACCGTTTTAGTAGGATCATTTTTGCGCAACCCTGTACGATCGATAGGTCCCAGATACACCCTGTACAATAAAGTAAAATATCAGCTAACCAAATAAGTTCGTGCGGTTTTTAGTAGAAAAATGCGGTAACGTTTCCCAGCCGAGATTTTGGCACGTTGACCTGGAATTTGCGTCCACAACCTGTCGACGATCCTCACTGTTCATGATTTTTGGTCTCCCTGAGCTCGGTTCATCGCTCAAACTGAGATCTCCCGAAGAAAATTTTTTGAAGCACTTCTGTGCTGATCGATCACTAACAGCAAACTAGGTATGCAACAATTTTCAGCAACTTTTTATGTGTGTGAGAAACGAAGGATTCATACTAAACAGGTAACAAACAATCGCTATCGATCAACAACATCCATGGCAATGTGCGATATACAGCAACCGCACGAACTTATACTAAGTGACATATAAATCCGAACACCCAGTTTAAATGGTTTTATTTTAATAAAAGTTGGTGAATGTATTTATCTTACTGTAAATAACAAGTGAAAAAATTTTCAGCCTTATCAGTTGGACATTCCGGTTTTTATACTGCTTTCTTTTAATTCAATAACGCTCTAAAAATGAATATTTCAGCCGCAGTAAAGAATCAACGTTAGCGGATTTTGGTTCTTGACATCCTTTACGATCGGTTACGATGCCTAGAGTACGGAGACCTGTACGATTTCGTCAACTTAGTGAGTTTGATAGGGGCCGTATAGTGGGACTTCGGGAAGCTGGACTTTCTTTTCGGGCAATTGCAGTTAGAGTGCAAAGAAGTGTAGACACTGTGGTTAGGTGTTGTCAGGCATGGCTTCGAGAAGGCCGTACGCAAAGAGCAAGGGGCACTGGACGCCGCCGTAGAAAAACAGACCGTGAAGATCGCCGCCTAAGATTATTGGCCTTAAGGGACCGTTTCTCCACTACCAGGTCCATTGCAAATGAATGGTTTGCAGAACACGGAAGACCTATTGGCATGCGAAGTGTTTACCGACGAATGAGAAGTTTTGGCTTGTTTTCATACCGGCCACACTGGGTCCTCCCTTTAACTCGAGAACACCGACGTAATCGCCTTGAGTGGTGCAGACAACGGTCACTCTGGGATCAGGAATGGAACAGTATTGTCTTTAGTGACGAGTCTCGATTTTGTTTAGGCATGCACGATGGTCGTGCCAGGGTTAGAAGGCGACGCGGTGAAAGGAGGAATCCACAGTTTTTTGTTGAAAAACATGTTCATCACACTGTTGGAGTTATGGTTTGGGGTGCTATAGCTTATGGTTCCAGATCACCTTTAATCTTCATCAGAGGTAACATGAACGCGCAGCGTTATATCCACGAAGTTCTAGAACCCCATCTTTTACCCTATCTTGACACCCTGGCAGATCCAACTTTCCAACAAGATAATGCCTGACCACATGTTGCAAGAGTCACAATAGACTTCTTTCAACATAATGATGTCACATTGTTACCATGGCCACCAAGATCTCCCGACTTATTCCCAATTGAGCACGTGTGGAATATGATGGGTAGGAGATTGCTCAATTTGCAACGTCCTCCTCAGACTCTAGAAGCACTTCGAGAGGAGTTGGCGGTTGCCTGGAATGAGATACCACAGGAGGACATTGACCACCTGATCAGAAGCATGCCTAGGACCGTTGGAGAATGCGTAGCACATCATGGTGCATCCACACATTATTAAAGGTCAAAGGGCTTTAAAGCAGTGCAATCATTTTGAAATTTTTATCATTTACTTATTATGCTTCATTAAGTATTTATACAAAATTTTATTAAAATAAAACCATTTAAACTGGGTGTTCGGATTTATATGTCACTTAGTATATTTGATTACCATAGATACTTACTTTTTGGCACAGGAACGTCCAGCCACATGAAAAGGGATTCGCCCCGAGTGATAAAACGCCGCCCCATCCAGTTTTTATAAGCCCAGTAGTACACATTTGCAGATTATGCATTATTTGCCGACGATATGCACATTTCTCAGCCGATATGGCTTAGGGTATCTAGAGACGTATATGGCGCCTATGTGGCCAGTGTAAGTCGCTACTGGGTGATTACTCGTGGTAATATATATCGTAAGTGTATATTTCCGTAACCCAGCAAAAATTTGTTATTTTTTAAGTGGATGACACTACAACCTATTAGATATTTGAAAATACCTTTCCAAAACAAGGAGAGTGATACTATATGGATGTAAACTGAACCTGTCGTAAAAAAAAAGTGTCTAAGCATTTTCTGTAAAAAAAAATTGTTTCATTAAAACTTGCTTTAAACTTATTAATCACAGCTAAACGTGTTATCTACTACATTAATAAACTGTATTGTTCCAACGTATAAAAATATAAGCTTTGCCAGCGAGTTAGTTTCCACATCGCTAAGCATTTTGTTGCCTCCAGTCAATCGAGGCTGAAACAAAGTGTGCCTAGCACTAGTCTCTTGGTCCGACCATCCAAAAAATTACGACACTGTTCACGCTAAAATAGAAATGAATGTTGTTTACCCTCGATACTAATTCCCTTGCTGGACTGAAGCCCCGGTTTCCGGTCTTGTAATAGACGACTAACGAATGTTTATTTTTAATGGTTTGGAATAAAGTGGGGCAGTTGCGGGAAATCGGCGGGAAAGGACAAGGTATGCTCGAGGGGGAAGTTCTAGATCAGGTGAATATATTCTCCGCTCAGAGAGAAGGATAAAGGTGGTATCTAACAGATACCGTATTCACAGAGATTCAAAATGGATAACGTTCGTCCTTATGGAATATCTGATTGCTATATCAGGTTTGTTGGAGCTTTTATTTCGTCCGGGAATTATCCAGCCAAAGCCCCCAATGGCCTTCTATACGGTGTACCCAATCTAGCAGCCTAGTTTTCTGTATCAACTGGTCGGTTTCCCTGTCCTTCGGCTCTGATGTTGGTTTATCGAAGAGTTAATGCCTTTTTTGAACTAGCGCTTCACACTTAGAGCATGTAAGGTTTCCGTATTGTCTGCAATGCAGGTCTTCAGCATATAGCTTTATTTTGTGCTACTGTATCCGATTAGCAGGCCTATAACTACACGGAGTTGGATTTTTGTTTGTTTAAAACTGCCACTTTCCGAATAACATGCCTTTATTGCATCATTAACATTACAATACAGGGTGTCCGCAAAGTTGGGGTTTTCCTTTACACGACGTGTAGATCTAGAAAACATAAGCAATTTTTCTTAGTACCATATACACCAATGTCTTAAGGGAACAGAGGTAAAGGGCTCTGCAACATCAAAAATATCTGAATACCGTCCTGTAGCCGCGACTACAAGGTCACTGGCTCAACCCGACGACAGAACAGGATCGGGGTCAGTGTGTGAGGTCAGTATGCAGCCTTCAACCGACGGTTACGCTCACGCGTGTAGAGGTAAACGAACCCGTATAATCAATTGCGTTTCAAAAAAAAATAATAATAATGGCACACTCATACACCAATAATGAACTCGTTGATATGTTGTTAATTTATGGCGAATATCTTCAAAATGCTACAGAAGCTTCGCGAGTGTATGCAGATCGTTTCCCTAGACGACATCATCCAAGGCCCCGCAGATTTGTGTACCTGGTCCAGAGAGTCAGGGTTATGGGCCATTTAGAGGAATTTCGAGGTGGGCACAGTGGGAGGCCTAGACAACCACGAATGGTGCAAGTTGAGGAAGAACTACTGAATCGCGTAGACGAGAATCCCTCAACAAGCACTAGAGACGTGGCTAGAGAAGTGCAAGTATCAAAAACTAAAGTGTGGCAAACGCTGCGTGAAGAAGGGCTGTATCCGTTTCACGTCCAACGTGTACAAGCCCTTCAACCTGACGATTTTCCAGCAAGAGTGCGGTTTTGTGAGTGGTTGTTGCACCAACATGACAATAATCCGGACTTTTTGAAGTGCATATTGGTGACAGACGAATCTACGTTCACGCGTAATGGGGTGAATAACTTTCGCAACACTCATGTTTGGTCAGTAGAAAATCCGCACGCTGTCCGTCGGGCACCTTTTCAACAAAAATTTTCGGTGAATGTTTGGGCTGGCATGGTGAACGGTATGCTCATTGGATCATTTATCCTCCCAAATCGATTGGACGGGATGCAATACCTCGACTTTTTACGCAACATTTCGCCTTCCTTGTTAGAAGATGTGCCATTAAGTGTAAGACAATCAATGTGGTTTCCGCACGATGGTGCAACGCCCCATTTTAGACGCGAAGTGCGTGAGTTTTTGAATGAATTATTTCCGAATAGGTGGATCGGACGTAATGGACCCGTAGCGTGGCCTCCGCGATCTCCAGACTTAACACCATGTGATTTTTTTCTTTGGGGAGAAATGAAACGCTTTGCGTACAAAACTGAAGTGCATACGGTTGACGAACTTCGTCTCAGAATTGAACAAGCTGGTGCTTTCATTCGGGGGAGGGACTCCATTCTCAAAGCCTGCACCGATGCTTGGCTACGTCGTGCACGCACTTGTGTTTTTGAATCAAACGGCGATAACTTCGAACAATACTTATAAAGTACGTTTACCTAAAAACTGAAAACGCGGCAACGCGGTCATATTTGTTCCCTCTGTTCGTGGTCTGCACCACCGCGTGCGTCTGCTCGGTAGCGCATCAGCTGATTTCATTTTCTCTTGGAGCGGTATGATTTCGGGCAGAGACGTACTTAGCCATTCTCGTCAACTGGAGAGTGAGTACTTTTTCCTTTATTTTTTTTTTACTTGTTCGCCCTCGTTTCACTACACATTACCTTTGTTATTTCAAGGGTAGTTGTTTCTGAAAAGGACAACCCCAACTTTGCGGACACCATGTATACCACTAAAAGTATGATGCAAAAAGTCCAGCTATTGGCCAATCTATCCTATCGATATTTTGAAATACAAGGAAGTATTAAATAAGAATGATATTTTATTTTTACTTATTTTTTTCATTAATTAACTTAAATTCAAATTGCTTTGCGGAAATAAAGGTCAACAGGAAGAGGTCAGATTTACATAATCAGAAGAAAAATATACTCAATTAAACTAGAACAAAATATGTGACAATAAGTTATAAAATAAATAGTAAAAAAGGTACGTTTGCTTAGAAGTATCAATATACTAAGTGACATATAAATTCGAACACCCAGTTTAAATGGTTTTATTTTAATAAAAGTTGGTGAATGTATTTATCTTACTGTAAATAACAAGTGAAAAAATTTTCAGCCTTATCAGTTGGACATTCCGGTTTTTATACTGCTTTTTTTTAATTCACTAACGCTCTAAAAATGAATATTTCAGCCGCAGTAAAGAATCAACGTTGGCGGATTTTGGTTCTTGACATCCTTTACGATCGGTTACGATGCCTAGAGTACGGAGACCTGTACGATTTCGTCAACTTAGTGAGTTTGATAGGGGCCGTATAGTGGGACTTCGGGAAGCTGGACTTTCTTTTCGGGCAATTGCAGTTAGAGTGCAAAGAAGTGTAGACACTGTGGTTAGGTGTTGTCAGGCATGGCTTCGAGAAGGCCGTACGCAAAGAGCAAGGGGCACTGGACGCCGCCGTAGAACAACAGACCGTGAAAATCGCCGCCTAAGATTATTGGCCTTAAGGGACCGTTTCTCCACTACCAGGTCCATTGCAAATGAATGGTTTGCAGAACACCTATTGGCATGCGAAGTGTTTACTGACTAATGAGAACTTTTGGCTTATTTTCATATCGGCCACACTGGGTCCTCCCTTTAACTCGAGAACACCGACGTAATCGCCTTGAGTGGTGCAGACAACGGTCACTCTGGGATCAGGAATGGACAGTATTGTCTTTAGTGACGAGTCTCGATTTTGTTTAGGCATGCACGATGGTCGTGCCAAGATTAGAAGGCGACGTGGTGAAAGGAGGAATCCACAGTTTTTTGTTGAAAGACATGTTCATCACACTGTTGGAGTTATGGTTTGGGGTGCTATAGCTTATGGTTCCAGGTCACCTTTAATCTTCTATATCCACGAAGTTCTAGAACCCCATCTTTTACCCTATCTTGACACCCTGGCAGATCCAACTTTCCAACAAGATAATGCCCGACCACATGTTGCAAGAGTCACAATAGACTTCTTTCAACATAATGATGTCACATTGTTACCATGGCCACCAAGATCTCCCGACTTATCCCCAATTGAGCACGTGTGGGATATGATGGGTAGGAGATTGCTCAATTTGCAACGTCCTCCTCAGACTCTAGAAGCACGTCAAGAGGAGTTGGTGGTTGCATGGAATGAGATACCACAGGAGGACATTGTAAACCTGATCAGAAGCATGTCTAGGCGCGTTGGAGAATGCGTAGCACATCAGGGTGCATCCACACATTACTAAAGGTCAAAGGGCTTTAAAGCAGTGCAATCATTTTGAAATTTTTATCATTTACTTATTATGCTTCATTAAGTGCTTATACAAAACTTTATTAAAATAAAACCATTTAAACTGGGTGTTCGGATTTATATGTCACTTAGTATAGTTGAATAGAAGAATAGAAAAAATATGCAACATAAATGTATAATAAGTAAAATAATCAATAATAGATAAATATGTAATTATTAAGAATTATAAAACTCGTGCAGGGACTATATCACTCGGAGGACAAATTATTGAAGAAAGATCCACATAGGTAGTCAAGGCTATTTACGGTATGTGCTGAGGCTATAGTTGTTCAAAGTAACGTTTTCCTAGATTGTATCTCTGGGACTCGGTTAGGTAAGTGAATCTAGAATGACATGATTTCACGAAGGCACGTCTCTAGAATGAGTGAGGTTAGTATTTTTCCATCTCTGAATGCTTTTCAACAGGACTTTAGAGGATGCAATGAGAATAAGGATCTGACTATTCTCTTTCCAAGGATAAAGGTCGTTTGGGCCTCAAGAGATGGTCCCCAATATAACACTAAATATTTAAAGCGCGAATATACAATAGAGTAGCAGACCTATAATAAGTCTTTTTCATTCATTACGTATTTTAAGTTCGTTAGAGCTAAAAATGTTGAATTTTGCTACATACTCTATCCATCCACTATTAGACCTTAAAATTTTATGTTTGGTACTCTTCCTAGTGACTTATCGTTTATTGTAACTGGCATGTTATTCTGCGGCCTTCGTTTGTGATACAAGTTGTATTTGTTTTTATCTGTATTAATCGGTAACCTGTTTTTAAAAACTGTGCATGATGAGATCCTAGATCCTCTAGCAACTTTGCTGACACTATTATAATTGTGTCATCAGCAAAAGTTACCAAGAGACAATTATTATCAATTATGTGTTCATCTAAATCGTTCACAAGTAACAGGAACAGATATGGTGATAGCACTCCACCCCGAGTTACTAAATGCTTCTCAAAGTTCACTATTACTGGGTACATAAAATGTATTCAACAAAGATTAAATGCTACAAAAAAATGTTATGTTACCGTGTGTTGAAAATATAATAATTTAATAGTGACATGACATTGCTGTGCGATGTCTTGGTATGGATAGATAATGTGCTCACATACATCAAATGAATGCTTGTTCTAAATGTTGTAGTGGTGAATAATTGATCTTACAAACGACAAAATTAAATATTTGTACAAATTTACTGGACAACAAATTTTAGTTTTTTAATTGTATCTTGTGGGAAAAGTGCGCTTCTTTGTTAATTTTGGGTCGCTGAATCCAAAAATGACAATGAAATAAAAAAATTAGTTGCGGTTTAGAAAAAAAACTTTTTATTTTTAAGGATATATTAAAAAAAGTAACAAGATTCATATACTTATAAGAATCACTATATGCGCTGTCTTTTCGCTGTTATTTTATGGATCGTTTCTGGAGCATCTCTACCAAGAGTCCAACAGTAGTCTGCAAGCATGGAAGGATTACACTTTCCCTGGTACCTTTTTTCCATTGTTGAAATATCCTGATGAAAACGTTCGCCGTGCTCATCACTTACGGCTCCGCAATTGTCAGGAAAAAAGTCCAGGTGTGAGTTTAGGAAATGTATCTTAAGAGACATATTACGATGACAGCATACTTTTGACAAGGGTTTTATAGTTGTCAGATTTCCCAAGAAATTAGTGACCACCAGACGGAAATCATTCCAAGCAGTTTTTTCAATACCTGTTAAAGTGTTTTCAAACTGTGTATCTTTCAAAATATTTCGAATCTGTGGCCCAACAAAAATACCTTCTTTAACCTTTGCCTCACTTAGTCTTGGAAATTTCTGACGCAGGTATTGAAAAGCTGACCCATCTCTATCTAATGCCTTGACAAAGTTTTTCATAAGGCCCAACTTGATATGCAGTGGTGGTAATAAAACTTTTTTCGAACCTACTAATGGCATATGCTGTACATTTTTTTGACCTGGCTCTAGGAATTGATGAACAGGCCAGTTTTGTCTGGTGTAATGAAGTGCCTTTGCCCGACTGTCCCATTCACACACAGAAAACAGCAAAACTTTGTGTAGCCTAGCTGCAGCCCAAGTAAAAGTGCAACAACTTTCAAATCGCCACAAATATGCCACTGGTGCTCATCGTATTTTATGCATGTCAATAGGTACTTCATATTGTCATATGATTCTTTCATATGAACTGCATACCCTACCGGAAGAGATGGTAAAATATTTCCAATATGCAATAACACTGCCTTTAAACTCAATGTTGAACTGTCTATAAACAATCTCCATTCTTCTGGGTTATAGTTTATATTTAAAGCCGGCAGTAAGCCGTTAATGTTACTACAGAAAACCAAGTTATTCTCCATATTGAAAAATGGTTCTAAGTCTTTGTGGCGTTTACGAAAAACACATACCGAAACATCGTCTTCTAACAAGTTCCACTGCTGCAGTCTTGATCCAAGTAACTCTGCCTTACATTTTGGAAGTTCTAAATCTCTTACAAGATCATTTAATTCTGACTGTGTTATTTTGTGCGGTTGGTGGCATGACGTGCTCGGTATAAAATCAGGATCTCTTGACGTTGATGGTATATCTTCTTCCTGACGAATCTCTCGATCGCCATGATCTGATTCGTTTTCTGATTCGCAAGTGTAGGATTCTGGGGGTTTTGGAATAGGATTTTCGTCACTGTAAGGCACAGGTCTCATCGCAGATAGTATGTTTGGGTTGTTAATAACCGATTTTTTTTTCTTGGACTTACCTGAGGCTTGTCCAACACAAGGTACCATGCAAAAGTAACAATCATTAATATGATTTGTAGGCTCTCTCCAAACCATTGGGACAGCAAAGCGCATAGACCGTTTTTTGCCATTTAACCAGCGCCTCAGACTTGAAGCACATGTATTACAGCAGATGTGGGGTGCCCACTGTTTGTCTTGATCACCTAGTTTACAACCGAAATAAAGCTGATATGCCTTTGTTATTAGTGGAGTAATAGACCGTCTCTGAGACGCAACAGTCACATCACCACACACGTAACAAAACTGATCTGGATTGTTTACACACTTTCGAGACATCTTGCATGAACGCTGTCAGCCAACTGAGGATAAAATGGCTAATATAAAACAAAATATAATGTACACGTATGTATAACGTAACACAATCATGCCGATTACATCATCTTTCCTTGCCGAATATAAAAATATAGCACGTGCATTCTTGTGAATTACAGCATATTAACACTGTCACAGCAGTAACACATATAATTACCGTATCTTTAAAACTTGAACTAATATTGAAAAAATAAGTTTCATTCCGGTTTTAGCACATTAAAAATACTAATATTTTGTTGATTTTATTTAGGATATTTTTTGGCTGTTGATCAGTGTTATTAATGTTGATCCATCTTAACTCTTTGATTGGGCCAATTACATGATCAAATTTCTAAGATTATTTGTTAACCCGCAACATTTGATCTAAGCAAAGATAATACGTTATGATTCCATTTGAAATTTTGGAAGATTCTCACATTATCGCTTTTTTGTTTAAAAATTGAGGAAGTGCATGTCGGTATATAACAGTTTCAGCCTAAAATAGCATATTTTAATGATGTCGTTAACATCCTTGTGAAAACGAAAGTTTTCGCCTATAAGTAGGCCCAAGTTTTTGCATACGTCATTGAATTTTAAACCTGTGCTGCGTATTTTCAAGTCCAGGCTCACTTTTAGATGTTCCCGTTTTTTTCCTTACAAGGAGCTACATTTGATTTTTCAGCTTTGAGTATCATGATATTAATGACAGAACACTTAATTGAAAACAATGATAATTTAATAATAATAATAATAATAATAATAATTATAATAATAATAAAAACGTTTATTGAGATACAACTCAAAAGGAAAGGGTAGTGTACGGACATTTTTCAACCCTTCCGTAGGCATTAATATAAATAGATAAATTGCGAAAGAGTAGATTGATAATAGACATCAGACAGATATAGTTAAATAACATGGTTAACATATTCCAATCAGTATATAAGAGTACATTCTACGTTTAAACTGTATAAATGGACAAGTAAGTAACTACAGAAAAAAGAAAATATAAATAGATAGAGATAAGGTCATAACGCCAAATAATCACTGATCAACAGCCAAAAAATATCCTAAATAAAATCAACAAAATATTACTATTTTTAATGTACTAAAACCGGAATGAAACTTATTTGTTCAGTATTAGTTCAAGTTTTAGAGATACGGTAATTATGTGTTTCTGCTGTGACAGTGTTAATATACTGTAATTCACAAGAATGCACGTGCTACATTTTTATACTCGGCAAGGAAAGATGATGTAATCGGCTTGATTGTGTTACGTTATACATACATGTGTACATTATATTGTTTTATATTAGCCATTTTTTCCTCAGTTGGCTGACAGCGTTCATGCAAGATGTCTCGAAAGTGTGAATCCAGATCAGTTTTGTTACGTGTGTGGTGATGTGACTTTTGCGTCTCAAAGACGGTCTATTACTCCACTAATAACAAAGGCATATCAGCTTTATTTCGGTTATAAACTAGGTGATCAAGACAAACAGTGGGCACCCCACATCTGCTGTAATACATGTGCTTCAAGCCTGAGGAGCTGGTTAAATGGCAAAAAACGGTTTATGCGCTTTGCTGTCCCAATGGTTTGGAGAGAGCCTACAAATCATATTAATGATTGTTACTTTTGCATGGTACCTTGTGTTGGACAAGCCACAGGTATGTCCAATAAAAAAAAATCGGTTATTAACTACCCAAACATACCATCTGCGATGAGCCTGTGCCTCACAGTGACGAAAATCCTATTCCAAAACCCCCAGAATCCTACACTTGCGAATCAGAAAACGAATCAGATCATGGCGATCGAGTGATTCGTCAGGAAGAAGATATGCTATCAACGTCAAGAGCTTCTGATTTTATACCGAGCACGTCATGCCACCAACCGCACAAAATAACACAGTCAGAATTAAATGATCTTGTAAGAGATTTAGAACTTCCAAAATGTAAGGGAGAGTTACTTGGATCAAGACTGCAGCATTGGAACTTGTTAGAAGACGATGTTTCGGTATGTGTTTTTCGTAAACGCCACAAAGACTTAGAACCATTTTTAAATATGGAGAATAACTTGGTTTTTTGCAGTAACATTAACGGCTTACTGGCGGCTTCAAATATAAACTATAACCCAGAAGAATGGAGATTGTTTATAGTTCAACATTGAGTTTAAAGGCAGTGTTATTGCATATTGGAAATATTTTACCATCTCTTCCTGTAGGGTATGCAGTTCACATGAAAGAATCATATGACAATATGAAGTACCTATTGACATGCATAAAATACGATGAGCACCAATGGCATATTTGTGGTGATTTGAAAGTTGTTGCACTTTTACTTGGGCTGCAGCTAGGCTACACAAAGTTTTGCTATTTTTTGTGTGAATGGGACAGTCGGGCAAAGGCACTTCATTACACCAGACAAAACTGGCCTGTTCGTCAATTCCTAGAGCCAGGTCAAAAAAATGTACAGCATATGCCAATAGTAGATTCGAAAAAAATTTTATTACCACCACTGCATATCAAGTTGGGCCTAATGAAAAACTTTGTCAATGCATTAGATAGAGATGGGTCAGCTTTTCAATACCTGCGTCAGAAATTTCCAAGACTAAGTGAGGCAAAGGTTAAAGAAGGTATTTTTGTTGGGCCACAGACTCGAAATATTTTGAAAGATACACAGTTTGAAAACACTTTAACAGGTATTGAAAAAACTGCTTGGAATGATTTCCGTCTGGTGGTCACTAATTTCTTGGGAAATAGAAAAGCTGACAACTATAAAACCCTTGTCAAAAATATGCTGTAATATGTCTCTTAAGGTACATTTCCTACACTCACACCTGGACTTTTTTCCTGACAATTGCGGAGCCGTAAGTGATGAGCACGGCGAACGTTTTCATCAGGATATTTCGACAATGGAAAAAAGGTACCAGGGAAAGTGGAATCCTTCCATGCTTGCAGACTACTGTTGACTCTTGGTAGAGATGCTCCAGAAACGATCCATAAAAGAACAGCAAAAAGGCAGCGCGTATAGTGATTCTTATAAGTATATGAATTTTGTTACTTTTTTCAATATATCCTTAAAAATAAAAAGTTTTTTTCTAAACCGCAACTAGTTTTTTTATTTCATTGTCATTTTTGGATTCAGCGCCCCAAAATTAACAAAGAAGTGAACTTTTCCCACAAGATACAATTAAAAAACTAAAATTTGTTATAATAGATGGAATTCACGATTACATTACATGAAACTGATACAATAACATTCGTATTAGTACACACCTTTTTGCTTGTTAAGAAGATATAGCCTGTAGTATTTTTTAAACCGTTGTATGGAATTTTCGTCAAATAGTTCAACCTCTTTGTTCAAAATGGTTGGAGCCATGTACTACTTTTAAACTTGCTTGAAGAGTGAGTAGGAGTAACATATAAGTTTGAGTTTCTCCTATCTAAAGTATGAACATCAGAAAGCCGCATTAAATTGCTATAAAGGTATGATCGTTTTTTATATTTGATCAACTTATACAACATAGTATTGTATTGCAATTCAGCCTTTGAATCGTATTTCAGATAATCCAAATTATTGTAATGTGGAGATATATGTTCAAACGTGTTGATAGTGTTGTAACTGTACCGTAAGCCATTCAGTGCCAGCATTCCTTGTGTTGATATCTCACTCATTCTTTGACTATGTCCTAGTTGTGCTTTTTGGCACTCCTTAGACGTCCTGACACCCACACCCAAGTTATATTGTTGTCAATCTGCAACTGAATTCACATGACATTTGCACCAATACCTTATTTCACACGAGATATATGTCCTTTCCGACTTGAAAGTTACAACCTGAACACCCTGTTAATATGGACTTTTTGACAAGAAGTTGCCCAAGGATCGCCCTGAGAAATATCGGACGAAGAAACATCCTGTTTACCCTTTTGACCTTATCCGAGAAGTCTTACAAATAAAATATAAAATTTAAAAATTTTACGTCCTACTTTCATTGTATTATTTACATAAGAAATTGGATTTCGGTGAGGTTGCCTTTATGTGTGTGTGCTCTGTATGCAGCCGCAAAAGAATAATCCAGGGAATAAAATGTACTCCCGTCCTTTTTCGCTTTTCTTTTGTTTCTGCTGCCCTCGTTTCGAGTTTTTGACATCGTATCTTCTCCGTCAGGCATCTCCGACTTGATTTGTGACCTTTGCGACGGAGCTAAGGGATCTGACATCCGCAGGTGATACTACGTTAACAAATGTCGCGAAACGAGTTCAGTCAGAGAAATATTTTAGCGGTTATAGGGAAACACATTTTGGTTCGGATTGTTTGTATGATATCATTCAAAAAGGGCTCCTTTTAACGAATGTGCATCTTGTCAGGCCCAAGTTAGCGTCAGAACCTTCATACACAGTTTTAACACGTAACAAAATGTCACTTTTTATTAAATTATTTTTTATATATTATATATACTAAGTGACGTATAAATCCGAACACCCAGTTTAAATGGTTTTATTTTAATAAAAGTTGGTGAATGTATTTATCTTACTGTAAATAACAAGTGAAAAAATGTTCAGCCTTATCAGTTGGACATTCTGGTTTTTATACTGCTTTTTTTTAATTCACTAACGCTCTAAAAATGAATATTTCAGCCGCAGTAAAGAATCAACGTTGGCGGATTTTGGTTCTTGACATCCTTTACGATCGGTTACGATGCCTAGAGTACGGAGACCTGTACGATTTCGTCAACTTAGTGAGTTTGATAGGGGCCGTATAGTGGGACTTCGGGAAGCTGGACTTTCTTTTCGGGCAATTGCAGTTAGAGTGCAAAGAAGTGTAGACACTGTGGTTAGGTATTGTCAGGCATGGCTTCGAGAAGGCCGTACGCAAAGAGCAAGGGGCACTGAACGTCGCCGTAGAACAACAGACCGTGAAGATCGCCGCCTAAGATTATTGGCCTTAAGAGATCGTTTCTCCACTACCAGGTCCATTGCAAATGAATGGTTTGCAGAACACGGAAGACCTATTGGCATGCGAAGTGTTTACCGACGGATGAGAAGTTTTGGCTTGTTTTCATACCGGCCACACTGGGTCCTCCCTTTAACTCGAGAACACCGACGTAATCGCCTTGAGTGGTGCAGAGAACGGTCACTCTGGGATCAGGAATGGAACAGTATTGTCTTTAGTGACGAGTCTCGATTTTGTTTAGGCATGCACGATGGTCGTGCCAGGGTTAGAAGGCGACGTGGTGAAAGGAGGAATCCACAGTTTTTTGTTGAAAGACATGTTCATCACACTGTTGGAGTTATGGTTCCAGGTCACCTTTAATCTTCATCAGAGGTAACATGAACGCGCAGCGTTATATCCACGAAGTTCTAGAACCCCATCTTTTACCCTATCTTGACAACCTGGTAGATCCAACTTTCCAACAAGATAATGCCCGACCACATGTTGCAAGAGTCACAATAGACTTCTTTCAACATAATGATGTCACATTGTTACCATGGCCACCAAGATCTCCCGACTTATCCCCAATTGAGCACGTGTGGGATATGATGGGTAGGAGATTGCTCAATTTGCAACGTCCTCCTCAGACTCTAGAAGCACTTCGAGAGGAGTTGGTGGTTGCCTGGAATGAGATACCACAGGAGGACATTGACCACCTGATCAGAAGCATGCCTAGGCGCGTTAGAGACTGCGTAGCATATCAGGGTGCATCTACACATTATTAAAGGTCAAAGGGCTTTAAAGCAGTGCAATCATTTTGAAATTTTTATCATTTACTTATTATGCTTCATTAAGTACTTATACAAAATTTTATTAAAATAAAACCATTTAAACTGAGTGGTCGGATTTATATGTCACTTAGTATAAAAACTTAATTTTTGTAAAATGGAATGACAACTATATTGTAACTTTTGGGTCTACAGCGATTGGAATTGAACCAGTAAATTCAGTAAAGCGGTATTCTCGAAAAGAAAAAAGTTTGTGTATGTAGACCAGCCCCAAGTTGTCAAGCTGTATAATAAATGTATGGGCGGGGTGGATAGGTCAGACCAGAATACAGCTCAATACAGAGTACAAATACGAGGCAAAAAATGGTATTTCTCATTGATCTCTCAATGTGTAGATATGACCCTGACAAACGCCTGCCATATTTATAAAAAGAGAGGAAATAACGTGGATCAATTACAATTTAGAAGAAGTGTAGCTACAACTGTCTTGACACAAAATAAGAAGACTTATACGTACCAGCAAGGTAAATCAAGACATTTTGGTGACATAAGGTATGATCGCTTAGATCACAAGGCAAACAAACAAGGTGTGCACACTGTCATGAGCGCACAACTACTAGATGTAGAAAATGTGATGTCGGCCTTCACGTGAAATGTTTTGTTCAATATCATACTCTTTAAAATTTGCAATATTGATGTGTTTCAAAATATTTGTACTATTTTCAATATTTTTTTATCATTATTCTTATAGCTACCTTTATTCCTAATGTACTATGTATAGTACATCCTAAATAACTAACTGTTTATGTATTTTTTTTTTAGAATAAATTGAAAATACCTCAAGTGTCGTCTTTTTTGCAACTCTTTAGGCATAAATGGGTTAATGTTAAGTTGCTTCGATGAAATTCATCAAAGAAAGTATTGAACTATTGTAAGGCGGTTTTGTATTGAGAAAATATTTTCCTTGATTTTTTCTTTATGTCAAATCTGCAATCATATGTCATTTGCTGAACTAAAAAAAGGTTTCGTTTCCATATGTGAGTTCCCTAAGCGACTCAAGTCATCTAATTGGCCGCTCCCGTGAAAAACGGACGGAAATAAAGTGTTACATAACCGCCTCGTGTGGGATGCGAGTCCGGACCGGGTGGGTTCGAACGCCGGCTGTCAACTTACTGGCTGTGGTAGTGGTGCACATATCCTCCGGGTCCTGACACCCGTCTATGTAGACTCCTGACAGACATAGGTCAGAGCTGACGAGCATTGCCCCGATGCCACGGCATTCACTCCGAGCGTGTACGTAACGTCGTGTCGGTGCGGTCGGTGTCACTCCCGTGTGAGGAGGGCTGAGATATGCGCTTGGGTGTCGTGAACACGCGGGGGCCCTCCTGCTGCGACCCCGATTCGTCGCTTACTGGTCCGTTGAGGAGAGAGGAGCCGCCATGAGAGCCTCCGCCATCGAGTCGGCGCATCCCCGCGATTCGGGGACGACGTCGGGCGGGCCGACGGCCGTCGTTGTCTAGTCGGAACGGCCCCGACGCCCTTCGGCGCGACTGGTTGTCTGTGTCGGGAATCTTCATACCCTGGGCCTGCAAATGATACCAAAGATACCTGCAAGGTCTTGGAACAAAAGTGACCACAACCTTCACCTGTACCCAACTATGCTATAACTATCTAAAACTGTAATGACTCATCGATGTTCACGTGAACATCACTTAACTACCAGTAGTCGGCTGTTCATAGGCGGGGTATGAATGGTTAACATGGGTGAACTAGATTTGTCACATGCTTAATAAAGAGTGGTTTGAAACATATTGTAAGTCAAAAATTTGGGAATTACCTTTATTCATCGTCGTTTCCACTTACATCTGACAGTAATAAGCTGTGGCTATCGCTTTCCTCGTTGAAATTGACTATAACTGGCTCTATAATGGTGTCGATGTGGTGGTCAAGCTGCCACATTTTTGTTTGTTCCTTCACAGCATGACGGATTTCTGCCAAGCTTCGGGCGTTACTAGCTGTATAGAAGTCTCAAGTAAAACCTTAACGTCTGGTAATTTGAAGGTTGTGTTATGGCGCGCAATATAACCCTTCACTTGAGCCCAGATGAGCTCTATTGGGTTCAGTTCACAGTGGTAGGGCGGTAACCGCAGCACAGTGACACCACATTGACGGGCCATCGCATCAGTCACGTAACACATGTTCGCAGGTTTGTGCTGTTTAATTTTTTCATACAATTCCGCTTTCACAAATGAATCGTCAAACGGGATTCCTTTTTCGCGCAACCATTGCTGCATGTCACTTTTTCGAGATCCCATAGTCGGTACACGTTCGGCCTGACGACTATGGTAGGAAGCATTATCCATGACGATCACAGATTTGGGCTCAACTCGCTGAAGCACCCCTTGAAACCAGCTCTCGAAGCAGCTGGCATTCATTTCGTCATGGTAATCACCTCCTTTCTTAGAGACGAAAATCAAGTCACACTCTTCTAAAAAGCCACTATCGCTACCAATATGAGTTACGATCAATCTTTGACCTTTCCCTGACGGTCCACGAAGACCTGTTGACAAACCTTAAATGCTTGCTTGTCGGTTACTCACTACGTTTTTGTCTATCCAGGTTTTTTTAACTGTGTGACCTGCATTTACCCATGTCTCGTCCAAATAATAGATTTTTCTGCTTTGTCGCCTATATTCAATCATTTCGCGTAGGTATTTTCGACGCCAGGCGATTATTTCAGGTATCTCTATCAATACTGACTTCCGATTACGCGTTTCGTAACGAAAATTAATTTCGTGCAGGGATTTCCTCATTACCTCGACGCTCATTTGGGGTATAATTTCATTTTCCTTGATCGCTGCATGTACAGCCTTGAGGGTTGGTATCTCATTCCTAAAGAAGAATGAATGTACGGTTCGCCTTAACGCCACTTTGCTATCCAATTTAACGGCCTTTCGTCCCTTCAAATTAAACTTTGGATCAGTAGTAGCTCCAGTTTTCTTCTTTTCATGCACCACCCTGCGAATGGTCCACTCTGGAATGCCTGTCATACTTTCACGACGCGCGAGTGCATCTCCCTGCGACATAGTTCTGTTCAGATAATTGAACACGTTGAGCACGATTTCTTTCGCGTCCCTCTTCAGTGCTTTACGAAGCCGTCTACTTGTTCCCTGGCTTTCAGTACTTCCACTCGTGCCATTTGTACTCTCCATGGTTAAGTATAACCAAAACAGTAACCACAGAAACCACAACAATAACAATCACACAACAATTCTTATAAAAACACACAATATGCGATCGCTCAACGAAACACGTTCCAATGCGTTGCCGACGCCTCTGAGTCTGCCGGTCGAGGCGCGTCTTTGATTTCATTGGTTCTACCGGCAGAGAACAATCAGCCAATATTTTCATCTCTGTCTGTGCTGTTGACCACCGCAAAGCCACAGAAACGACATATGTCGTACGCTATACGGCTGTACTGCAAGGAAGCCGGGATCGAGCTCTGATCACGTGTTGATCACGCGTATGAGTCATTACAGTTTTAAATAGTTGTAGTATAGCAAAGTAGTGGTATAAGCTTTTGGTAAAAGAACCGTTCAGCCATAAAAGCTCTATATTGTTGTTGCCTGAACACAAAAATGCTGGCTTAATGTTGTGTGGAATGCAAATTTGCTTTCTGCAACATATTTGCTCTAAAGTGCGGTGTTTAGAATAGCATAGTTATACAACACATTACAGGGCAAATTTTTAACTGTTGCATAAACGTTTATGCAACTATTTTATACGGAATATTTGCACGTTAGTCAAAATGGTTGTGTTGTGGCATCCATGGTAACGTTTATAAAACAAACCCTAACCTTGTTGTTTTGCTGTGCAATTTACTACTTTAGCCAACAAATTGACGTCAGGCGGCGATCTTCACGGTCTGTTGTTCTACGGCGGCGTCCAGTGCCCCTTGCTCTTTGCGTACGGCCTTCTCGAAGCCATGCCTGACAACACTTAACCACAGTGTCTACACTTCTTTGCACTCTAACTGCAATTGCCCGAAAAGAAAGTCCAGCTTCCCGAAGTCCCACTATACGGCCCCTATCAAACTCTCTAAGTTGAGGAAATCGTACAGGTCTCCGTACTCTAGGCATCGTAACCGATCGTAAAGGATGTCAAGAACCAAAATCCGCCAACGTTGATTCTTTACTGCGGCTGAAATATTCATTTTTAGAGCGTTAGTGAATTAAAAAAAAAGCAGTATAAAAACCGGAATGTCCAACTGGTAAGGCTGAAAATGTTTGTCACTTGTTATTTACAGTAAGATAAATACATTCACCAACTTTTATTAAAATAAAACCATTTAAACTGGGTGTTCGGATTTATATGTCACTTAGTATATAACAAAGCGGTTGGCCATGCCAAAGACAAGCACAACATTTGGGCAATGGGTAATATCAGTCGGTCCTTATGGACGCTGGTCGAGCAGATTTAGAGGAACTTCACAAAGGGTGGCCTCACGTAACAGGATGGAATTATTGGAAACCGACTCGAATGCCAAGGCGGAAGTGCCTGCTAAGATCTTTGACGACAACTCCACCAAAGACCCCCCTACGTCCGATAGCCGTCGATTCAAAGGGTTCCCTACACTATGCTGGAAATAACCATCAGGTCCCTCGACATCAACAAAACATCTGGTCCGGGCTTGATTACTGCGGTTTTATCGGAGAGGTGTGCAGTGAACGTTGCTCCAGATCTTTTGCGCCTCTTCCAGATATCCAGTAGAAAGTAACCTGCCTAGGGAGGCTTTTCACAGTTCTACTAACCTTAAAAAATTGGACTGTCTCTAAAATGCTCATAGAAGTAGCATATATACTAAGTGACATATAAATCCGAACACCCAGTTTAAATGGTTTTATTTTAGTAAAAGTTGGTGCATGTATTTATCTTACTGTAAATAACAAGTGAAAAAATTTTCAGCCTTATCAGTTGGACATTCCGGTTTTTATACTGCTTTGTTTTTCATTCACTAACGCTCTAAAAATGAATAATTCAGCCGCAGTAAAGAATCAACGTTGGCGGATTTTGGTTCTTGACATCCTTTACGATAGGTTACGATGCCTAGAGTACGGAGACCTGTACGATTTCGTCAACTTAGTGAGTATAGTGGGACTTCGAGAAGCTGGACTTTCTTTTCGGGCAATTGCAGTTAGAGTGCAAAGATTTGTAGACACTGTGGTTAGGTGTTGTCAGGCATGGCTTCGAGAAGGCCGTACGCAAAGAGCAAGGGGCACTGGACGCCGCCGTAGAACAACAGACCGTGAAGATCGCTGCCTAAGATTATTGGCCTTAAGGGACCGTTTCTCCACTACCAGGTCCATTGCAAATGAATGGTTTGCAGAACACGGAAGACCTATTGGCATGCGACGTGTTTACCGACGAATGAGAAGTTTTGGCTTGTTTTCATACCGACCACACTGGGTCCTCCCTCGAGAACACCGACGTAATCGCCTTGGTGGTGCAGACAACGGTCACTCTGGAATCAGGAATGGAACAGTATTGTCTTTAGTGACGAGTCTCGATTTTGTTTAGGCATGCACGATGATCGTGCCAGGGTTAGAAGGCGACGTGGTGAAAGGAGGAATCCGCAGTTTTTTGTTTAAAGCCATGTTCATCACACTGTTGGAGTTATGGTTTGGGGTGCTATAGCTTATGGTTCCAGGTCACCTTTAATCTTCATCAGAGGTAACATGAACGCGCAGCGTTATATCCACGTGGTTCTAGATGGGGATCTTTTACCCTATCTTGACACCCTGGCAGATCCAACTTTCCAACATGATAATGCCCGACCACATGTAGCAAGAGTCACAATAAACTTCATTCAACATAATGATGTCACATTGTTACCATGGCCACCAAGATCTCCCGACTTATCCCCTATTGAGCACGTGTGGGATATGATGGGTAGGAGATTGCTCAATTTGCAACGTCCTCCTCAGACTATACAAGCATTTCGAGAGGAGTTGGTGGTTGCCTGGAATGAGATACCACAGGACGACATTGACCACCTGATCAGAAGCATGCCTAGGCGCGTTGGAGAATGCGTAGCACATCAGGGTGCATCCACACATTATTAAAGGTCAAAGGGCTTTAAAGCAGCGCAACCATTTTGAAATTTTTATCATTTACTTATTATGCTTCATTAAGTACTTATACAAAATTTTATTAAAATAAAACCATTTAAACTGGGTGTTCGGATTTATATGTCACTTAGTATAGTATAAAAAACATCTGATTCTTCTACGAATTACTCTGGACCTCATTAGGTCACTACTGGTCGCCGGAGGTTGACATTTTCTGTAGCCCTTTAAAGCAACTCAATCAATAAAGTACAGCGTATTTCAGCTACTGAAATGCAGGTGGAGCTCGGTCAGAGACAAATCAATGTTGAACAACTACATCGTATATTAAACTTTGTTACATAATCATATTATCTAACATCATAAAAAACCTTTATCTTCTAATGAATGTCAATAAGAACTTGAAGTACAATAGTTATTACATTTACTTAGATTTTTATATTTAGTAAATGTATAAATTGTAAAAATCCTTAACGTATCTTTAAGTATTCCTAACAGCTGTTTGAGACATATCTCGTAACATTTTCAAGTTCCCTAGCAAGGCGAAGAACAGAACAACTGAAGAGAAAACATAAATGAAGTTGACCTTTGGTTACATAATTGATACAGTTTTAGCATAAGCTAATAGCTAGACTCATTTTCCCTGGGAAAATACGAGTTTCTATTTACAATATTTCCTATGAACCCTTCTGCCTACCAAGTATTTATATATAACTTGTAACAAACAATAGAACTGTTTTTGAATTGCTCTTACATTTGTGTTTCATTTAATTATTTCTTCCGTGATTTGTCTTGGTTAGAGGATCGTGCCCTTACTTCATACGTTTAGAATTGATAGCAAGTTTTTGAATGGGTTGATTGTTACATCCCAACTGAGAATTATTATCGCTCCTATTAGGGTTGCAGGAACGATTATACAGTAGTCCTTACACAGCATTGTATACTGTAAGAACATTGGCAAAGCCCTCTTAGAACAGTTATACACCTAATAGGACACTTCAGTCATTTTAGAGGTTGTATAAGGGCTGCAGGTAACAGTTATACAACAAAAGTGTAAGCCTCTTGCAGCCGCTATAGAACATTTGCGTCAGTGCAAGATTCAGTTTTTGTCAACTATACAACTATTCTGTTACGTAATTATACTTTTTGGCAACCAAACTATTTCTTATGAATTGTATAGACGAAGTGAAGAATATATAACTAACACAATACAGTCATCTTGTTTACTTACATATCGGCCATTGTGAATTTCATACACAGGTATATGATAGACTTCTACACTGTGATATAGGGCTATTGAATTACTTGCGCAGCAAATTTTATTCTGATTATCATGCAATGTAGTTACGCAATTTCTACGGGCTTCGTATTTGATTCATATTTTGATAATGATCAAAAGTACGTCTAGATTTTTAAGATGGAAAACTGAACTTATCTGCGTTAAATCTTCCACAAATCCTATATTTAGACACAATTACACTAATGTTTACCATTCTATATCAGCAATGTCGGACTGAAAGAGAATTATTTGATTTTCAATAGAGGAATATATTTGTTACCCAATATGGTGCGTTATTGTAATCATGGAAGCGTCCATATTGTCTTTGGTTTATCAGAAGATTTTGTTGTTATCTGCAGGTGTCATACAGCAAGTTTTTCAGTTGAACTACGCACAGAGTCAAATGCTTTACTGAGAGTTTGTACCAGATCTATATCTTCGGAGAAGTAGAAAACAATGACAATCAAGGAGGCCATAAAGGCGCCCTACAATTGTAGGGCCTAAGACATCTCGTTTTAGGGCAAATATTCTGCAGAAAGCAAATTTGTACTTCACCCAGCATTTTGGTGTTCAGGTAACAACAAAAGAGAAGCTTTACGGCTGAACAGTTCCTTTAGCACCCTTTAGCTAGTTGGGGTTAGATAATTCATATCGCTACGAGATGTTGTGTCAAAAATTTGTTGCTAACAGTAGTAAATTATTAAACGTTACAAATTATAGAGATTAAATCGAACGGGGGTTATTTCATGCTATACTTGTATATAATTTACTCAGAATCATTTAGGGAATGATTGCAAAGCTTTTCGTTTTCATTATCAAAGCTAACACCATTCTCTTCATACATTTCCTAGCTTATAAACTCTGGGCTTCCAATATTGTCGACTATTTTCGGTGGACAGTAACATCCTGCATTCTGATATTCTCATATTTACTGGATTTTCTTTACAGTATCATGATATCTAAGTACAGGTATATTCCATCTGGGGCATAATACCACAGCTTAGATGACAATCAGCTATGAAACTCTGCTGTCAGTGTCAAAAACGGCCGCCATTTTGGCGGAGAATGTCGAATGTAAATTCCACCAGTACAACGATGAAAGAGGTTTTAGTGGCCAGCAGCAGCTGGTGATGTCTCGTATCACGACAGCGGCCGCAGATATTATACTAAGTGACATATAAATCCGAACACCCAGTTTAAATGGTTTTATTTTAATAAAAGTTGGTGAATGTATTTATCTTACTGTAAATAACAAGTGATAAAATTTTCAGCCTTATCAGTTGGACATTCCGGTTTTTATACTGCTTTTTTTTAATTCACTAACGCTCTAAAAATGAATATTTCAGCCGCAGTAAAGAATCAACGTTGGCGGATTTTGGTTCTTGACATCCTTTACGATCGGTTACGATGCCTAGAGTACGGAGACCTGTACGGTTTCGTCAACTTAGTGAGCTTGATAGGGGCCGTATAGTGGGACTTCGGGAAGCTGGACTTTCTTTTCGAGCAATTGCAGTTAGAGTGCAAAGAAGTGTAGACACTGTGGTTAGGTGTTGTCAGGCATGGCTTCGAGAAGGCCGTACGCAAAAAGCAAGGGGCACTGGACGCCGCCGTAGAACAAGAGACCGTGAAGATCGCCGTATAAGGGACCGTTTCTCCACTACCAGGTCCATTGCAAATGAATGGTTTGCAGAACACGGAAGACCTATTGGCATGCGAAGTGTTTACCGACGAATGTGAAGTTTTGGCTTGTTTTCATACCGGCCACACTGGGTCCTCTCTTTAACTCGAGAACAGCGACGTAATCGCCTTGAGTGGTGCAGACAACGGTCGCTCTGGGATCAGGAATGGAACAGTATTGTCTTTAGTGACGAGTCTCGATTTTGTTTAGGCATGCACGATGGTCGTGCCAGGGTTAGAAGGCGACGTGGTGAAAGGAGGAATCCACAGTTTTTTGTTGAAAGACATGTTCATCATACTGTTGGAGTTATGGCTGGGGTGCTATAGCTCATGGTTCCAGGTCACCTTTAATCTTCATCAGAGGTAACATGAACGCGCAGCGTTATATCCACGAAGTTCTAGAACCCCATCTTTTACCCTATCTTGACATCCTGGCAGATCCAACTTTCCAACAAGATAATGCCCGAGCCCATGTTGCAAGAGTCACAATAGACTTCTTTCAACATAATGATGTCACATTGTTACCATGGCCACCAAGATCTCCCGACTTATCCCCAATTGAGCACGTGTGGGATATGATGGGTAGGAGATTGCTCAATTTGCAACGTCCTCCTCAGACTCTAGCAGCACTTCGAGAGGAGTTGGTGGTTGCCTGGAATGAGATACCACAGGAGGACATTGACCACCTGATGAGAAGCATGCCTAGGCGCGTTGGAGAATGCGTAGCACATCAGGGTGCATCCACACATTATTAAAGGTCAAAGGGCTTTAAAGCAGTGCAATCATTTTGAAATTTTTATCATTTACTCATTATGCTTCATTAAGTACTTATACAAAATTTTATTAAAATAAAACCATTTAAACTGGGTGTTCGGATTTATATGTCACTTAGTATATTTGCAATCATAAAAATTATACTATTCCGATATGATCTGGTGAAGTTTGTGTGAACTTTTAATAAAAAAATACATTTGTCAAAAAAGCGACGTGGTATTGATAACTATTTTTGAAAAAGTCTTGAAATAAATTGATGGAAGTATTTACAATAAACAGAAAAACATTTACTTTAGTCATGCTGTCTTTGATGCTGCGTTATCCATTCTATTTCCAATGTAAACACTGTTAAAACATCGCAATCAAACCTGACATTTCTGACGAATCCTCAGCTAAGACGCTTCTACATACATAGCTAGTTTTTAATGTGTAAGCAATCGGTAGTTCTGATATTTTAAATAAAAGTTAGTTATATATATAGTTATATAGACTTTGAAGTTGAGTCATTAATTTTCAGATAATGATTGTAGAAGGAAGATAAACCAAAATATGTGTGTAAAATAAAAAAAAATTAAAAAAATGTTTTACCTTGTTTTATAAAGTATCCTCCCGACAAGTATTTCAGTGCGGACCTGTATTTGATCGTGAGGTCCCCTGTGAGGTCTTAAGTCACCTGATTCACGAGCCCGTTGTACTACATTAACAAAGTCACGAGGGGTTGGTTGCACTCGATTGGGAAACCGATCCGCATAAACATGTGCCATTTTTTATTTCGTTTGAGCCACGCAACAGACACCACTATTCACACGCGTTACCGACTGACACTGACTGTATGTATACAACTGAATAAAATAATTGTAAAAACATCGTTCCAAATTCTTTCGCTTTTTTGTTTCCGATGCGATGAACCGATAAGGCGGATTATATCCGTTGTTGCCAAACACGAGCACATAATATTATTACTGAGACAGGGCGGTACTCAAACTTCCAAAGGGCTATAACTTTGTTACTTTAATTTTACCAGAAAAATGGTAAAGGAAAAAACATTTCTTTTGATCAGATCTACTCACTGTTAAAATAAATGACTCAACTTCGAAGTCACCCTGTAGAAATTGTAAGCAACTATACCCGTTTTACTTGGAAAATATGTGGCTCTCCACGATGTGATTCATAGTTACATGACAACAAATACATTTTTTAAATGAGTTTCTTCATATTGAGTGAAGAATAAAAAAATATTCATGCAAAATGGTTTAGTTTTACTGGTAAACATCGTTTCTTAAATTTCTCATTTAAAAGTTTTTGTGCTCTCGATAAAGACACCAAAATCCTTGTTATTGAGTGAAGATTGTATTTATCTGGTATTATTAGCACTGCTTACATTGAAAATGCATGGCAGTAGCGTAGAATAATAATAATAATAATATTTATTCACTCAATGTACAAAGATAACAAACAATATGAGTAAATAAATATAAAATCAAAACAGGCCCAATAGAAGGCATCGCCTGTACATGGACCAATAAATTTAAGTTGAAACTGTAGAATGCAAATGACAAAAAAGGACAAAAATTAGCTACAGTAGATTATGTATTTAGTTGATGTTCGTATTTATGAGTTTATGAATTTCAGTCCTAGATATAGAATGTAGCCACTTTTTTAAATTTCTTTTGAAACAATTTCCGAAACGTAAATCTTTTAAGTCTTTAGGTATAATTTCATAAAATTTAGGCGCTAAATAGAGATATGATCGCTGCATTATAGATTTATGCGGTTGAGGAACTACTGTGCCACGAATTTTGTACCTGGTATAATGATTATGTTTAATTTTTTGGTCGGTGTTTACAAATTTATGGTAGTGAGTGATACTGTGTAAGAAATAAAGCTGTCTTATATCATACATTCGAACATCTGCGTATAATTTTTCAGTGGGATGAAGTTTCGGTTTTTTAAATATCATTTTTAGAATACTTTTTTAAAAAACATCTAAATTATAGATATGTGAGGAACATGCAGCTCCCCATGCTAATATACCATATGTGAGATGAGGCTCAATCAGTGCATGGTACAATGTTCGAAGATATTTTTCTGTCAATATATTCCCAAGGTATTTAATTTTGTAGGATACAAATCTAACTTTCTTTAAAATATAATTGACATAGATGTCCCATCGTAAGTGAGGATCCAAGACCACTCCAAGGTATTTTATGTTGGGCACTCTATTAATTTGCATTTTTTGATCATTAATATTGAAGGAGAAATTTGTGTAATTTGGCAGATGTCTAGCATAAGATCCAAATGGTAAAAAATGTGTTTTAGAGTAGTTAATTCTTAATTTTCTACTGTTAAACCACCGAATAATTTTGATAAAATCATGTTCAATTACATTTTTCAGATCAGACCAGTCAGTGCCTTCATATAATATTGCAGTATCATCTGCAAAACTAGTTATTTTGCCAACACAATTAATTTGGCAAATATCATTTAAATATATATTGAATAACAGCGGACCTAAGACAGTTCCTTGTGGGACACCACACTTAATATACATTTCTTTACTAAATGATCCTGATATCTGCACAGATTGTGGGCGATTTGATAAATAACTTTCGATCAGTGAGTACGCGTTTCCTCTGAAACCAATTCCCTCCAATGCTTCTAATAATAATTTGTGATTAACTGTGTCGAAAGCTTTCTTTAAATCAACAAAAATGCAGATTGAAGGGATTCTGTCATCAATATTTTGATGTATTTGATTTACAATTTTAGTTATTGCGTCCGATGTAGCGTTCCCTTCTGTAAATCCATATTGATTTTCACTTAAAATTTTGAATTTTGTGAGGTATCGAATCATTCTAGTAGATAAAACTTTTTCAAAAACCTTTGCTACACTGGATATTATTGATATTGGTCTATAGTTGTTAGCATCTGTTTTTGTTCCTGATTTATGTATCGGTATTATATTACCTTTTTTTAAAACTGAGGGATATATGCCAGATTCAAAGCATTTGTTGATTAGGTAAGTGAGTGGTTCTGTTATGTCCTCGGCTATAATTTTCAAATGCTCGCTTTTAATACCATCGAACCCAGGACTTTTCCGATTTTTTAAGGACATAACATAGCAAAACTAAATATTATTCAAACGCGATTTTCTGCGTCGAAATGGCTGCCGTTTTCGACACTGACAGGCGAGTTCCATAGCTGATTGTTTATCTAAGCTGTGCCTGGTGTAAGGCGTAAATGCTTATTTTTCATTGATGCATTTTAAGATCATGGCCGCTGTTTTAGTGTTGGGACGCAAATGAAAAAATAAGTTTTTGTAGTTAAATCAAATGATCTATGGCATATTTTTTATTTAATATAGGAGATAGATATTACACAAGAAATGGACCAAATTCATCATATCCATTACCTGAACAACACCTTCTTATTGGTTGAATTTGTGCACCACCCACTTTTTTGCGCTCCATTTTAGTAAAATCGGACCTGCGAAATCTGGTCGAGTGACGTTGGAGCTTAGACTGTAATGCAAAGCTTATTGAAATTCTGATTATGTCATCTTGTAAAAAAAGTGGTGATGTTAATTTCCTATTTATTCTGAAATGCCACTACAAAGTCAGGAAGATTTTGGTATAATTTAGTTTTTACAGTCTCTCTTCGGAGGGCGTTTCATTAGTTACCTATATACGCAGCTGTGGCCCCGTTTAAGCCACTTCCTGAATGGTGAGGATCGAATTTGAAACACCCGGTATAATAGTAATATCGGTAATATGTTGCCTTGGCTTGATCGAGATCATGTCTGATTCAATACAGGGTTTACAGGGACGACCAAAAATTGCGGCGAGTGGAAGTGTGCCAAGAAAATTTGAACATGTGTGAAAGTGACCACCAACTTTTGAATAACGTAATCACAGGTGACGAGTCGTGGATCTTTGAGTATGATCCCGAGACAAAGAGGCAATCTTCCGAGTGGCACACGACGGCATCTCTTCGCCCAAAAAAGGGAAAAATGGGCAAATCAAAAGTGAAAACGATGCTCAGTGTCTTTTTTGACATCCCAACGCTTCCGCAGCCGCCCTACAGCCCAGATGTGGCCCCACCGGACTTTTTTTTGTTTCTTCGCCTGAAAAGGCCGATGTAATCATTTTGATAAGACAGAGGGGATCCAAGCAGCATGCACCGCGGTTCTCAAGGCTATTCCGGAGAATGCCTTCCCTGACGCCTTCAATGCTTGGAATTCGCGCTGGCAGCGCTGCATCGACGCAGAAGGAGCCCAATTTGAAAGTTTTTAAAGAATTGTAACGATTGGCTCAATAAATCGACTTAGTCCTATTACTTTCCGGACAAACCCTGTATATGGGACAAGCTACTACTAATTTAATTTTTATGAAGAAATGTGTGATACGCTTATCTTGCAGGATCAACTTTTGAATCATTCACCTACAATTTCTCTTCAAATTCACTCCGGTTTCGTGCAGTATATCAATATTGGAAAAGAATCTTTGGCACAAACTGGCCTTCCACGAGAGTATTTATCAATATAGAAATCTTTAAATTGTATAGGATGTCCTACTGAATATACCTTAACGAAAGAGTAGTGTAGCACTAGTTTTATTTCCGCGCCACACATGCCTCCATAATCGTAATTCATCAAAAACAGTTCAGAGATTTAGTAATCGTGTCTCAGTAAAAGCTCTACCGTGTTAACGTTTCATCTAATACAAAGTAACAATGTCCTAGATAATCGTACACATGGATATCGGGCAGCACTTGAACCTCCTGTAGTTGGTCTGCGGCGGCACTAGATGCAAGTCTTCTTCCTCTTCGTCATCCCCTGAGATGCTCATCTCTTCTATGCTGAATGTGTCGGTGAGCTCTTGGTGGATGCGGGTCTCTTTGCGGGATAGAGGGAAGAAATTCACTATATCCTCTTCGCTGAAAGTGAAACATGAATCAGTGGATACAATCGTGATTTGACATACAACTTTAGGGTAATCAGTCTCCGGTGAATCTTGCTCAAACTTTGGGAATTAGCTTTTCAAAGCATCATGATCAAAATTTCTCACGGGCTATTGACAATCCTATGAAGCGTTTCTGTAATGTACAAACATGCGATAACAATTTAGAAAATATGTTTTTGATGTGGTGTAAAATTGGGACACCCTGTATAATTGTGAGTATTTTAGAAATGTTTCCTCATGTCCCATATTTACACTACCACGCAAAATTCACCGAACAAACAAATTTTTTTACAGATTAAATTTTGAATATCTGTTTAACCTTTGCATCAATTTCGTGAATTTTTTCGTCAGGTAGTGTATAACTTTATTGTCATCATTATCGACTGACGATCTTGCAAAAAAATTGAAAATCTTTGTTGTTATACAGGGTGAAACTGAAAGGTATATTTTGCCCTAAATTTCCGAACACCCTGTGGAAACATTGAAATACTGAATAATGTGGCTTTGTATGGGAACTTTTTTCAATAGTTCTTTTTTTGATTCATGTCAATATCTCAATTATCGAACAATATATATGCTGTTTAGAAGAAAATCATGCGAATCATAGCCATAAGGGGCCGTTCAAGTATTACGTGAGCACTATGGGGGGCCGGGGGGTCTTTGCTTTGCTTATTTTGGATGACATGGGGGCTAGGGGAGTCTAGATGATGATTACGTCATCGGTAGTTAGTTACTTTTTACACGAATGGCAACCCTCACATTGTCTGTGGAAACATTGGAATACTGAATAATGTGGCATCGTATGGGAACTTTTTGCAATAGTTCTTTTTTTGATTCATGTCAATATCTCAATTATCGAACAATATATGCTGTTTAGAAGAAAATCATGCGAATCATAGCCATAAGGGGCCGTTCAAGTATTACGTGAGCACTATGGGGGGCCGGGGGGGCTCTTTGCTTTGCTTATTTTGGATGACATGGGGGGTAGGGGAGTCTAGATGATGATTACGTCATTGGTAGTTAGTTACTTTTTACACGATTGGCAACCCTCACATTGTCTTTGCTTGAAAACGAAACGCATTTTCGGGGATTCCCGCAAATAATGCATATGTTTAGTGAACAGCGCGCGGTAATTCCCCTACTCGGTTCTAGAGCGGTGTTCTCTCTTGTCTTGTCTCTCTCTTGTCTAAATTTCCTCTATCAGTGTATTGTTTCGTTTGGTTACTATAGCGAGTAGACGTATTGTAAGCCTAGTAAGGCATGTTAACATTTGTGTTACCATTGATTCCATTAGCCAAAGTTTAATGTTTAAATAAGATGTCGTTTCACATAGACAAATCCAAGTTATACCAAAAATTGTTTGAAAGTTTAAAAAAATCTCATACAAGTACGAAAGTACGAAATGTACAAAATTTAGTTAACGAAGTGTGGTGAAATTACAAATTACAAGCAAAATACGACAAGGAACTAGATATTATTGAATCTAAGAGAATCGAAGAAGAATTGCAAGCGGCGACTAAGAATAAATCCAATCTACAAAATTTTTTTTCTAAGGTGACTGACGAAATGATTTTAGGTACCTATGAGTACTAGAAATACTAGAAATCTCCAAAAAGTTTCTCTTTACTGATTAAAAAATATTATGGCCTATCTCAAGGTATAGAGGTAATATTCATTATATTATAGATTTATTTCTTATGATTGATTCCGTCAATTGGTCACAAAGTACAGGATGTTAGTTTTATACATATATACAGAAAACTAACACCCTGTATTTTGTGACCAGAACGGATTGCTCGTTTAAACATATTAGATTTAAAGTCATAGGGTCTTGTATGTACCATATATATTGCCATACTTTGTATTTATGTAGCTTAATAAGGGAATCTTTAGCAGAAGCCATAGAAAGTTTTTATTTTTAGGCAACCTGTAAACCTGCAGAAAAAACACAAATTATACAGTCAGCTTCAAATATTAAAACAGAGGAAGAAGATAAAATAAAACCCGGTTATGAATCACAACAGCAATGCGAAATTAATGAAAATATAGATAAACAGAGAGCAAAACCTTCTCAGGAAGCTATGAAAAATAAGATTGCTCTACTCGAAAAAAATCAGAATGCTTTGTATTCTGCTAGAGATACTATGCCAAGCCGTGCTGAAGTTGATAAACAGATCATTAAGAGGAAATAAAAACAGCAAAACAGTCTTTAAACAGGAAGGTTCAAAACGCAGTTGTCCAGAAGAAACACAGGGATGGTATGAAAAGAAAGAAGATATTTGTCATGAAAATCCAGAAATAAAAAAAATACTATCTCTGAGGGATTCAGTGGGACGTCCTAATCTTGAAAGCAATCAACATTCACTATTAAAAACAATCGCGGATATAGCTTTATTTGGGGTGCAGCAGATGATAGAAGACGAACGGAATCAATTCGCAGCGGAAAAGGGCTCGTATTGCCAACGTTACAAACTTATACAAAGATGCTGATCACATGTCAGTAATCGTCAAAACGTAATGGATGCTCCTGCAATAGGATGTAGATATTGTTAAATCTCGTGAATGTTTGGCGATAACCTACCTATCATCAGTGTCCCATTGGACTAACGGCTGCTGATCCTTGCCCTGCGGTACGGGCAATCTTTGTATAGGGATGAGTCTGCCATGATTAGCAGGGCTATACTCCGGCGGATGTTGCGGTATCCTGCGTTGGCTTTGAGACAGTCGAACGTCCAATTTGCGTTGCAATTGTCTGGAAGCTGCAGCGCGTGGTGGCGGGGATCGGCTGCCGGCGCTTCCTGCGCTGCTCGACGAGGATAGACTTTCCTGAAAGATGATAATTAAAATTGAATTTCATGGATCACGTTGGGTTGTATACCAAATTCCTACAAACCTTGGTGCTAGACGTTTTCTGATTGCATTCAATTCAATTTGAAACCCCCATTTTATATAGATTACTGATCAACAACCAAAAAATATCCTAAATAAAATCAACAAAATATTACTATTTTTAATGTGCTAAAACCGGAATGAAACTTATTTTTTCAATATTAGTTCAAGTTTTAGAGATACGGTAATTATATGTGTTCCTGCTGTGGCAGTGTTGATATACTGTAATTCACAAGAATGCACGTGCTACATTTTGATATTCGGCAAGGAAAGATGATGTAATCGGCATGATTGTGTTACGTTATACATACGTGTACATTATATTGTTTTATATTAGAGAATTTTTTCCTCAGTTGGCTGACAGCGTTCATGCAAGATGTCTCGAAAGTGTGTAAACAATCCAGATCAGTTTTGTTACGTGTGTGGTGATGTGACTTTTGCGTCTCAGAGACGGTCTATTACTCCACTAATAACAAAGGCATATCAGCTTTATGTCGGTTGTAAACTAGGTGAACAAGACAAACAGTGGGCACACCACATCTGCTGTAAGGAAGAAGATATGCCATCAACGTCAAGAGATCCTGATTTTATACCGAGCACGTCATGCCACCAACCGCACAAAATAACACAGTTAGAATTAAATGATCTTGTAAGAGATTTAGAACTTCCAAAATGTAAGGCAGAGTTACTTGGATCAAGACTGCAGCAGTGGAACTTGTTAGAAGACGATGTTTTGGTATGTGTTTTTCGTAAACGCCACAAAGACTTAGAACCATTTTTCAATATGGAGAATAACTTGGTTTTCTGCAGTAACATTAACGGCTTACTGGTGGCTTTGAATATAAACTATAACTCAGAAGAATGGAGATTTGTTTATAGACAGTTCAACATTGAGTTTAAAGGCAGTGTTATTGCATATTGGAAATATTTTACCATCTCTTCCTGTAGGGTATGCAGTTCACATGAAAGAATCATATGACAATATGAAGTACCTATTGACATGCATAAAATACGATGAGCACCAATGGCATATTTGTGGCGATTTGAAAGTTGTTGCACTTTTACTTGGGCTGCAGCTAGGCTACACAAAGTTTTGCTGTTTTTTGTGAGAATGGGACAGTCGGGCAAAGGCACTTCATTACACCAGACAAAACTGGCCTGTTCGTCAATTCCTAGAGCCAGGTCAAAAAAATGTACAGCATATGCCATTAGTAGATTCGAAAAAAATTTTATTACCACCACTGCATATCAAGTTGGGCCTAATGAAAAACTTTGTCAAGGCATTAGATAGAGATGGGTCAGCTTTTCAATACCTGCGTTAGAAATTTCCAAGACTAAGTGAGGCAAAGGTTAAAGAAGGTATTTTTGTTGGGCCACAGATTCGAAATATTTTAATAGAAAACACTTTAACAGGTATTGAAAAAACTGCTTGGAATGATTTCCGTCTGGTGGTCACTAATTTTTTGGGAAATAGAAAAACTGACAACTATAAAACCCTTGTCAAAAGTATGCTGTCATCGTATCAAAAGATGGGCTGTAATATGTCTCTTAAGATACATTTCCTTCACTCACACCTGGACTTTTTTCCTGACAATTCCCGTAAGTGATGAGCACGGCGAACGTTTTCATCAGGATATTTCAACAATGGAAAAAGGTACCAGGGAAAGTGGAATCCTTCCATGCTTGCAGACTACTGTTGGACTCTTGGTAGAGATGCTCCAGAAACGATCCATAAAAGAACAGCAAAAAGACGCATATAGTGATTCTTATAAGTATATGAATCTTGTTACTTTTTTTAATATATCCTTAAAAATAAAAATTTTTTTTCTAAACCGCAACTAATTTTTTTATTTCATTGTCATTTTTGGATTCAGAGCCCCAAAATTAACAAAGAAGTGCACTTTTCCCACAAGATACAATTAAAAAACTAAAATTTGTTGTCCAGTGTTATGGTACGTGTACCTTTGGCTTATGCATAAACCATAAGACACAAAGATATATTGCTCCTGTTTATACTCAACATATGTACCTTTAATTATCTAATTAATGATGGGATGCTGATGATTAATGATTAATCTTTTTTTCTAATAATGAGTATCACACATCTCATGAATTCAAGTTAGTGTCAGTGAGGATGATGTCTATGTCTAACCGTCAACCTGAATGAACTAAAATTTGATATGCGGATTTACATAAGTATTGTCCACATTTAAAAGTCTTTACTTAAAATTAGCGTGCACCAGTGGCGTAGATACAGAGTATTAGTGACATTACTTTTCCAAATAAAAATACTACGTTACTGTTTTTTTTTTCGTAACGCGCGTTATTTTTTCAATTTTACGTTCTTTTTGCTACAAATAAAAAATAAGAAAAAGTAAATTAGATAATCAAAGTTTTATTTCAATAAATGTTCAAAAAGACCTCCATTCTGATGAATACAAGTGCGGCATCTTTTTGATAAAAAAAAACGTTTTTCCGCAAAATTTGTTGTTTCCGCTACCTAAAAAAATCCACCAGAAAGCTACACAGATCTTGGACCTATCACCATACTATGTGTCCTTGTCAAGGTTTTTGGAAAGGTTCGTCATTCACATTTGCTAGACTTCATTGAGAAACATAAGATACTTCAATGCCGATGATACAAGTTACATATAATATCCGAAAAGACGGATATCGAAAAAGCATGTGATCGATTGAATGACGATTTTTTTTTCTGGTAGGTCATATAAAACAACTGGAGGGGAGGTCAATTGATAGCCTTTGCAAAATCTCATTACCCTGGTCGATAAACAACTCGGCGAAGCGTCCCGCCATTTTCCTCGCCGTCTCGCTAACTGGATTTAAAAAACGCCAAATATCACTTCTAAATATCACGCTTGTTCGCGTAACTGGGTCACGTACTTTTACAGCCAATATCGCAGCCTAAAAACCTTTAAACATGAGGTTTTACAGCGTTTTCGGTGGTAAATCCCGGCCTGATTGCTTTAGCGACGCCGACATCATTTGATTGTGTACACAACACTCATCGCGTGAATCGGTTGTTGTTAAACTTTAGTACACAACCGATTTCACTCAATAAAAAAAATCGGATTTGCTCGTATGGGAACATTCTCATATTTAAGAATGCTCGTTACAACCTAGTTAATGAAATGGTTATAACTTTTGATAGATAGCGAGATTTTTATTCGGTATACCAAAACGCATATGGATTATACAGGGTGGCGCATCGAAAACGAAACAGACGCATTTAGTGGCAGCTCAGTTTTTTTTTTTTGGAAAAACGCTCAGACCCGTCGATATTGTTTTCGATGGGTACACAGGCTTGGCAAAAAATCACGTTAGCATGTGCGGCACCCTAAGCGGGGATGACACCACCCCCAAAATCTTAAATGGAAAGGGGGGTCGAGCGATACCTTATTTTAAAGGTCTTTCAATTACCTTTATAATGATTGCCACCGCTCTGTGGGTGTCATTGTTGTTTCTCTGCATGTACTTCGGATAATTGAACGCTTGATACCTCAAATGAAAGCTTGTTAGATAGAGATATTATTTACATAATTTGCATATTTCATTACTAGGAGATTTTTTACAGAAAATTGCATTTTTTATCGAATATGTTAGTAAAAAAAAAGAAAATGATACATTTAAATAGCGTAATTTTAAAACGTTTCTAGCTTTTCAACATTTTATTACTTATTATGAACTATTGGAATGTTTGCTATGCGACGATAATAAAAAACTCAAAACCAAGCATGCAGTTTTTTTGTATTTCAATTTTATCCGTCTGAATAAAAAATAAAAAACTTGAAATTCAAATAACTCAAAAATGGTTAAATTTTGGACAAGACATGATAGGACAAAATAGGTTGCTTTTGACCTAATCTATCACCCCTTAACAGGAATACGTGACATTACAAGTCACCCTGTATATGTATATGTGTATATACAGGGTGTCCCAGAAGTCGACGTCAAGCCGAAACCGGGTGATAGGCAAAGTCATAACAGCTATCAGAAAAATATTTAAAAAAATTTTATGTACGTGTTTTGAAAATTATAGGTCTTTGAAAAAATATAGAAATTTCACACCCTACGGCAGTCTGTCAACTCCTGTTACTACAAATATTAACTTTTTTTGGATTTTATTTTTACAATGTAATGATGAATAATGCATCTTCAAACTGGTGTCTTAACCTTACTGCCAACTTTTCTCGTTCAGGAAAAATTGCCACTTATTTCCCAACCAAGTATTCCAAAGTAAAACTTTGCTCAACTTTAACTGGAAAAAAATGTACTACGAGAGTTTGGCAAGTAACCTTAAAAGTTGGCGCATTTAATAAGGATTCCAAAATGGTATAACACTTAGAAGATTACTTGTTAACTTATGCACAATTTTTATTTGAAGAAAAATTGATGAAAATTTTTCAAAATTTCCTAATTAAACAGCGATTATGAAAACGCACAAGGACACAACAGTGGGCGTCAAAATGCTGCTGATGATGATTTACCTTTACAGCAAATGCTCAAACTGTTTTCCTTCAGCCGCAATACACGCTCGACATCTTCTTAAAAAAGATCGGGTTGTTAAATGAGCGAATCCACGGTTATTAACAAACTCAGCTGCTTCCAATAGTCTTTGCCGTAGCTCAGCTACATTTTGAATCGGCTTGACTGTCTCTTTTACAGTTCCCCAGTAAAAAAAATCTAACGGATTCAAATCTGGTGACCGAGCTGGCCACGGTATTGTACCAGACCGCCCTATCCATCTGCCTGGAAAGTTTTGATCGAGATACTCTCTCACTGAGAGTGCATAGTGCGCTGGGCAGCCATCATGCTGAAACCACATGTCGCTATAAATACTCAGTGGCACGTCCTCCAATAAATTTTCTAAATGATTTTGCAAAAAACCTAAATAAACCTCAGCAGTCAAAGTCTCTGGGAACTCAAACGGACCGATTATTTTACCATTTAAAATTCCTGTCCAATGGTTTATCTTGAAGCGATATTGAGATTTATCTTCTCTCATCAAATGTGGGTTTGCTACGTGCCACTCGTGTAAGTTATGCAGGTTCATGTACCCTTCTTTCTTAAATGTGGTCTCATCTGACCATAAAATTTTTTCAAAGAACCGTGGATCTTCCCTGTGTCTTTCTAACATTGTGCGACAAAAAGCAACTCGCGGCTCATAATCCCGGGGCAGAAGAGCTTGAACACGCTGTACGTGGTATGGATGGAGCACGTTTTTTTGCAAGATCACCTGATTTGAATCCTTTAGATTTTTTTACTGGGAAACTGTAAAAGAAAAAGTGTATTTCAAGTCGATTCAAAATGTAGCTGAGCTACGGCAAAGACTATTGGAAGCAGCTGAGTTTGTTAATAACCGTGGATTCGCTCGTTTAATAACCCGATCTTTTTTAAGAAGATGTCGAGCGTGTATTGCGGCTGAAGGAAAACAGTTTGAGCATTTGCTGTAAAGGTAAATCATCATCAACAGCATTTTGATGCCCACTGTTGTACAAACAGTTATCCTTAAGGGTCCTTGTGCGTTTTCATAATCGTTGTTTAATTAGGAAATTTTGAAAAATTTTCATCATTTTTTTTCAAATAAAAATGGTGCATAAGTTAACGAGTAATCTTCTAAGTGTTATACCATTTTGGAATCGTTATTAAATGCGCCAACTTTTAAGGTTACTTGCCAAACTCTCGTAGTACATTTTTTCCAGTACAGCCAGTTAAAGTTGAGCAAAGTTTTACTTTGGAATACTTGGTTGGGAAATAAGTGGCAATTTTTCCTGAACGAGAAAAGTTGGCAGTAAGGTTGAGACACCAGTTTGAAGATGCATTATTCATCATTACATTGTAAAAATAAAATCCAAAAAAAGTTAATATTTGTAGTAACAGGAGTTGACAGACTGCCGTAGGGTGTGAAATTTCTATATCTTTTTCAAAGACCTATAATTTTCAAAACACATAACATAAAATTTTTTTAAATGTTTTTCTGATAGCTGTTATGACTTTGCCTATCACCCGGTTTCGGCTTGACGTCGACTTCTGGGACACCCTGTATATATGTATATGTGTATGTATATACTCGTATGTATATGTGTATGTTTATGTGTACGTATATATTTGTATGTGCATCCATTCATGTGTTTATTTATATGAATTATCACGTATTATTATTATTATTATTATTGTCTGTTTGGAGAAAATAAGGATAATCAAGCAATAGTTGCCAAATGAGGGTAGCAGTTTTTGAGGATTCGTTACATGCTCTCTGATGTCAAAGACACTGCAATTCTAATTTGACTTCCACAGTGTAAATTTACATGTGATCACTTTCATCGTGAGCTTAATAGGGTTATTGCAAACAAAGGAGTTTCAGATGGATAACAATATAATTTATTCCTCAACTGACCCTTTGTTTACCATCATGAAAATCTTTCACTACGTCTTCATTCGACAGTCTGAATAAACAAATAGGTAACAACTATCAGTAATCGAAAAACTTACGCATGGTTTGCCAGAAATATGCCCATGATGATCTCCACTGTCAATGCCACTATCTTCCATAACAACAGGTCAAAACCTCGAAACTCTCAAAGTAGTGTCACATTCTCGGTCACATTTCGATGTAAATAACGTGCGGTTCACGCTCAAACTATCAGACAACTGTTGACGTCCGCATCCGCTTTTAGCTTGCTTCCAAGTTGACTCGATTTTATAAAGACGGCCTACGTATTTATGTTGTTGTGACGGGTAGGTATTTGTGTGGGTTCTCGTTCCCGAGGACGAACATGATCTGGATGTCCGACGCCGCGTGAGATCCGTGCCCGGAAAATCAATAATTTGGCGGGAGTGGAATGAACGCTGGCTGTCGCGCTGCGTTGTGCTTGGAACGCGTGTATCTGGGATGTGCAATAAGTTTATTAAGCTCGATAAAGATAGCGTTACTAAGTTCCCAGCTAAAAATTTCTAATAAGGATAAGGCAGCTCTGTTAGATATACGTGGGTATTTCACAACAAATTTAGAAATTTCATGTTGCATTTCTTAAAAAAAATTATGAAAACATATCGTTTTTTTGCAGAAATATAAAGTTTTACTTAAGTGAGGTTCATTTAAAATGAAGGTCCTCCATATTTTTGTGTATAACATGTAGAAAAATGACTTTTAAAAAACTATGGAATGAGGGAATTACTGATAGGATGGGGGAATGTTTTTTTACAAGAATTTGATGCTGAATTTCAATAAAAAACAAGTGAATCTATTAATAGATGTAATGACTTTTGTTTTATACTTTAGAGAGCATAGATAGTCCTTCTTGCCTGGGCACATTCTCGTATTTTCATCCTTCTCCAAGAAACTGGCAACATCACTCTTAACTTTCAGCATCTTGGAGCTAACTTTACGAGTACAGTGCTTTTTGTACGTATCGTCTTTGAAAATATGTTTCGATCTATCTAACAATTTGTATTTTCGCACTAATTGCATCTTCAACATTTTGTAATATACTAAGTGACATATAAATCCGAACACCCAGTTTAAATGGTTTTATTTTAATAAAACTTTGTATAAGTACTTAATGAAGCATAATAAGTAAATGATCAATATTTCAAAATGATTGCACTGCTTTGTGTGGATGCACCCTGATGTGCTACGCATTCTCCAACGCGCCTAGGCATGCTTCTGATCAGGTGGTCAATGTCCTCCTGTGGTATCTCATTCCAGGCAACCACCAACTCCTCTCGAAGTGCTTCTAGAGTCTGAAGAGGACGTTGCAAATTGAGCAATCTCCTACCCATCATAACCCACATGTGTTCAATTGGGGATAAGTCGGGAGATCTTGGTGGCCATGGTAACAATGTGACATCATTATGTTGAAAGAAGTCTATTGTGACTCTTGCAACATGTGGTCGGGCATTATCTTGTTGGAAAGTTGGATCTGCCAGGGTGTCAAGATAGGGTAAAAGATGGGGTTCTAGAACTTCGTGGATATAACGCTGCGCGTTCATGTTACCTCTGCTGAAGATTAAAGGTGACCTGGAACCATTAGCTATAGCACCCCAAACCATAACTCCAACAGTGTGATGAACACGTCTTTCAACAAAAAACTGTGGATTCCTCCTTTCACCACGTCGCCTTCTAACCCTGGCACGACCATCGTGTATGCCTAAACAAAATCGAAACTTATCACTAAAGACAATACTGTTCCATTCCTGATCCCAGAGTGACCGTTGTCTGCACCACTCAAGGCGATTACGTCGGTCTTCTCGAGTTAAAGAGAGGAGCCAGTGTGGCCGGTATGAAAACAAGCCAAAACTTCTCATTCGTCGGTAAACACTTCGCATGCCAATAGGTCTTCCGTGTTCTGCAAACCATTCATTTGCAACGGACCTGGTAGTGGAGAAACGGTCCCTTAAGGCCAATAATCTTAGGCGGCGATCTTCACGGTCTGTTGTTCTACGGCGGCGGCCAGTACCCCTTGCTCTTTGCGTACGGTCTTCTCGAAGCCATGCCTGACAACACCTAACCACAGTGTCTACACTTCTTTGCACTCTAACTGCAATTGCCCGAAACGAAAGTCCAGCTTCCCGAAGTCCCACTATACGGCCCGTATCAAACTCACTAAGTTGACGAAATCGTACAGGTCTCCGTGCTCTAGGCATCGTAACCGATCGTAAAGGATGTCAAGAACCAAAATCCGCCAACGTTGATTCTTTACTGCGGCTGAAATATTCATTTTTAGAGCGTTAGTGAATAAAAAAAAAGCAGTATAAAAACCGGAATGTCCAACTGATAAGGATGAAAATTTTTTCACTTGTTATTTACAGTAAGATAAATACAATCACCAACTTTTATTAAAATAAAACCATTTAAACTGGGTGTCCGGATTTATATGTCACTTAGTATATTTTTTCTTTTCTCCATGTTTACTTCCAAGATCGTCATAGTTTTTTTTGAGGTCCGCTGACAGTGCTACTCCGAAAATGAGTCTTTTTCTTACAACGCCAGAACTTGAATATTCTTTAAAAGGGAAGACACTTTAGTTGCTGGAGATTTTGGGTCAGTATTTTTAGGTTTCAAACTCAAACACCTCTTCTATTTTTCGCTAAGCTTGACTGCGTTCCTTACTTTATTTTCCAAACTTTTAATCTCCGCGTACAGAATAGTTCGCCGCTTGCACATTCTACGTCTATTGAGAGCAGACAAATTCTCTGCTCTGTGCTAAAAAGATGGTGCAGGAGGTGGTGGGGGTGTTTCTTCAACTATTCTCTGTAAATTTTTTTGTAATGTAACTCGTTTTTCCCTATAAACTTTACTATTCTTTTTTCATTGTTTTCGTTTTTGGCTAGCTTCTCTTGCACTCAGAACTTATTGACTTAACTTGACTTTTACTCTTCTTCTTTAAATACTTTAGTCCTTCTTTATCACGCAAAGCTTCTAAAGACTCAGCATTACTTTTCATGTGTTCTCGCCTCTTTCTGTCGTACGACTTCTGTTTTAATTTCCTTTCTTCTTCACTTAACTTCTTAATTTTTCCCATTCTTGGTATACGGATATCTGTTAAAACAATAACACCCAAACAACAATTTTATATATGCTAAAATCATTCCCTCATATAATTGTCATTCCCTCACTTTCTAATATAGTCAGGTGTGGTGCCAGGCTACAAGAGGCGGATCTGAAGGTCCTTTTGGACTACTCGGGTCCGCTTATTGTGGCAGGGGACTTCAACTGCAAACATCGAGCATGGAATTCTAGGTTGAATTCTACTAGTGGGATTCGATTGTACAACCATGTGACGCGAAATGGGTACCTTATACATAGCACTGAAGAGCCGATACACCATCCGTTCAACCATCTTCAGGCACCAGATGTCATCGACTTCGCGATATCTAAAAACTGTAGATACAGTATCTCTTTTCGAATCTTGAGTGATATCTTTAGCTACCATCTACCTGTTGTCTTGGACGTGGCCAATGAGCAAACTTCTGAGGAGGAAGCTCCTCCCAGGAAACGCATTGATTGGGAGCTATACAAGTTGCTCCTTAGAGAGTTTCCCAATATCCCGATTATAGATGAATAGTCTGGAATAGATGCCGCTCAAGCGGAGTAGACAAGTTGTATTCAAGCAGCTCTACAGTGTGCAGCTGTACTTCCTGTACAACGACATCCTGATGACATTCGTAGGGCTACAAATTTTGTCCATGTAGTGAGAAACGCACTGTACGAACTCCGCAACGAGCAATGGAGCGACTTTCTGGCGGGAATGCTTGATTCAAGTATTCCACTCTGGAGGGTTGCATAGACACTCAGAAATGGAAAGCGAGAACAACTCCCGCACATCCACGGTCCTGAAGGCATAGTCTTCAAAACGGAGGATAAGGTCGAGGTTTTCGCTGATGCCATGGAAAAACAGTTCTCTTCCAACTATGATCTTGATAATGACCTCGACGAGGAACAGCACATCGTACGATCCGTCAGGAGATATTTTAGGGCCAACGGCGATAGCGGAGGCACTGAATCTTCTCCAGATAACTCTTCTTCAAAGGATTCGTCTGAGGCTCCACATAGCACATTAGCGGAACCCTCCGAGTTTCCACATTGCACACCAGCGGAGCTCCTAAGTCATATTAAAGACCTCATGGTGCGTAAAGAACCTGGGTAGGATCAAATCACTAACAAGGCGTTAAAGTTGCTCTCGCCGAAAGCCCTGACATATTTGGTGACAATAATCAATGCGACGCTCAGAATCCAGTACTGCCCTGCTGGGTGGAAGACTGCTGAGGTCATCATGATTCCAAAGAAGGTGGGTTCGATATCTCCTCAGGATTACCGTCCCATAAGTCTGCTGTCAGTTCCTTCTAAGCTCGCCGAAAAGGTGATTTATCGTCACCTTGAGAATTTTTCGTCAAATCAACATGTGATTCCTGACGTCCAATTCGGTTTTCGAGCACCGAGCTACAGGCAGTCAGGCTGGTAGAGCATGTAACCAGATGATTCACCCTCAGCATAAGTACTGGCATCTTGCTTGTGGATGTCTCAAAGGTGTGGCACGCGGGCCTCATCTTTAAACTAATCCAAAAGGGTTTTCCTTTTTGGCTTCTAAAATTACTGCAATCCTTTCTTGAAGGAAGGAAGTTTCGGATCAAAATTAACAATGTTTTGTCAACAACACGGCCAGTACGGGCCGGTGTTCCTCAGGGTTCGGTCCTAGGACCAATTCTTTATTTGCTTTTCATCCATGATGTCCCTTGCCCCAGCAACTGTGAAGTCTACCTCTATGCTGACGACACTGCACTTGTCGCCCAGTCGTGTACTGGTGATCTGGGTCACGAAGGGTTGCAGAGTGCGGTGGAAGAAGTACTAGAGTGGGCGAAACGGAGGCCATTTTTTGTACCAAAAAACGTCGCGGCCCCCAGCAGAGGTATCTGTAGACGGCAATCGTGTACCATAGACGAATTCTGTTATGTAGATCCAAATTGAGTTTGGTGAACAGAGTTCGCCTATATAAAATGATTATTGGACCAGCCATTACTTATGCATGTGCGGCTTGGTGTTTTCTTGCCAATACACACATGCAAAGTCTTCAAGTGCTGCAAAGCAGAACTTTGCGAACAATTTGCAACGCTCCATGGTATGTCTCAAACGAGGCACTACACAAAGACTTTGACATTCTTTACTTGAGGCATGATGTCAAGCTTCAGGCGCAGCGACGTTATAGTCAAGCGGAATCGCACAGCAACCCTCTGTTGCGTGACTCAGTGGTCTAGACAGTGGAGCAAGTTTGTAAGCATTCAAGGTCACGGCTCGCACTGTAATAAAAAATTAGCGCGAACTTTTAGTTAACTTAAAATTACACTCTAACAAAACCGAATCAAACTTTCTTTAGTTCACCTCAAAATTAATGTCAAAACGCCCAGGAGTTTTCTCTTAAACTAAATACTTCTGTTTTTCTTTGCTCTTCTCCTTCTTTCTTCTTCTTCCTTGACATACATTAGTCAGTGACTAATAGGCAAATGTCATACGGACTGCCCAGACAAACAAATGACGAATAGTCAATACCCCTGCAAAGTTGCATTCGACAGTGTCGCATCCGTCACCGTTATGGACGGGAGCTTAAGAATGCCATTTTGTGAGAGCGTTGGATGATTTTTATCAGACTCATAAATATTCCTCCAGGTGGAGGAATTTTGTTCCGTCTTGTGACTGCGCTGTATCTGAAAGTCCACTAGCCCATATAACTGCGATTGTTGTATGTGACCCATATTATGTCGATAGCAGCTAATGGTTACTAAGCAACAAGCTACAAAAATGGCACATGGCGGACAGATCCGTCCATTCAGTTGACGTTCCTTACTACGAAGAGTTTTGGATATAGTGTTAAACAATGCCTCCGGCCAATGTTACGAAAAAGTCGTCAGCGACTAAAGCTGTGGTAACTACATTACGCTTTATTATACATATATTGCTACTCATGTAATTTAGAGGCAAAAGATAGATTAAGCTTGAGATTATGGCTGTGTTTCCAATCTCTCTGCTGGTCAATGAAGCTCAAACAAAATATATTACTTAGCCACAATTTTCAATTTAAATTTACTTTTGAGCTAACGGGGTAGCTGAAACTCGGTTGCAACTTCATCAACATATACATACGTAATAATCCAGCCCAGTAACAATACGATGCTCAAGAATGATTTCTAATTTTTCTTTGATAGAACAAAGATCTAATGTTTTTTATTTTTGCAACCTAATGGGAGAATCTTACTTTTCTATGCATTTGCTGAATGACCATGCCCGTCTTCTATCAACAAAAATTCACAGCAAACGTAGTATGTGCTTCTATACCTACGTTTTTCAAATTCCCTCCCAGCCATTGTCTGGAAAAGTTTTTCGTGAATGTTGTATTTCAGAAAATGAAAAATTTTCGCAAGGCTTTTCAATAAAATAAAACTTATTTAAGGATAGAAGTCAAACAACTGAAATTGGAAACATTATGTCAAGCGTTCAAAATACATCAGTAGAGGTGCAACAAGGGACTAAAAAGAGAAAATGATTATGAGGAGAAACGTATATGGTACGAAAAGTAGGAAAATAATAGGGAAAATCCGCAAAAAGGAGGATTCGAGCAAAAAATAGGATATGTAACCCGAGCGATACGTATTTCTGCTGGTTGGCTTCATCAGGCCTGAAATGAATGCATATATGCAACTACAACGGTAGATGTGTATCACATATCCGGATACGAGTGTAACCTGAGGAAACGCAGGTGGAGAGGGAAAAATAGACACAGGAAGTCAACAGCAAGAGCCAACCTACAGATTGTAGTATAAAATGACTAGAAGACCTCGAATTTTCTTTACAAATATCCTTTGGGATTGAAGTACCACAGCAAGTGGCTATAATTGGCCGCATGGTTGTGGTTAGATGTCTCCTTGAAAATTCTAGGTCTTCTAGTCATTCTATTCTACAATGTGTAGGTTGGCTCTTGCTGTGGACTTCGTGTGTCGTCTTTTTCCCTCTCCATCTTCTTTTCCTCATGTTACACCCGTATCCGGATGTGTGGGCATGTGTATCTACCTTTGTAGTTGCATATGTGCACTCATTTCGGGCCTGATGAAGCCAACCAGCAGAAATACGTATCGCTCGCGTTACCTATCCTATTTTCTGCTTGAATCCGCTTTCCTCCTTTTTGCGGATTCTGTCTATTATTTTCCTACTTTTTGTTATTATACTAATATAAATGATGTCTCTAACACTATAGAACTCCGCAAAATTCAAACATTTGGACACAACTTTAGAACTGTCAAATAGTGATATTAAAAAAATATGGATTGGCTACATGTTAATAAACATAATAAGTCAAAATGTAGGTCAGTAGTGAAATATTTAGGTGACAATACATACGATTAGGCTCATGATTAGAAATGGTAAAATTGAAGCAGTCGAATCATTCAAATATCTAGGTATACATGTGAATAGTAAGCTAGTATTTCAAAATCATGATGAATACATTATTTCAAAAATATCAAAAAAAGATTCTTTAGAATTTCCCATAATCTCAGTATGTGTTACATAAAAATTGTGTATAACACTATGTATAATTCTTCCGCATTTTTTATATTGTTCAACCATTCTCTTTACAACAAACGAAAGCATATTTCCAAAATTAAAATTCTACAAAATAAAGTTATGAGAATCATTTTAAATAAAAGCAAATATGCTAAGATTAAGTACCTGTTAGAACTACAGTAGTTGAATGTTCTATTTAGTTCTTAGTTTCATATTTAGATTAAAAAATCATTTATTACCGCCACAATTAGAATACTTCACAAAATTAATCAATAATTATCATAACTACGAAACTAGAGTCAGTATAGATTTTCATCTACAAAATTGTGTTAGTAGCATAACCAGCAAATCTGAATTTCAAAACTGGGTATTTGAATGTAATAACTTCAATAACGATATTAGACTGTGTTCAAATTCAGTAAGATGAAATTAAATAATCACTTTGTGAATATTCAAAATGCATAATGATGTAATTTGTATAGACAGGAATGCAAGATTACAGAAAATTGATTAAAAAAATGTGTAAACTAATAGTTGACGTTGTAGCATTTGTGCTAAGTAAATCTACAACAAACAATGGTAAAAATTTGAAACTTTTGAGAGCACATTTCAAAAGCCTGACCTTTTTTGGGTATAGCTAAACGTTTTAAGTGTCTGAAAAAAGCTCGAAATATTTCGAAACCCGTTTTTTTGCCTAAACAAATCGTCTAATCCGATATAAAGATTTACGTATATTTGAAACTGAAAGTGAATGACATATGGCAAACTTATAAGAATATTGCACACTTTATCAATTTTTAAATATATCTGCTGCTTTAAGGTAATATAGTCATCATTGCAGCTATTTTCGATCCATCTCAGCTTCTAAACATGTTTACCAAGGTTCAGTTATTACTTATTTGTCATGTTGTTGCTGCAACATTTATACTTTCGTTTACAGAGAAAGACTGCAAAATCGCAAGCTGAAACTGATGACATCGAGGAATGGAAAAGAGCAAAGCAACTGCTGAAGCCAAAAGATCAATTGGAATTAAATGAACTTGTAAGTATATAATAATACAGTGATTACTAAACAATTTTAGGATACAGTTGTTTTAGAAAAGGTTCTAGCGTAAAAACTGAGACCAAGGCTTAAAGCACATAGACTATACTATAACTATCTAAAACTGTAATGACTCATCAATGTTCACGTGAACATCACTTAACTGCCAGTAGTCGGCTGTTCATAGGCGGGGTATGAATGTTTAACACGGGTGCACTAGATTTGTCACATGCTTAATAAAGAGTGGTTTGAAACATATTGTAAGTCAAAAATTTGGGAATTACCTTTATTCATCGTCGTTTCCACTTACATCTGACAGTAATAAGCTGTCGCTATCGCTTTCCTCGTTGAAATTGACTATAACTGGCTCTATGATGGTGTCGATGTGGTGGTCAAGCTGCCACATTTTTGTTTCTTCCTTCACAACATGACGGATAGCATTCTGCCAAGCTTCGGGCGTTACTAGCTGTATGGAAGTCTCAAGTAAAACCTTAACGTCTGGTAATTTGAAGGTTGTGTTATGGCGCGCAATATAACCCTTCACTTGAGCCCAGATGAGCTCTATTGGGTTCAGTTCACAGTGGTAGGGCGGTAACCGCAGCACAGTGACACCACATTGACGGGCGATCTCATCAGTCACGTAACTAATATTCGCAGGTTTGTGCTGTTTAATTTTTTCATACAATTCCGCTTTCACACATGAATCGTCAAACGGGATTCCTTTTTCGCGCATAGTCGGTACACGTTCGGCTCGACGACTATGGTAGGAAGCATTATCCATGAGGATCACAGAGTTGGGCTCAACTCGCTGAAGCACCCCTTGAAACCAGCTCTCGAAGTAGCTGGCATTCATTTCGTCATGGTAATCACCTCCTTTCTTAGAGACGAAAATCGCCAGGCGACTATTTCAGGTCTCTCTATCAATACTGACTTCCGATTACGCGTTTCGTAACAAAAATTAATTTCGTGCAGCGATTTCCTCATTACCTCGACGCTCATTTGGGGTAAAATTTCATTTATCTCTTATATAAATGAAGACTTGAAGCTTGTCTCAAAATGGTTAGCATCTAACAGACTAAAATTAAATGCAAGTAAAACGAAAGCCTTGTTAATCGGAAAAAAACAATGTACAAATGTTCAACTGAATATTGATGGTGAAGATATTGAATTCGTAGAAAATTTTAAATACCTGGGAGTTTTTGTTGACTCTCGATTAATTTTTGATATTCATTATGAAAAAGTTATAAATAAGATTAGTAGTAAAGTGGGATATTTATCGAGAGTTTCTGGATGTCTGAGTTCATATAGCAGAAAAATTATCTATAATACCATCATTCTTCCAAATTTCTTGTACTGTTCGACTATTCTATATTTAGCAAATAGTTCCATTTTTGAAAGACTGCAAATTTTACAAAATAAGTGCATGAGAATAATACTAAATAAAGATAAATATACTCCAATTAGGCAAATGCTTAGCAAATTAAAATGGCTCAATGTAAAAAATTTTATCAAATATCTTGTAATGATATTCATTTATAAAGTAAAAAATAATATATTTCCATCAAGTCTAACTAATTTAACATCATCAAATGTCGACCATCATTTACATAATACCAGAAATAAATAAAGATGACTTCCATTTAATGACCAAAAAGTATAACATATGCTACAAATCTGTATTCCATCAAGGGTTGATTGAATATAATAAATTATACTCGGAGATAAAAGACCAGAAAACTTTGACAAAATTTAAAGTAAAATTGAGAAATCACTTGTTAAATCTACAATTATAGGTTGCCCAGCATTTACATCATACACCATATGGCTTGAATTTACTAGTTCTAAGTTGTTTACAATTGTTCTGTTTATGTTGCCAAATGTGCTAAATAAATCTTTCTACTACTACTACTACTATTTTCCTTGATCGCTGCATGTACAGCCTTGAGTGTTGGTATCTCATTCCTAAAGAAGAATGAATGTACGGTTCGCCTTAACGCCATTTTGCTATCGTCATCCAATTTAACGGCCTTTCGTCCCTTCAAATTAAACTTTGGATCAGTAGTAGCTCCAGTTTTCTTCTTTTCATGCACCACCCTGCGAATGGTCCACTCTGGAACGCCTGTCATACTTTCACAATGCGCGAGTGCATCTCCCTGCGACATAGTTCTGTTCAGATAATTGAACACGTTGAGCACGATTTCTTTCGCGTCCCTCTTCAGTGCTTTACGAAGCCGTCTACTTGTTCCCTGGCTTTCAGTACTTCCACTCGTGCCATTTGTACTCTCCATGGTTAAGTATAACCAAAACAGTAACCACAGAAACCACAACAATAACAATCACACAACAATTCTTATAAAAACACACAATATGCGATCGCTCAACGAAACACGTTCCAATGCGTTGCCGACGGCTATGAGTCTGCCGGTCGAGGCGCGTCTTTGATTTACATTGGTTCTACCGGCGGAGAACAATCAGCCATTATTTCCATCTCTGTCTGTGCTGTTGACCACCGCAAAGCCACAGAAACGACATATGTCGTACGCTATACGGCTGTACTGGAAGGAAGCCGGGATCGAGCTCTGATCACGTGTTGATCACGTGTTGATCACGCGTATGAGTCATTACAGTTTTGAATAGTTGTAGTATATCAGTCAAAATTTTTTTACACCCAGGCAATCGGGGAAAATAGTTTATTAAATTCACAGGAGAGTTTAAAACATAACATGGTACTAGTCATGGAGCTTTTATACCAGAAGAAACTACCACAATGTTGTTCGTACTCTTAAAACGACCCCGAAACGTAACAAATCGAATACCAGTGGTGCTTTGACAGGGTTGCCATACTGGGGCATTTTCCCCCAAATTTGAGAGACTTATACTTGGGGAGAATTCTTTCGGAATATAATGTTTCACACACTTCCGCGGATATAAAGCACCCTCCCGCTCTTTGAACCAAATCTACCCCTTTCCATTAAGTGACTGTGATTTTGAAGCTTTTTTTTTAAAGTGGCTTTTTTGTGCTTGTTCTGGAGATATTCTTTCCGACCCATTTGGCAACGATGTGCCATATAAACACTTTCTTAATAGTCTAAGATCCCGCCAGTTGAATCTACAGGTATCCTTTCTTATAAAACGTATTTTTCTGAATGATAAATAATAGTATAATCGATCAAGACATGCAACATAAAAAACTCAATAATTTACAATGGTCTGAAAATGCATCTGACTGACGCTATCAAAAGAATTATTAATTTAAGAAAATTTCGCCGAGAACTTGAATACTCTTTAATATGTAAACCATATTCCATGGGTGAGTCCTCTAGTTCACTTTCTTAAGATCCAGATGTGTAATAATATTATAGTTTAGTTTTAAGTTAGCTTTGTCATGGTAGTATCCTTCTGACAATAAAGCATATCAAACTATTTATCTATCAGTCTCATAAACCTGCGTTTCAACATTTATGGTATACTTATCGAGAGGTAGCTGGTTTAACTTGAGCGTAAGCGTTAATAAATATTAACAATAACTTGAATTCCAGGAACTCAAAGAGACAATAGGCAAACAGCTTGTCTCAACAAATAACCGCCTACCTGACAGCCTGATTGAATTCAGCTATGCGCAGGGAACATTCATACCAATACCATCACCTGGAAACGTGGTGGTGTCCTTTGAGCAGCAAGGCACTCTTCTTCATAAAGATTCCGAAGAGGCGCGACAGCAAATGCTAGAGATGGGAATCGATCGTGAGTATTTCCCGATAGCTCACACATTTTTGGCACGTCCTCTATGTATACGTCATACCCAACGGCTTCAGATCAGTTATACGATTACGTCTGGTTGCCCTCAAGGATCTGTGCTGGGGCCAGTATTTTTGACGTAGACATTCAATCAGATGTCCAGTCTCTCCTATATGCTAGCCCTCTTGATGATTGTGAAAAGTCACAATGTAATATAACAGCTGGAGTCACAGAAATGCTGCGAAACTAAGTGTGGTCAGTTATATGTACCCATCGTATGCGGTGTACTCACAATTTCGATGTTAGGCAACCAGAGTTGCGCCACCGTGCGTCAAGAGTGGTATAGTTTGCAGCAGGGTCGAGGTGGATCGGCCGACATCGGAAGCATTCGAGAAGTATCCATCTACATATAGATAACTTCGATGAAGTCCTGGAAGGCTCTGGGCTGGCCAATTCTTGAACATAAACAGGCGGCAAGATGGAAGAATGGCACAGTCGCCTATGGATATAAATTTGCAACAAATAAGTTGTTATAGATTACTGTAAGAGGAATAAATTAGACTTTTTCCTTACAGCTTTACTACAAATATGTTCTGATGTTCGCTTTTCTTTAAACAGCTTTGACCTACCAAACATCCGTAGAAACCATCTACGAACCAGAAGCTGAAGCGGAAGTACCATCGGAAACAGCAGAGCCGAGCGTTGCACCGGAAGGTGAGGGTGATACTACAGAAGGGGGAACCCAGACGGAGGAGGGGAAGGAAGAAGAGGAAGGCGCAGAAGGAACGGCTGAAAAGCCACCGGAAGAGAAGCCTGAGGAGGAAGATGAAGAAGGGGAAGGTGAAACGGTGATAAAGGCAACGGTCAAACCTGCAGCTAAAGGGGGAAGGCCCAGGAAGCTGACCAATCAGTTCAATTTCTGCGAAAGGGCCGCGCTGACGTACAACAACCCAGTTAGGGTAAGAAGCTGAAATTGTTGCATTCAGAACATATCACTTGCCATGCCTACTGGCGAGGAAGTATTTCAGAAATGGGATATATATATATATATATATATATATATTTTTATGTTACATGACATATGCATTAGGGTGTCGAATAAGAATTACAGCATTTTATTCACAGTCCCAGGAAACTCAAACCATTCCCCCGCCGATGGCGAACTTCTCAGCCAATGTACTGCAGTGGGTGATCTACGACGCGTATCAAGAAGACTTCGCCGCTCAACAGCTAGAGAAGGAGTTGGAAAGAGAGAGGAAAGAAAAAGAGAAAATGTCAATCGGCAAACCATCGCAACCGAAGAAAGCTGCAATGGGAAGGGCGCAGTTGAGTGAAGCAGTGCAAGGGAGAGTTCTGGAATGTTGGAGGGTGTTGGAGAGAATGATCAACCAGAACACGTTCAATGACATAGCTAAAGGTAGGAATACAGATATACATCCGATTTAGAGGCTTTCATTTCATTATGCTATCATTTTCCATCCAACAATCCATGAAAGGTTAAGACTTAAAGTCAAGGTCATATTTAATCCAAAGTTATAGTAACGGTCAATGACATGATCAAGGGCAGCGTGAAGGTCACATTCAAAGTTATTGTCATGATCATGGTCAAGGTCATGGTCGAGGTCCTGGTCCAGGTCATGATAAAGATCATGGTCAAGGTTCATGGTCAAAGTCAGTCAATTTTATGATCACTGTCAATGTCATGGTCAAGGTCAGGGTCAATGTCAGGGTCAATTCCATTGTCAAGGTCATAATCAATGTCATTGTCAAGGTCGTGGTCAAAGTCATGGTCAAATACGTGTTCAAGGTCATGCTCAAGGTCAATTTCAAGGTCATGGTCAAGGTCTTGGTCGCTGCCAAGGCCAAGGTCAGGATGAAGGGCACCTTGGGGTAATCCTCATAAAGCTAACAACAGAGCTGTAGAACAACTATTTTTTATATCTCCATTTTACCTTGAAATGACTATGGAGCCAACGATCAAGGTCATAGCCACGGCGCTGTTCTGGCGTAAAATTTTCTTCCCTTTCAAATTCCGATTTGAAAAAGGGATAGTTACATTCAAAACATTCACTTGACCTTGGAGGAATCATAAAGGTCGTAGTCAAGATCATTGTCAAGGTCTCCGTCATTTTGCCCCACCCTACAACTTTTGTTTGGAACTTTTTTTCTAGAATGTGCTGCTTTCGAAATGGGACGCCGTGTATATTGGCCTTCATCGCTCCTTTGGCTTCTTCTATCTTCCTCTATTCTTCTACCTTGTTTCATCAAAATATTATGCTGACAATACGTGGTCCTGGGAATTTGAAGTATTGGTTGTTTTTCAGATTACCGGTACTGGGATGACCCTTCAGACGAGTACAGGGACGAAGAAGGAACCCTGTTACCCTTGTGGAAATTTACCTACGACAAAACAAAGAAGCACACTGTCACGGACATGGAATGGAATCCTTTCTATTACGACTTATTTGCGGTCTGTTTTGGATTTCGTAAGTAATGTTTTACCGGAAGCCTTTTATATCTAATCACTAGACGAAACCCGCCGCTCCTCTTGCGTAGAAGTGGTGTAAAGTGAGAGAACGAGACTGACAACGTAGCGTTCTATTTTTTTTTTGTGAAAGAGTTTTTGCTATGAATAGTGGAATACGAAAAGTGATAATAAAGTCCTTCAGAACGTAAATTTTTGGTATTCTCTCCTAGAACGTGAATAAAATTCGAGAAACAACAATCGGTTGTTATCATAGTTTACTCGTGGGTGCATTCATGACAAGTGTGGGCCTCAAATTTTGCGTTTCAGTCCGAAAGTGATGACAAATTCTTTAGAACGTAATTTTTCAGATGTTGGAAGAATAGCGCATCATTTTCACTATTGTCAGAGTTTACCATGGTTTACCCAATCACCTTTCGCTAGCACTCTCCCATTTTTTTACTAATGAACGGTCACAGATTCTACACTAATTTTAGTGGGCGCATTCGCCATTTTATACAAAAGTCGGTCCCGAGTTTTACGCTCATACGTTTCAGTCCGACAGTGATCAGAAATTCTTTCAAAACGTCATCTTTTAGTGCTTCCTCCAGGATCTTGAAAAACAGACAAAAAAGAACAATAAAGGACGATTTTCACTATGGTCATTGTTTCCGCGAATCCTGAACAATCGACTCAACGTGGCAACGTGGAGAGAGAGTTGAGAGAATAGGCTACCGTCCACGGTTTTCTTCTCAGCACGACAAAAACTGTCTAAATAATTGTAAATTTGAATATTAACGTAAAAAAGTGTTTTTATAAAACGTCTAATACAGACTTCAATTGTGTACTACAATAAAACTCCAAGAATTCAACGCAGCAAGCAACAAAGTCTTTTCTTCATTTCACCCCACAAGGCGGCGACCTAACTTCTCAACTTTCAACAGCCATAGTTTACCCGATTACCTTTAGCTAGCGCTTCCACCATTTTTTACAAATGTCGGTCACATATACTGCGCTTATACGCTTCGGTCCCGTCTAGATCATGAAAAGAACTCGAAAAACAACAATACCGCTCGATTTTAACTATTACCATAGTTTACTCAGTTTTAATCGGTGCGTTTACCATTTTTGACAAATGTCGGCCACAAATTTTGCGCTAATTCGATTCAGTCCGAAAGATCTTTTAGTATATTTCTTGAATCTTGAAAGACAGTCAGAAAATAAAAATGATGGACCATTTTTTTCGTCATAGTTTAGTATGGTTTACCCAATCACTTTTAGCTAGCTCCTTCACCATTTTTCACTAATATCGGTCACACATTATACGCTAATTTTAGTGGGCGCATTCATCATTTTTGACAAACATCGACCCGAAATTTTGCGCTCATACGCTTCAGTCCAAAAGTGATCCGAAATTCCTCCACAACATCATCTTTTAGTCTTTCATCCTGGATCTTTTGAGACAGTCAGAAAACAACAATTAAGGGTGGTTTTTTGTCATAGTTTGCTATGGTTCAGCCAATCAGTTTTAGCTAACGCTTTCACCATTTTTTACTAATATCGGTCACCGATTATATGCTAATTTTACTGGGCGCGTTCACCATTTTTGACAAATATCGACCCCACATTTTGCGCTTATACGCTTCAGTCCAAAAGTGATCCGACATTTCTCCACAACCATCTTTTAGTATTGCATCCTGAATCTTGAAAGACAATCAGAAAAGAACAATGAAGGACGATTTTTTTGTCATAGTTTACTATGGTTCACCCAATCACATTTAGCTAACGCTTTCACCATTTTTTCATTAATATCCGTCACAGATTATACGCTAATTTTAGTCGCCGCATTCATCTTTTTTGACAAATATCGACCCGAGATTTACGCCCATACGCTTCAATCCAAAAGTGATCCGAAATTCCTCCACATCATGTTTTAGTATTTAATAATAATAATAAATCGTCTTTATTTTTATTATTTTCATGGTTGTGAACCAATGTAAATACATGTAATTAACATGTATATATACAGTGTTTAACCAAAGGAAAACAAAAATAATGCAAGACATAATATAGAAAATATAAACAGATTCAGCAACACGTCAAATAAAATTTTTTTCTGGCGGTTACTAATCTCAACTACAAACTACTACTTAATTACTTCTAAGAGTCATTTTTGATAGCAAATGCGGCTTGACACAAACTCTAAATTTAGTTTGAGATAAATTTTTGAATGCATCAGGTAGCACGTTATACAATTTGACACAATTATACCTAAAAGAGCGAGTAAATAAAGCCGTACGGTGCCGTGGAATATCTAATAATTTGCCATACCTGAGCATGCGATCTCTAACAGATTGCCTGAAAACAATTTTTTTGAAGAGGTATTCGGGAGTTCCCGTGATAATCAAATTATGAATGAACTTCAAGATAAAATACTCGTAAGAACTATTAATATCCAACCATTTCATCCTGGATCTTGAAAGACAGTTAGAAAAGAACAATGAAGGGTGATTTTTTGTCATAGTTTACTATGGTTCACCCAATCACTTTTAGCTCGCGCTTTCACCATTTTTTACTAATATCTGGCACATATTTTACGCTAATTTTTGACAAATATCGACCCGAAATTTTACGCACATACGTTTCAGTCCAAAAGTGATCCGAAATTCCTCCACAACATCATCTTTTAGTATCTCTCCTGGATCTTGAAAGACAGTCAGAAAAGAACAATGAAGGACGATTTTTTGTTATAATTTACTATGGTTTACCCAATCACTTTTAGCTAGCGCTTTCACCATTTTTTCCACTAATGTCGGTCACATGTTTTACGCTAATTTTAGTGGACGCATTCACCATTTTTGACAAATATCGACCCCACCTTTTGCGCTCATACGTTTCAGTCCAAAAGTGATCCGAAATTCCTCCACAACCTCATCTTTCAGTATTTCATCCTGGATCTTGAACGACAGTCAGAAAAGAACAATAACGGACGGTTTTGACTATGGTCATAGTTTACCCTATTAACATACTTTTAGCTAGTGTTTTCACCATTTTTACAAATCTCGGTTACAGATACTGCGCTAATATGCCGCACGATTTTAACTATCCTGATAGTTTACTCAGCTTTAATGGGCGCGTTCACCATTTTTGACAAATGTCGGCCACAAATTAACCTCTAAGGCAAAGCGTTTGCTATATATGATGGAAAGATCATTTAGCGGTTGCACCGTTAGTACCTCCTCCTTTTTGTACACAACTTTCGTACGACCCCTACTGGAGTTTGCTGGTCCGGTATGGGATTCAAACCTTGTTCGCGATAGCAGCTTATTAGAGGCCGTTCAGCGTCGTGCTACACGTTTGCCATATGGCACACGTAGGCCAAGTTATGAAGACTGCCTCGAGCTATATAACCTGCCTGCTTTTGCTAATAGAAGAGTAGGAGGAGATCTCATCATCACTTTCAGAGCACTGCATAATTTGTTTGGTGTGGACATGTCGCATCTGTTTCGTCTGGCAACGAACAGTCTCAGAGGCCATAACTTCAAATTGCAGAAGGAAGCTTTTAGAACATCTACCCGTCAGCGCTTCATCTCAAACCGTGTCTTCGATGCATGGAACAGTCTTCCATCTTATGTAGTGAACTCGGAATCCGTCAACAGTTTCTAAAACAATTACGATAGACTCCGCAGTGCTTAACATATTGTTCCCATTCTGTATATGTCTACTTCAGAAGTGCTAAGATTGTCCAATTGTTATATTTCTTTTGTCTGTACACTATTATCTATTTTTGTGTTTGAGTTTATAGTACTTGTACTCAACTCAAATTTGTTGTTTAATAATAATAATAATAATAAATTTTGCGCTTATTCGATTCAGCCCGAAAGATCTTTTAGTATTTTTCCTGAATCTTGAAAGACAGTCAGAAAATAACCATGAAGGGCGATTTTTTGTCATAGTTTACTATGGTTTGTCCAATCACTTTTAGCTAGCGCTTTCACTATTTTTTTTTCATTAATGTCTGTCACATGTTTTATGCTAATTTTAGTGGGCGCATTCACCATTTTTGACCAATATCGACCCCACGTTTTGCGCTCATACGTTTCAGTCCAAAAGTGATCCGAAATTCCTCCACAACAACATCTTTCAGTATTTCATCCTGGATCTTGGACGACAGTCAGAAAAGAACAATAAGGGACGGTTTTCACTATGGTCATAGTTTACCCTATTAACATACTTTTAGCTAGCGCTTTCACCATTTTTTACAAATCTCGGTTACAGGTACTGCGCTAATATGCCGCGCGATTTTAACTATCCTGATAGTTTACTCAGCTTTAATGGGCGCGTTCACCATTTTTGACAAATGTCGGCCACAAATTTTGCGCTTATTCAATTCAGTTCAAAAGATCTTTTAGTATTTCTCCTGAATCTTGAAAGACAGTCAGAAAAGAACAATGAAGGACGATTTTTTGTCACAATTTACTATGGTTCACCCAATCACTTTTAGCTAGCGTTTCTACCATTTTTTCATTAATATCTGTCACAGATTTTACGCTAATTTTAGTGGGCTCATTCCCCATTTTTGACCACTATCGACACGAAATTTTGCGCTCATACGTTTCAGTCCAAAAGTGATCCGAAATTCCTCCACAACATCATCTTTTAGTATTCCATCCTGGATCTTGGAAGACAGTCAGAAAGGAACAATAAAGGACGATTTTCACTACGGTTATAGTTTACTATGGTTTACACAATCAGTTTTAGCTAGCGCTTTCACCACTTTTTCATTCATATCGGTCACATATTTTACCTTAATTTTAATAAGCGCGTTCACCATTTTTGACAAATATCAACCCCAAATTTTGCGCTCATACGCTTCAGTCCAAAAGTGATTCGAAATTCCTCCACAACATCATCTTTTAGTATTTCATCCTGGGTCTTGAAAGACAGTCAGAAAGGAACAATAAAGGACGATTTTCACTACGGTTATAGTTTACTATGGTTTACACAATCAGTTTCAGCTAGCGCTGTCACCACTTTTTCACTCATATCGATCACATACATATTTTACCTTAATTTTAATAAGCGCGTTCACCATTTTTGACAAATATCAACCCCAAATTTTGCGCTCATACGCTTCAGTCCAAAAGTGATTCGAAATTCCTCCACAACATCATCTTTTAGTATTCCATCCTGGATCTTGAAAGACAGTCAGAAAAGAACAGTGAAGGACGATTTTCTGTCATAATTTACTATGGTTTACCCAGTCACTTTTAGCTAGCGCTTCCACCAATTTTTTCACTAATTACGGTCCCGGGTTTTACGCTAATTTTAGGGGCGCATTCACCATTTTTGACAAATATCAACCCCAAATTTTGCGCTCATACGTTTCAGTCCAAAAGTGATCCGAAATTCCTCCACAACATCATCTTTTAGTATTCCATCCTGGATCTTGAAAGACAGTCAGAAAAGAACAGTGAAGGACGATTTTTTGTCATAATTTACTATGGTTTACCCAGTCACTTTTAGCTAGCGCTTCCACCAATTTTTTCACTAATTACGGTCCCGGGTTTTACGCCAATTTTAGTGGGCGCATTCACCATTTTTGACAAATATCCTCCCCACATTTTACGCTCATAGGCTTCAGTCCAAGAGTGATCCGAAATTCCCCCACAACATCATAGTTTAACTATGGTTTACAGAATCACTTTTAGCTAGCTCCTTCACCATTTTTTTTCTCGCGAATATCGGTCACAGGTTTTATGTTAATTTTAGTGTGCGTATTCACCATTTTTGACAAATACCGACCCCACATTTTGCGTATACGCTTCAGTCCAAAAGTGATCCGAAATTTCTCCACAACATCATCTTTTAGTATTTCATCCTGGATCTTGAAAGACAGTCAGAAGAGAACAATGAAGAATGATTTTTTATCATAGTTTACTATGGTTTACCCAATCAGTTTTAGCTGGCGCTTTCACTACTTTTTCACTCATATCGGTCACAGATTTTGTCCTAATTTTAGCGAGGGCATTCACCATTTTTGGCAAGTATGGACCCTAAATTTCGCGCTCATACGCTTCAGTCCAAAAGTGATCCGAAATTCCTCCACAACATCATCTTCTAGTATTTCATCCTGGATCTGAAAGACAGCCAAAAAAGAGCAATGAAGGACGACTTTTTGTCATAGTTTACTATGGGTTACCCAATCAGTTTTAGCTAGCCCTTTCACTACTTTTTAACTCATATCGGTCACAGATTTTATCCTAATTTTAATGAGCACATTCAGCATTTTTGACAAATATCGACCCCAAATTTTGCGCATATTCGCTTCAGTCCAAAAGTGATCCGAAATTCCTCCACAACATCATCTAGTATTTCATCCTGGATCTGAAAGGCAGTCTAAAAAGAACAATGAAGGACGACTTTTTGTCATAGTTTACTATGGTTTGTCCAATCAGTTTTAGATATCGCTTTCACCATTTTTCACTAATATAGTCACAGGTTTTACGCTAATTTTAGTAGGCTCATTCATCATTTTTGACAAATATCGACCCGAAATTTTGCGCTTATACGCTTGAGATCCGAAATTCCTCCACATCATCTTTTAGTATTTCGTTCTGGATCTTGAGAGACACTCAGAAAAGAACAATAAAAGACGATTTTTTGTCATAGTTTACCGTGGTTTACCCGATCACTTTCAGCCAGCGCTCTAACTATTTTTTACTAATGTCGTCACATATTCCGCTCTAGTTTTTAGTATGTGCATTCACCATTTTTTTACAATTGTCGGCCCAAAATTTTGCCGCAAATTCAAGGAGTCAAAAAGCAGGATTGTTTGACTTTCCACAAATTTGGGGACTGTTTACCGTCCCTGGTAAATTTATGGGAATAAAATGTTCTGGAGGATCTTTTTGAGGAAAAATAATAACGCTAGGTATTTTTGGGGTATTTTATTCCATCTTCTACGATAAACTGTGAACTGCTGAATAACAATTTTATCTTTGTGTAGCTTTTTGTTTGTTCCCATAACGCACCCATCCCCATAAAACGTCTACATCTTCACGTTAATTGTAGGTTGTTACACCTGCGTGATTAGGAAAAAATTGGTCTAGTTTTTTTAGGATATCCTGATAGCCATACAGCGGAATAATAAGTTGCTAGCCGGTTCGTGAACTACACACCACTAATCTTCTATTCCAGTGGACTACATGAAACCGCTGCAGGCCGGCGCGGTGTGTCTCTTCACGCTGAAGAACCCCTCGTTCCCGGATTACATCTGCGTGACGGACTCCGGCGTGATGTGTGTGGACACGCACGCGAAATACCCGTACATGGTGGTGATCGGGCTTTACGATGGTAGCGTTGAGGTGTGGAATGTCCACGCTACCTGCACCATGCCCGCGTACAGGAGTAACAGTGTCACGAACAAGCACAGAGGTATAGTCTGGGAGGTATATAATGCGATGTAGTTATAGCAGTAGTAAAAATAGAATAGTTTAATGAAGTGCGAAAGGCTTTCGCGGCCATTGTCCAATGTTACTTGTTTGGTTTTTGGCTAGTTAGGCCGCCGTAAAATATTTCTGCTTGGCGTTCCACCAACACGAGTGGTTGGCATCTTCAGAAGACGTTCACAGTTCGAAGTTTTTTTTTTGTAGGTGTTGTTGTTGAAGATTTATTTAGCATTAATGCTACAATGTCAATTTTGTATATCGATTCGGTTACATATTTTTCTTCAATCCATTTTCTATAATTTTACATTCTTGTCTATTCAAATTAGAATTACGTCACTATGTATTTTGATTATTCATAGAGTGATTTTTTAATTTAACCTTAAACATTTTTAAATTCAAACTCTGCTTAATATAAATTTATTAAATTCAAATACTCCCTTTTGAATTATACAGGGTGTCCGCAAAGTTGGGGTTTTCCTTTTCAGAAACAACTACCCTTGAAATAACAAAGGTAATGTGTAGTGAAACGAGGGCGACCAAGTAAAAAAAAAATAAAGGAAAAAGTACTCACTCTCCAGTTGACGAGAAGGGCTAAGTACGTCTCTGCCCGAAATCATACCGCTCCAACAGAAAATGAAATCAGCTGATGCGCTACCGAGCAGACGCAGGCGGTGGTGTAGACCACGAACAGAGGTAACAAATATGACGGCGTTGCTGCGTTTTCAGTTTTTAGGTAAACGTACTTTATAGGTATTGTTCGAAGTTATCGCCGTTTGATTCAAAAACACAGGTGCGTGCACGACGTAGTCAAGCATCGGTGCAGGCTTTGAGAATGGAGTCCCTCCCCCGAATGAAAGCACCAGCTTGTTCAATTCTGAGACGAAGTTCGTCAACCGTATGCACTTCAGTTTTGTACACTAAGCGTTTCATTTCTCCCCAAAGAAAAAAATCACATGGTGTTAAGTCTGGAGATCGCGGAGGCCACGCTACGGGTCCATTACGTCTGATCCACCTATTCGGAAATAATTCATTCAAAAACTCACGCACTTCGCGTCTAAAATGGGGCGGTGCACCATCGTGCAAAAACCACATTGATTGTCTTACACTTAATGGCACATCTTCTAACAAGGAAGGCAAAATGTTGCGTGAAAAGTCTAGGTATTGCATCCCGTCCAATCGATTTGGGAGAATAAATGGTCCAATGAGCATACCGTTCACCATGCCAGCCCAAACATTCACCGAAAATGTTTGTTGAAAATGTGCCCGACGGACAGCGTGCGGATTTTCTGCTGACCAAACATGAGTGTTGCGAAAGTTATTCACCCCATTACGCGTGAACGTAGATTCGTCGGTCACCAATATGCACTTCAAAGAGTCCGGATTATTGTCACCACCCACAAAACCGCACTCTTGCTGGAAAATCGTCAGGTTGAAGGGCTTGTACACGTTGGACGTGAAACGGATACAGCCCCTCTTCACGCAGCGTTTGCCACACTTTAGTTTTTGATACTTGCACTTCTCTAGCCACGTCTCTAGTGCTTGTTGAGGGATTCTCGTCTACGCGATTACCTCTACACGCGTGACCGTAACCGTCGGTTGAAGGTTGCATACTGACCTGACACACTGACCCCGACCCAGTTCTGTCGTCGGGTTGAGCCAGTGACCTTGTACTAGTCGATGATGTCGCGGCTACAGGACGGTATTCAGATATTTTTGATGTTGCAGAGCCCTTTATCTCGGTTCCCTTAAGACATTGGTGTATATGGTACTAAGAAGAATTGCTTATGTTTTCAAGATCTACACGTCGTGTAAAGGAAAACCCCAACTTTGCGGACACCCTGTAGATTTACTAGTTATGCTACTATTACAATTTTGCAGATCAAAATCTATACTGCCTCTAGTTTCGTAGTTATGATAATGACTATTTCATTATGTATCGTCCGCAAATATTTGAATTTTGCAGTGTTCACTCACTTATTTCCTACTTTAGTTTTTTGACTTCTATTTACTAAATAATTTTGTAAAATGTGTAATACTGATCCTTTAAAGCCATAGTGACGCGATTTCATTAACAATTTTTCCCTATCTATAGTCTCAAATGCCCTTTTGATGTCCATGTATTGTTACAATATATTGTTTCTCATCTATACTTCTTCTCCAGTCTTCTACCACCATTTGGATTGTCGTTTCTGTGGAATATTTTTCTCTAAATCCAGCTTGATTTTTTATCAAAATATTGGTTTCTTCAATGAATTCTATGATTTCTTCGTTATCCCTTCGACCAGCTACTCAACATCGGGCAAGACATTAATCGGTCGCATATCTGTATACAGCTTTTTGAACTTTTGGCACAGGAGTAATGGTGGAACACTTTAATTTTGATGGGAATTCACCATGTACTAAACAATGATTCACCAATAATAATAATTTCCCTCCAATTATATTGAAACAATCATTTAGAATGTTTTTTGAGAGATTCTCACTTGGATTTTATTAGATTTCAATTTTGAGATAGCTTCTCTTAGATTGTTGCTGTTAATTGTCCTAAATTGCTTCATTGATGAATTCTGACATACTTGTAATAGACATAAGTTTGGTTCACCATCATAATAATCATTCGCTCTTTCTGCTATGATTAATTTGTGTGCCACTACCCCATCTTCGAAACGCATTTTAGATAATTCAGTCTTTCTATTAATGCTTTCCTCATCATCTTATAATTATTTTGAGAACTGCTTCACACTCATTTCTTGTTTTGTATATTGTTTCCAATCATTTTCATTTTGGGTTACTGAAAATTTTCTGTAGTCGTTATCGCGTTTTTATTTAGACTCCTTGAATATCTGCGAAAACCAAGGTGTTGGGGTCACTCTTTCATATATTATTTTCTTGACCATAGCTTCACTAATATTTTTATCCATATTATTCATAATTTGCTCGAAGTAATTGTAGCAAATAAAAATATTTTACGATGGCCTAACTATCCAGAAACCAACCAAACGACATTAGAAGAGTTTATATCCAAAAAGATCATGACCTACCAGTACTCACAAGGACTGGGTTTTTTCATATGATGCATAATGTACGTATAAACTTCGAAGTTGAGTCATTTATTTTAACAGTGAGTAGATCTGATCAAAAGAAATGTTTTTTCCTTTACCATTTTTCTGGTAAAATTAAAGTAACAAAGTTATAGCCCTTTGGAAGTTTGAGTACCGCCCTGTCTCAATAATAATATTATGTCCTCGTGTTTGGCGACAACGGATATAATCCGCCGTATCGGTTCATCGCATCGGAAACAAAAAAGCGAAAGAATTTGGAACGATGTTTTTACAATTACATATTTCATTCATTTGTATACAGTCAGTGTCAGTGAATAGTGGTATCTGTTGCGTGGCTCAAACGAAATAAAAAATGGCACATGCGGATCGGTTTCCCAATCGAGTGCAACCAACCCCTCGTGCCTTTGTTAATGTAGTACAACGGGCTCGTGAATCAGATGACTTAAGACCTCACAGGGGACCTCACGATCAAATACAGGTCCGCACTGAAATACTTGTCGGGAGGATACTTTATAAAACAAGGTAAAAATTTTTTTTAATTTTTTTTTTATTTTTACACACATATTTTGGTTTATCTTCCTTCTACAATCATTATCTGAAAATTAATGACTCAACTTCAAAGTCACCCTGTATATATATAACTTGAGACGTGGTCATTGTCGTCTAGACCAGTTAGGCGAAAAATTAAAGCTTCCGCCTTTTGTTGGGTACTTATACTTTTTTTAATTCTCTCTAGCTTTCAATGGACTTTGCCATCATCATCAGGAGCTGCAATTACAATGATAACAGTAGCAACAAAAGTGTAAAATGAATTTAAATTGAATTAACTTACAGTAGTATGTGAGGATGTTGCTAATTGTTGTTTTCGTATAGGATGAGGGAAACGTCCAGTAACATGGTGAGAGCTGGATATATGGTACAATGGTTAAAATTATGTAAAATATGACAAAACAAGTTAAAGACAGATTAAAAATTATTTAGAAAGAGAGAATTAAAAAAAGTATAAAGAGTCCTCTTTGCTTAAATATTGTCGAAGTACCCAACAAAAGGCGGAAGCTATATATACATATATTATTCTAGACTTTTAAATTTACTACCACTTTTCTCTCTTTTTTCTGTTTTTTAAACTTAATTGTCGTTGTTATTGACGTTTGTCTATGTGGCATGTATATGTGTATATATATTATTCTGAACCTTTTTTTTTTGAGAATTTACTACCACGTTTTTCACTATTCTCTCTTTTTATTAAAAAAATTATTTACTAGCATAATGTTCATAATAATTTCAAGGGATGAGTGGAAGAGCACTAGATAGTGGCTTCCCCTTGTGGTGCAAATCAACTGTCAAGTTTAGATCAGTTCAGCTTGCATTGCTGCTAAAGGATGGGAGTTTAAACATTTATTATGAATTCAATAAATACATTTTACGAATTTATAAAAGTGTCCTTACTGTCACTACGTATAATGACACTATCCGTCACTCCGTCTAAGAGAAAATGGAATTTGTAGTAGTAGGAACTAAGAGATCATCACATCGTTTAGATCTCTCCGATTTTAAAGCCTATAATTTGAAAAGTACACGACTTAGATCTTCTTACACAGGGTGTTTCACAACTTATCCGACAAATTTTACCCACATGTCCGCTGTTACGAAAGAAGTTGATTTCTCAAAAAAAGTGCAATAAAAGTCTTACGGAAATCGAAATAATAAAGTTTAACAATCCACTTACTTATAAAAGCTGTTCAAAATTGTTTCCATTGACTGCAACGCAAGCTTGACCGCGTCTAATCAAATTTCGGCGCACTAAAGATGTGGAAGACTTTAAAAAGCCGCATGATTGTGTAAATCAAGTTCAATTCGAAAACGGTACCGAAACAAATTCTTTGGTGATTGCAAACAAACTAAATGAATATTTTGTGGAAAGTATTGTTGATATTGTGGGTACAGCCAATGCTGCACCTGACTATATGAAAATCAGTTTCCAGTGGGAAATGTTGCATACACTTTCAAAATTTCACAGCGTATCATTGAATTATCTAAGAAAAAAAGTAAACAGTTTAAAATCTAATAACAACTGTGCCGAAATCACTACTAAAAACGTGCTGAAAAGCTGTTTCGAAATTTTGGGATATCCTGTATTAAATTGGATCAATTGTTCACTGAGAAGTAGTTCTGGTAATGAAAATTTGAAATGCTCTACAATAACACCAGTTTCCAAAATAAAAAATTCTAAAAGATGCAGCGATATGAGACCAGTAAATGTGTTACCAGACATTGAAAGATTATTAGAGTCCATAGTGCATGACCAATTAATGCAGTTTATAGAAGAAAACAAAATTTTAGTGGAGGCGCAAGCAGGCTTTCGAAAAAAATATTCCACAGACACAGCTTTCCAGTTGGTAACTGAGAATTGGAGAAGAGCCATAGACTCAGAAGAAGTTGTCATGCAAGTTACAAAAGTTAATGACACTATTTCATCAAAAATTGAAAATACGTTGGGTGTTCCACAGGGCAGTATCCTGGGACCACTTCTTTTTATTTTATACATAAATGATTTACCTGCCATAGTCAAAAAATGCAAAATTCAGATTTTCGCCGATGACACTCTGATTTATATAAGTACTAAAAATATTCAGTCTGGTATCTCTTATATAAATGAAGACTTGAAGCTTGTCTCAAAATGGTTAGCATCTAACAGACTAAAATTAAATGCAAGTAAAACGAAAGCCTTGTTAATCGGAAAAAAACAATGTACAAATATTCAACTGAATATTGATGGTGAAGATATTGAATTCGTAGAAAATTTTAAATACCTGGGGGTTTTTGTTGACTCTCGATTAATTTTTGATATTCATTATGAAAAAGTTATAAATAAGATTAGTAGTAAAGTGGAATATTTATCGAGAGTTTCTGGATGTCTGAGTTCATATAGCAGAAAAATTATCTATAATACCATCATTCTTCCAAATTTCTTGTACTGTTCGACTATTCTATATTTAGCAGATAATTCCATTTTTGAAAGACTGCAAATTTTACAAAATAAGTGCATGAGAATAATACTAAATAAAGATAAATATACTCCAATTATGCAAATGCTTAGCAAATTAAAATGGCTCAATGTAAAAAATTTTATCAAATATCTTGTAATGATATTCATTTATAAAGTAAAAAATAATATATTTCCATCAAGTCTAACTAATCTAACATCATCAAATGTCGACCATCATTTACATAATACCAGAAATAAAGATGACTTCCATTTTATGACCAAAAATATGCTACAAATCTGTATTCCATCAAGGGTTGATTGAATATAATAAATTATACTCGGAGATAAAAGACCAGAAAACTTTGACAAAATTTAAAGTAAAACTGTGAAATCACTTGTTAAATCTACAATTATAGGTTGCCCAGCATTTGCATACACCATATGGCTTAAATTTACTAGTTCTAAGTTGTTTACAGTTGTTCTGTTTATGTAGCCAAATGTGCTAAATAAATCTTTCTACTACTACTACTACTACTACTACTAATTCAAATACAACAACACAAATTCGCAAAATACTTACTCTTATTTAACTTCACAGAAATCGACCGTTCTTCATTCAGATCACCCAAGATACAGATTAAACCTTATTTGCTTATTCTCTTTATTATGAAAAAACAAAAAAGTCCTGGTATTTTGTTTTCGTCAGTTGTTTGGTACAACATTTGCTAGAATAAATTATTAATGCGTGTTCTAATATCACGACGATGAACGCAAAATGAAGATATTCATTTTTCAATTTATTATTGAAACTCCGGTTTATAACTTAATTTCTGCAAGACTTTTATTACCTTTTTTATTATTTGAGAAATCAACTTCTTTCGTAACAGCCCAATTAACAATTATCACTCCTATTAGAATTGCAAGAATGATTATACAGTATTCCTTACACAGCATTGTATACTGTAAGAACGTTTGCAAAACCCTCTTAGAACAGCTATACAAGCGAAATGGGCACACCTAATAAGACGCTTGAGTCATTTAAGAGGCTGTATAAGGGCTGCAGGTAACAGTTATACAACAAAAGTGTACGCCTCTTGCAGCCGCTATAGGACATTTGCGTCAGTGCAAGATTCAGTTTTTGTCAACTATACAACTATTCTGTTACGTGATTCTACTTTATTACAAGCAAACTATTTCTTATGTATTGTATAGACGAAGTGAAGAATATAATAACAGTCATCTTGTTTACTTACATATCGGCCATTGTGAATTTCATACACAAGTACCTATATGACAAACGTCTACACTGTGATATAGGGCTATTGAATTACTTGCGCAGCAAAAGTATGCCTAGATTTTTAAGATGGAAAACTGAACTTATCTGCGTTAAATCTTCCACATCCTATATATAGACACAATTACACTAATGTTTATCACTTCATATCTGTAATTTCGAACTGAAACATAATTATTTAATATTAAATAGAGGAATAAATGTTTGCCCAATATGGCGGGTGGTTGTGTATAATCATGGCATCGTCCATGTTGTCGTTAGCTTAATAGAATATTTTGGTGTTGTCTGCAGGTGTTATACAACAATTTGACAAATGTCTGAAATGAAATACCGACAGAGTCGAATGATTTACCCAGCACTTTTACCAGATCTATATATTCTGTTTGAACAGTTGATAAAACCTTTTGAACCACTATGCATGCGTTGTTTGTCTTAAAACATTGGTTATGGCATTTTAACAAAAATATGACAGCAGAAAGTTAGGTTATGGTGAAGTTGTATACCAACATATTTAGCAACAAATGTATGCCGAGCACAGCAATTTTGTACTACCAAAGTTGTAATATTGTTGCATATGTACAGTCACTAAGGCCCGTATCGTCAGTTGTCCCTACAATTGTAGGGCGCCTTTATGGCCTCCTTGATTGTAATAGCTTTCTACTTCTCCGTCAGCGCTCTATTTTGAGGTTATGTCACAAACATCTATTTGCATCAAACTGTGCTTGCTTTATATCATGTTTTATCAGCCTCAAATTTCCTACAATTTAAAAAGAAAACATATCTTCACAATAGGAGAGCGCTGACGCTGACACGGGACAAGTGTAATCTAGAAATTTTTGAAAGAGAGAAAGGGGTATCAATCAAGGAGGCCATAAACGCGCCCTACAATAATTGTAGGGACGACTGACGATACGGGCCTAAACAACAGTTGTATAAATACTTCCGTTGGGAGCAATTTGTTGGCTAAAGTAGTACATTTGCACAGCAAAACAACAAGGCTCGGGTTTGTTGTATAAACGTTACCATGGATGCCACAATACAACCAATTTGATTAAAGTGCAAATATGCCGTATAAACGTTTATGAAACAGTTAAAAATTTGTCCTATAAGGTGTTGTATAACTATGCTATAAGAATATTTTAAACACCTCATTTTAGAGCAAATATGCTGCAGAAAGCAAATTTGCATTCCACACAACATTAAGCCAGCATTTTGGTGTTCAGGCAACAACAACAGAGAGCTTTTATAGCTGAACGGTTCTTTTACCGAAAGCTTATAGCACTACTTTGCTAGTTGGGAGTGCGTATGTGGTTAAAATCTGTCGTATAAGTTGTGAAAAACCTTGAATTTTTCTGACGATTATTCGATAACTATCCCCCGTTTCCGGCTTGACATCGACTTCCGGAACACCCTGTATGATTTTTGATACGCTTGTTCGCCTACACGACTTGAATAAGCCTCCCCTTCTGCAGGTCAAGTGGGCTCCAGATTTACCAGATGGAGAGCTGAATTTCTTTTCCGTGGCAGCTGATGGAAAGATCAACAATTGGGTACTGATGCAAAATGAGCTCGCCGTTACCACTATTATCACATTATTTCTGGACAAGGATCCGGCGTCTGGACCTGATGGAACGCTGTTGAGGGCAATAGGTAATATATTCGCTTACGATTGATCATTTTCATATTTTTCGGCTCAGTTCGTATGTATGGCGCGGCAAGTAAAACGGTAATTTTGTTTCATATATGATGGGTACAGGGGAAAAAAGAAGAATGTCTGAAAAAGTAAGTTTCAAGAAAAGCGAATATAATAGTTTGAAGACTCCTAGGTCGTTGTACAGGGTGGGCCAAAGATCCGATGGAATACCATAGATTCCTTATTAGGAGGAAATAAAAAAAAGTCGAATTACAAATAATTTGTTTATACAGGGTGTCCCAGAAGTCGACGTCAAGCCGAAACCGGGTGATAGGCAAAGTCATAACAGCTATCAGAAAAATATTTAAAAAAATTTTATGTATGTGTTTTGAAAATTATAGGTGTTTGAAAAAGATATAGAAATTTCACACCCTACGGCAGTCTGTCAACTCCTGTTACTACAAATATTAACTTTTTTTGGACTTTATTTTTACAATGTAATGATGAATAATGCATCTTCAAACTGGTGTCTCAACCTTACCGCCAACTTTTCTCGTTCAGGAAAAATTGCCACTTATTTCCCAACCAAGTATTCCAAAGTAAAACTTTGCTTAACTTTAACTGGCTGTACTGAAAAAAAATGTACTACGAGAGTCTGGCAAGTAACCTTAAAAGTTAGCGCATTTAATAAGGATTCCAAAATGGTATAACACTTAGAAGATTACTCGTTAACTTATGCACAATTTTTATTTGAAGAAAAACTGATGAACATTTTTCAAAATTTCCTAATTAAACAACGATTATGAAAACGCACAAGGACCCTTAAGGATAACTGTTTGCACAACAATGGGCGTCAAAATGCTGCTGATGATGATTTACCTTTACAGCAAATGCTCAAACTGTTTTCCTTCAGCCGCAATACACGCTCGACATCTTCTTAAAAAAGATCGGGTTATTAAACGAGCGAATCCACGGTTATCAACAAACTCAGCTGCTTCCAATAGTCTTTGCCGTAGCTCAGCTACATTTTGAATCGGCTTGAAATACACTTTTTCTTTTACAGTTCCCCAGTAAAAAAATCTAAAGGATTCAAATCAGGTGATCGGGCTGGCCATCATGCTGAAACCACATGTCCCTGTAAGTACTCAGTGGCACGTCCACCAATAAATTTTGTACTTGATTTTTCAAAAAATCCAAATAAACTTCAGCAGTCAAAGTCTCTGGGAACTCAAACGGACCGATTATTTTACCATTTAAAATTCCTGTCTAATGGTTTATCTTGAAGCGATATTGAGATTTATCTTCTCTCATCAAATGTGGGTTTGCTACGTGCCACTCGTGTAAGTTATGCAGGAGAGGTTGAACACGCTGTATGTGGTATGGATGAAGCACATCACTTACTTGCTATTGCACACTTTGATACCGATCAGTACTCCTTCGTTTACTGCGCATCTTTACATGTTCGTGCTTGTTGCTTTCGTACTGTTACTAATTTTGGATTTGTGAACTGGACTGTTGATCGCTTGTGATTTGTATTTGGACTGTTTAATTGCTCTTCAAAACAACATTTGCTTTCCTTAGACTATCTTTGATAGTGTGATTGTGCAGTGCCGCTATGTCCGTGTACACCGTACAAGAATATGCTAACATGCACCTCATTTATGGGGAATGCAGGTGCAACGCTAGTGCTGCAGCGAGACTTTACTGTGAGAGGTACCCGAATGCAGCTCGTCATCCAGATCATCGAGTGTTCACAAATGTGCATCGCTTACTGTTCTGAGAGGGCCAACTACCAAACCAATCACACGGTGAGGGAAGATTTTTCCTTCCTTACGAAGACGTGGTGCTAGGAGCTGTCGAAGAAGACCCGAGTACTTCTGTGCGTGCAATAGAACTAAAAACAGCTGTGCCCAAAAGTACGTCCCATAGAATCTTGCAAAAAAACGTGCTCGATCCATACCACGTACAGCGTGTTCAAGCTCTTCTGCCCCGGGATTATGAGCCCCGAGTTGCTTTTTGTCGCACAATGTTAGAAAGACACAGGGAAGATACACGGTTCTTTGAAAAATTTTTACGGTCAGATGAGACCACATTTAAGAAAGATGGGTACATGAATCTGCATAACTTACACGAGTGGCACGTAGCAAACCCACATTTGATGAGAGAAGATAAATCTCAATACCGCTTCAAGATAAACCTTTGGACAGGAATTTTGAATGGTAAAATAATCGGTCCGTTTGAGTTCCCAGAGACTTTGACTGCAGAGGTTTATGTAGGTTTTTTGCAAAATCATTTAGAAAATTTATTGGAGGACGTGTCACTGAGTATTTACAGGGACATGTGGTTTCAGCATGATGGCTGCCCAGCGCGCTATGCACTCTCAGTGAGAGAGTATCTCGATCAAAACTTTCCAGGCAGATGGATAGGGCGGTCTGGTACAATATCGTGGCCAGCCCGGTCACCAGATTTGAATCCGTTAGATTTTTTTTACTGGGGAACTGTAAAAGAAAAAGTGTATTTCAAGCCGATTCAAAATGTAGCTGAGCTACAGCAAAGACTATTGGAAGCAGCTGAGTTTATTAATAACCGTGGATTCACTCGTTAATCTTTTTTAAGAAGATGTCGAGCGTGTATTGCGGCTGAAGGAAAACAGTTTGAGCATTTGCTGTAAAGGTAAATCATCATCAGCAGCATTTTGACGCCCACTGTTGTGCAAACAGTTATCCTTAAGGGTCCTTGTGCGTTTTCATAATCGCTGTTTAATTAGTAAATTTTGAAAAATGTTCATCAGTTTTTCTTCAAATAAAAATTGTGCATAAGTTAACGAGTAATCTTCTAAGTGCTATACCATTTTGGAATCCTTATTAAATGCGCCAACTTTTAAGGTTACTTGCCAAACTCTCGTAGTACATTTTTTTCCAGTACAGCCAGTTAAAGTTGAGCAAAGTTTTGCTTTGGAATACTTGGTTGGGAAATAAGTGGCAATTTTTCCTGAACGAGAAAAGTTGACAGTAAGGTTGAGACACCAGTTTGAAGATGCATTATTCATCATTACATTGTAAAAATAAAATCCAAAAAAAGTTAATATTTGTAGTAACAGGAGTTGACAGACTGCCGTAGGGTGTGAAATTTCTATATTTTTTTCAAAGACCTATAATTTTCAAAACACATACATAAAATTTTTTTAAATATTTTTCTGATAGCTGTTATGACTTTGCCTATCACCCGGTTTCGGCTTGACGTCGACTTCTGGGACACCCTGTATATACAGGGTAGCCCAAAAGTGAAGGTAGACCAAACATTTTTTCAACGGAAAATCCTTTTTGTTGGTTGGTACCGCCTCGGTCGACTGTTAATTCTTTTGCTTGTTAAGGTCAAATACGGTTGGTCCCAGAAGTACCCGACCCAACGAAGAAAACACAAAAATTTTGTAAAAAAATATATTTATTTTGTAACATAATCTCCTTTGAGCTCTATACTCTTCAGTAAGTTCGATACCCTTTTTATAATAAGAACTGTTTTGCTTCTCAAAATAGCCATTAACTGCCGACAGCACTTCTGCATCGTTGGAAAATCTTTGCCCACTGAGCCATTTTTTCAAGTTTGGAAACAGAAAATAATCCAAGGGGGCTAAATCTGGTGAATAGGATGCATGAGGTAGCAATTCAGACTTTAATTCGTTAATTTTGGTCATTGCAATAACGGATTTGTGAGCTGGCGCATTGTCTTGATGAAACAACACTTTCTCCTTAACCAACTGCAGCCGTTTTTGCTTGATTTCATCGCTCAAACGTTGCAATAAGTTCGCATAATACTCGCCGTTGATAGTTTTACGTTTTTCAAGATAGTCAATGAAAATTATCCCACGCGCATCCCAAAAAACCGACGCCATAACCTTGCCTGCAGAGGAAACGGTCTTCGCCTTCTTTGGAGCCGGTTGTCCCCTTTGAGTCCATTGTTTTGATTGTTCTTTTGTCTCCGGTGTGAAGTGATGGACCCATGTTTCATCCATGGTTATGAAACGACGCAAAAATTCTGCTTTGTTGCTGTGAAACTTCGCGAAATACTCAATTGAAACATCTTCATGACACCGTTTTTGCTTGATTGTGGGCAATCGCGGCACCCATCTTGCACACAGCTTTCTCATGTCCAAATTTTCAGATAATATGCGATGAACCGTACTTCTTGAAATACCTGCTATGTCTGCTAGCTCGCGCACTTTCAGTCGACGATCATTCAGTACCGCTTTGTGAATTTTCTTCACCATTTCTGGAGTCGTCACCTCATTTGGTCGACCACTGCGATACTCGTCTTGGCAGCTCTTACGGCCTCGTTTAAACTCCGCTACTCAATATTTTACTGTTGTAAACGAAGGACCAGACTCACCCAGAGTAGAATCCAGTTCAGCCTTTGAAATAAAAGTATTGTACCACATAACGATGACCAATTTTCTCCATTTTCACAAATTCACTGAAAACGTTCACTATTGATGGCTGACAAACAAATACTAAACAACGTGGCGTCTTCAAACTTGACATATAAGCTTTATAGGTTGCATACTTTCTAATACAATGATATTTTTCAAACAACTATCGCCATCTCTAGGTCAGGCCGGGTACTTCTGAGACCACCCTCGTATACCTAAAGTGTCCCGGTACTTAAATATTATCTATTTGAATCATCCTGTTGTTAAGCTTTCGGTTATGCATATTGCAGGGAGCGAATTTTGTTTTCAGCCTGTGCGTCGTGCGTGAAGCTGCACCCAGACAAGCCTCTCGTTTACTTGGTCGGCACTGAAGAGGGACATATCTATAAATGCAGTACCGCGTACAGTTCGACGTACCTCATGACTTACTATGCCCATACGATGCCTGTTTGTAGGATAGATTTCAACAGATACAACACGGACATATTCATATCTTGCAGCGCCGACTGGAGAATCAAGATATGGGAAGATGAAAGACAGTATGTAAAAATCTTTTATCTACTCACCTTTAATGGATGATGATTATGCAAGACGTCACTACTTGCTGTTGTACAACGGGTTACTTGACACATATCTAATTTAATAAATGCTTACAGTATTTGGCTCAGAAAAACGCAATGTATCGATTTCCGTCGGTTCTGAGTGAAATTTTTTCATTCTGGAATATTCGACAGATTTCAGCTTTGGCTTCTCGCCCAACCAAATTGTAGATACTCGTTCTGATTTCTAATTTATGCGACATCTCCAAGCGAAAACTTTAAAATAAATAAATGTCAACTGACTGAACAAGCGTTTGTTTCTAAATGCAACTTGATATTATTTTGTTTGTTAAAATAGAAGCCAATGAGTTTTTTAGGAAATACGTTATAAGACCAATTAAAAAAATATTTGTTATACAGGGTGTCCGCAAAGTTGGGGTTTTCCTTTACACGACGTGTAGATCTTGAAAACATAAGCAATTTTTCTTAATACCATATACACCAATGTCTTAAGGGAACCGAGATAAAGGGCTCTGCAACATCAAAAATAGCTGAATACCGTCCTGTAGCCGCGACCCGCGACATCACCCAGTGGTACAAGGTCACTGGTTCAAACCGACGACAGAACTTAGTCGGGGTCAGTGTGTCAGGTCAGTATGCAACCTTCAACCGACGGTTACGGTCACGCGTGTAGAGGTAAACGAACTCGTATAATCGATTGCGTTTCAAAAAACAACAAGCACTAGAGACGTGGCTAGAGAAGTGCAAGTATCAAAAACTAAAGTGTGGCAAACGCTGCGTGAAGAGGGGCTGTATCCGTTTCACGTCCAACGTGTACAAGCCCTTCAACTTGACGATTTTCCAGCAAGAGTGCGGTTTTGTGAGTGGTGACAATAATCTGTACTTTTTGAAGTGCATATTGGTGACCGACGAATCTACGTTCACGCGTAATGGGGTGAATAACTTTCGCAACACTCATGTTTGGTCAGTAGAAAATCCGCACGCTGTCCGTCAGGCACATTTTCAACAAACATTTTCGGTGAATGTTTGGGCTGGCATGGTGAACGGTATGCTCATTGGACCATTTATTCTCCCAAATCGATTGGACGGGATGCAATACCTAGACTTTTTACGCAACATTTTGCCTTCCTTGTTAGAAGATGTGCCACTAAGTGTAAGACAATCAATGTGGTTTCTGTGTCTGCTCGGTAGCGCTGCAGCTGATTTCATTTTCTGTTGGAGCGGTATGATATCGGGCAGAGACGTACTTAGCTCTCCTCGTCAACTGGAGAGTGAGTACTTTTTCCTTTATTTTTTTTCTACTTGGTCGCCGTCGTTTCACTACACATTACCTTTGTTATTTCAAGGGTAGTTGTTTCTGAAAAGGAAAACCCCAACTTTGCGGACACCCTGTATAATGATGTGAATGTAGATTAGTTCCCACGTTATGAACACCACCACCAAATTACAACAAAATAAGTTAAAGGACATTTAACATATTTACGAAAAATCTTTGTTTTTAAATTCAATATCCTGTAAATTACTCAAAGAATCGTCTATCAAATTTATGGTACATATTCAATCAAACGCCCAAAAAGGGCGACTATTAGAATAAAAGTTCCAAGATGGCATCCAACCGCCACCTTGAAATTATAAATTGCCACTTTATAGTATTTATGCATCCCGAATGTGAACTTGATCCGTTCAAAAAATATCTGGGCGCCCTTTCGAATAGTACTGTATATTTTCAACAACGCGAAATCTTTTCAGAGAGCCGCTTTTTGTATTTGACGTTGGAGATAGAGTGGGCGACGTCAAATGGGCTCCGTACTCTTCTACCGTTTTCGCGGCTGTCACAGCGGAAGGAAGGGTGTACGTTTTCGACTTGAACGTGAACAAATACAAACCTATCTGCGTACAAGCAATCGTGTCGCGAAGAAAGAATAAGGTCACCAGAATTTCCTTCAATCCAAAGCTGCCGATACTGATTGTCGGAGATGATAAGTAAGTTACATACTTTCATTACTTAACAATGACTCAATAACCTCCCTCCTAGGCTTAGAGCAAAAAAGCATTGCATTGGGTCTTGGATGCATTTATGGAAAGATTGTGCGGTTCTGAAAATTGACAGAGCCTTTCACTATCAGAGTTTAAATTAGTTTGAGCATCGTGGATATTATCTATATATTGCAGCTTCGATAAGAAACCTGGTGTACCACAAAGCGACATCTAGAATGTTAGAGATCACTTCGCGTCGATCTAGAAGGCGATGCACTCTCACGATCCTCACAGTCGCCGCCAGGCGGCTTGTGCGCCGTGGTTCGCGTAAAAGCAGAGAGCCGCAATTAAGCTCTGGCCCAACAGATGGCGCTATTTGTCACAGTATCTCCGAGTTGTTGAAATATCTTGCCAACGGAAAAAGTAGCGGCCCAAGGTCAGATGCTTCGGGTACACCAGACGTAATTTCCTGATAAATTTGATTTCTTGGATATTTTTAAAGAAACACATCGAGAACGATTCTGAAAAAAAGTATTATCTTTTTGATAGAAGCCATAGTTCCTTGTCGGTTTCCGAGTATATCCATTTTTCAACAGCTATGTTTTTAGGGGTTGCGTGACGACTTTGAAGCTGTCGCCAAATTTGAGAATAATGTGCAAAGCACCGAAGAAACAACAGCATTTGGACCAATGGACGCTGCAGTGCATGAAGTTGGACAAGCTGCTCGCTCTCGTGCGCGAACCAGTTACATTGACGTTACCTGAAGATACAGCAGGGTCTGAGGATTCATAAGAAATGTGATTTTAAAATATATTTATTAACACTTATTAAACTTCTACACAACACAAAACTTTATAAAATCTATAACATGTCTTGGCACCTAAACTTTTATCTACAAGAAGGAACGATACAAGGAGAGGAGCTATTTTTATTGAGTACAATGAATGTTTAATTTACAGAACGACATATGAATTACCTAATAAACGATATATTTCCTTAATCTAGACTGTTATTCATCGAATGACAATATGTTAATTTCTTGAAAAGCTGAAGGGTATTTGATATCTAACAAGGTATTTAGTACTGTACGGGGTGCGATGAAATGTCAATTGGCAACAACGTTATACCCGTTTTACATCAACAATCTCTTTACGAATTCATTCAGATGGTGTTCTTCAAGCTCATCCTGATTGTTTTGTGGTGTTTACATCTATGGAGCCTACATACCGGGAGAATCCGTGAAATGAAAAATAACTTAACGCCTAATTGAGGGCGTTGTAATCTCAAGCTGATACGTCAGTTTGCTACTACATTAAAACATTTTGACTAGGTATGCCAATTAGGGTCATCCTTGTCTGCTAAATATGTTGGAGCTCGTTCAAAATAATAATAATAATAGCATTCATTATCCAAAAGAATTTGTATAATTCCATTTACAGGACAGTACAATGAGTTAAATGGCAATCCGTTTGTTAAGCATCCCACAAACCGGCGCGAAATAATCGCGGCGAAGTATTCGCAACGAAATTCAGAGCGGAATTCGCAATCTGTTTCGCCTGTTTATTCATACCAAAGCGTCTTATTCGCTCCGCGAACGTGAAGGTTTCGACAGGTTGCGTACATTTTATTTTTGCCTTTTGCAATGAGCTCGTCTTCAGAAGAAGAGGAGGCACTTCTATTTCTTGCTTTAGAAGAGGAACAAAATGCACGGTAAGTTATGTTTATTTAACGCCATTTGATAGTTGGGTATGTATTAAGTTTAACGAAGTACATAAAACAAATATTTTCAATTTTGTTTAGGAAACGAAGGAAGTGGGTACATGATATTAACTTGGAACGAAATAAATTTGGCGAATACCATACATTGATGCCACAACTTCGGCTGGATGAACAGCGCTTTTACGTATATTTTAGAATGACTCCAGAGTGTTTCGATGAAATATTGAACTTGGTGAAAGATGAAATACGAAAATCTGACACAAATTATCGTGAAGCTATTTCGCCAGAAGAACGACTTGCTATTACACTCAGGTAAAAAAATTATATGTATTAAAATTAGTAGGCTTATCGAATACGAAAACTTCAGGGATCGTGAAATAAATATTTTATTGTAATAATTGGACTACATGTTGCCACTAGGATTAAATGTTGCTAAATAATTCGAGGCAGAATTTGCCTCCTCTGTTGGGTATATTATTGGAGTAAACCCAGTGCCACTTGGGAAGGACGACATACTACTATCATACATACTTGCAGAATTCTGGGTAGTAGACGCTGAAGACATTTCTTCAATATGTTCAAATTCTTCGTGCGGTATTAATTCGGCTATTTTTAGTTTTATTCGGGCTTGACGCTTTAAGGGAAGTGTTTTCACAGTCTGTGCATGTGCCAAGAAAAGTGAATCAATGGCCTCGTTCTCTTTTTTAGGTTTTTTACCTTCAAAATAATTAATGAGCTGTTGTACAGACGAAGATGGTGGTTCATAGCGTTTTCTGCTCGTTTTATATTTTGGTGTAGTTGCTGTCTGCGAAAAGGTGTGCCCTAGAGTAGTCACTGCTGTAGTGTACTATGAAGAAGGTGGTGCTGTCTGTGTTGCCGAGGCGTTCTGTGCATCTTCTGCATCTACATCAGCATTTTCATCTTCTCCATGGCCGCGGTCTTCCAAATTTTCGGTTTCTACATTTCCAGCCCTTTCCTGATATATATTTGAGTTAAATTCGGCAGTCTCATAATGTATGACGTCAATATCTTTCACATTAGACGACGTTTTGGCAAATGCCAAAAAAGGACGGAAAAATTCCATGTAGTCAGCCCACTGCCATTTTTTTATGTTGCCCACTGCTTGGCCGGTCTTTGGTTTGGTAGATTTTATATATTTTGCAAATGTGTCTCTGATATTCTTCCACCTTTTTTTTACTTCATCACCTAAACACGATTTTTTTTATAGATTCCTTGCCACTGGTGCACCTTCTATACCATTGGGCATAGCTTTCGAGTTGGCTTTACAACAGTGAGTGCAATCGTAACCGAAGTCTGTGAAGCGATATGCAGACTTATGGAGCATATATATTTACCAGAACCAACAGAGAATATATGGAAAAAATGTGCTGAAGAATTTGAAAATAGATGGGGATTTCCCAATTGCATTGGCAGCGTGGACGGTAAACATGTAACAATCAACAGACCTAACAACAGTGGCTCCAATTACTGGTGCTATTTACATAAATATTCAATAGTACTTATGGCCATTGTTGGCCCGGACTATAAATTTATATGTGTTGATATTGGTGGTTTCGGAAAAAATAGTGATGGGGGTATTTTCGAAACCTCAAACTTGGGAAAACGATTTGAACAAAATTTAATGAGTGTCCCTGCACCTAGATTTCTGCCTGGGCAAAATGAAATCTGCTCGTACGTCTTAATTGGTGATGAAGCATTTGCTTTAAAACCATACCTTATGAGACCATTTCCTTATAAGCAGACTTTAACAGACATCAGAAAAGAGAAATACAATGTAAGACTTTGTCGAGCTAGAAGGGTCGTGGAAAATGCGTTTAGAATTTTGTCTCAAAAATGGCGAATATTTTACAGGCCATTAGAAACTAAAGTAGATACTACTATTCTAATTGTACGTACGGCATGTGTTTTGCACAATTTTTTACGAAGTAAAAATGGCGATGACAAATATTTTCAATTCTTAGATCCCCCAGAACCCGTGCTTGGATCCTTGGCGGGCAGCAAGGCTTGCATTTTCTACTAGTGACAAATTCGTAAATTATTTTAATTCTGATATGCCTATGCCCAATATATAGAATGTTCGTTTTCACATTTGTGTAGACTGTAAATTATTTAACAAGTTAATAAAAAATATTAGGTACATACCATTTGTATTTAATTCTTTTCCTATTTCCATCCAAATCTTGTCTTTCTTTCTCACATTCCTGTATTCATCGTTCGACAAATCATACAAACAAGGATACTTTTTCACTATTTCTATCAATAATTCCGTTTTTGCCATTGCGAATTTTTGAAGAACGGCGTCAAAAACGCGGTCAAAGGCGAACTGAAATACGCCGCGATAAAAACGCTGGAACAATCGCATTCGCTTCGCACAAGTCTGAGCCTGTCCGTAAACCGCCGCGTTTTAATCTGATCGCGAATTCATCGCCGCGAAATTTTCGCAGCCAAAGCGAATATTTCGCGCCGGTTTGTGGGATGCTTTAGTGTTCATGTGGTAGATCCGTCGAAGCACAACGTTGCCAGATCGGCAAGCACAGAAATTCCTCAGAATTACTACCTTTTCAAAAAAAATCCCCAAATCACAGTTAATTATGGAAAAGGGATAGGTTTAAGTGCGAGGATATTTTCTATCCGTGAAATGTATGATGTCCTCCAGAACATTATATCCCGAAAAAATTCCCCAAATTTGGGCAAACCTGTCAAAGAACAACAAGTACTCCACGCGTCAAGTTTTTACAAAACGAACAACATTCCCCACGTTTCTCCTGGTATATACATACATATAAAAAACCCAAATTACCATTTTTCTCTGTAGACGATCTTGAATATAAACTGCAATTGAGTTTGGGACAGGTAAAAGTATTATTGATCAGAATATAATACAATATCAAATACTCGTAGCAGACATATCGCTATCGAAATAATGTGATCTCATGTGACTACAATACAGGGTGACTTTGAAGTTGAGTCATTAATTTTCAGATAATGATTGTAGAAGGAAGATAAACCAAAATATGTGTGTAAAAATAAAAAAAAAATTTACCTTGTTTTATAAAGTATCCTCCCGACAAGTATTTCAGTGCGGACCTGTATTTGATCGTGAGGTCTTGGAGCACCGGCATGCCGTCCATATGTGAGGTTTTAAGTCAAATGATTCACGAACCCGTTGTACTACATTAACAAAGGCACGAGGGGTTGGTTGCACTCGATTGGGAAACCGATCCGCATAAACATGTGCCATTTTTTATTTCGTTTGAGCCACGCAACAGACACCACTATCCACTACCGACTGACACTGACTGTATACAACTGAATGAAATAATTGTAAAAACATCGTTCCAAATTCTTTCGCTTTTTTGTTTCCGATGCGATGAACCGATACGGCGGATTATATCCGTTGTCGCCAAACACGAGCACATAATATTATTATTGAGACAGGGCAGTACTCAAACTTCCAAAGGGCTATAACTTTGTTACTTTAATTTTACAAGAAAAATGGAAAAGGAAAAAACATTTCTTTTGATCGGATCTACTCACTGTTAAAATAAATGACTCAACTTCAAAGTCACCCTGTATATTCACTGAATGAAAGTAGTTACGTCACAACGTCAAATAATGACAGTGACGGATATGGTTGCCACATTAATTAAAACTACTACAAAATCTACTTTATGTCTTCGCAACCAACAATACGGAGCGTATATTTTATAAGCGCTGGAGCTAGTCACAGTGGCAGACCTTAACCAACATTACAGTACCTTGCGTATTAGTGACTGATTTTCAATGTATCAGGGACACGCTGTTAAGAAAATACGTAGATTAGTAGATGAATAAATTCTATTTACTACCTAATGCCTCTGTTTTACGGACTGTAAAGGCAATAATGGAGCTCCATAATCTCGTTCGGTCTCAAAACTTTTTTTTATAAAATAACATTGCAAATACTGAGGCAAAAAGAACGAAAATAAGCCACAAATAAACAACCTGACAAGCGACAATGTCACAACACCGAAAACTGTTACCAACATAAATGTACCCGGGCAATTCAAACTATACGTACCAATTTAGGATCTATTTTGAATTAAGGTTAGCGTTCAAATTTACTAAATATGACGCAACTCCTTTGTTTCAGTTAAAGGACTATATAAACTACAGACGTTTCCTTTTGCGCGGTTATAGAATTTCAATTTCCAATAAAGATATAATGAAAAATTGCTATGCTTGAAACCACCTTTGCTTATATTTATCACTTCTAATATTTTAACGCTAGTCTCACTAATAATAGGATCACAAGAAAATTGGAAGAGTCGATTATATTTTTTAAATCTTTGGCACTAGAAATGTGTAGCTATCATTGACAATAACTGATTTTGATGTGATCCTTAGACGGGTCAGCAGAAACGTTATATACAAGACATACATCGAAAATTTTAGAGTTTTTCACACCTCAGCAGATACAGAGAGTTGGAATATTTTATCTTTGCAAAGATAGAAATAAATAAGTTAATATGAATATAATGTATGACAAGTTTTTATTATAATTAGCAATGCTCCAATATTACAATCTACAGTGAAAGCAAATGTCTATTTTCGATGTCCACATTTTTCGACTATCGCAAGAATATGCAAAAATCGAGTGAAGAGGTCGTACAGTTTGCGGCCAGCTTTAACAAATGAAATACATTTATGGTCGATAATTATCACATAGTAAAGTTTTAGAGCAAAATCGGTGTAGCTACATTTTTATTTTATTATATCGTATTACGGAAACCTCAATTTAGCAGGATCTGGATATTCCGGATTTTCAATAGCGCCACTTCCATACTTCATTTCCAGAAAATCCCGTATGTTATTCGGACTCGGTACACTCCTACCCACAAAATCTATACTTGACATAGGGTGCAAGAAATTCTCCGGGAATTCCATATTCCTATGGCTCGTAAACCAAGAATCTCTAACCATAGTGCCGTTTTTCGAATAAAAAGGAAACAGATTGACGTGGATCTTGTTGGTCCTACTAAAATGGACGTGGTAATAGTTACCCTCGGTAGCTTTCTCCCAGAGAAACCCTTTGTTGTCTATGACCGGTCGGTCTTTAGCTTGCTTCAGCCAATGGCATCTAGTTAGGTCTTCTCTGACAAATCCGACATCCACGTCGTGATCCCACGGCAGTATGTCACCACTCCTCATTGCGCCGAGCAAACTACCAGCTTCCAACCAATACCTGATCCCAGATTCATCCAAAATACCGAAAGTGTACCTTGCAGTTTTCCTCAGGTTTGAGAGACAGCAAGGCGGTGTCCACTTTTTCTCATACAGATAAGACGGCATATTTTCCAGCACCGTACCAAAACACCTAGACGTATCTTTGGTACAACCATACCATTCCGTAATGCCACTTTCCTTGACCACTTGTTTGATCTTGAATAAATTATATAACTTCTTCAAACGCTGCGCTTCGGTTTGCTTTAGCTTCCACTGGGCATGATGGGAACGAAGAATCGGTTTACCTTCGTGGAACGATAGGCCTTTGACAATTTTTACCTAGAAATAATATGTTTGCTATCGACGAATATTCAAATGAAGAATATTGCAAAAAATGTACAGCACTTCTCATAGTCTCAGTACATTTTCGCGAAAAAAAGTTTATAATACGATTATTCTACTGTATTTACTATACTGTTCAAGTATCTTGTTCGCTGCCATTGAAGCTGTACTCTTAAAATTACAAGTCCTACAAAATAAAGCTATGAGATTGATATGGAATAAAAAATAAGTACAGCAAAATAAGATCTACCGGGAAAACAACATTTCTCTGACAGATTCAGTTCATTGTTTACGAGAGAGAAGTGTTAGAAAGAGATAGAAGCCGGCTGAAGCGCGAAGGTCATCACTACATTACCTACCAACGGTGACGCAGAGGTCGTGCAATCTGCAGCGTTGCCAATTTGTTACACCAGAAAGTGTTCGCACAGAGGCTGTTACAATCGGTTAGGTTACTGTCAAACCCAAGAAGAAGGTCTGTCCGAACATTTAATTTCATATTTTGTTTTCATTTTGATTAGATTTATTTCAATTCGGATGCGACTTGTGTGTCTTAATTTATTTTAGAATTATCTTTGATTTCCATTGCATTGCGTCATTGATGCGGTGTTGCCAGACGAACCAACGATGCAATGTTGCAGAATTTGTGGCCATCCTGACCTTTAATTTCGATCTAAAATAAAACGCCACTAGGACCGATCGACCGATTTGACCCAATTTAAGAATGTGTACGCTCAAAACAAAACCATTATTTGGGCGTAAAGAATAAACAAACGCATATTCTCAACTTGCATCTTGAATACAAAAAATTGATGTAACATATTGGCAACACGGGGTCAACGTTGCTAGGTAATCCAGACGATGCCTCTATCCCTTTCTAGCATACAGGGTGACGCATCGAAAAGGTCGCACCCCAAAGTGTGTCTTATTTTTGGGTCACTCCAACCTTTTCGTTGGGCCACCCTATATGTGTCTATACACACTTCTCTCTCCTACACATTAAACTCAAGCCATCCGACAAATTTGGTTCTCAGTGTATATTACACGAATTGTATTGGTTGAATATAAAAAAGTTCTAATATTTGTTTATTTTTCATATTCAAAATGAAAAATCATGTTTTGCCACAACGTTTGGATCATCATATAGTATTGAATAATCATTACCACAATTATTATACAAAAGGAAATATATATTTCCATTAACAAAATTGCAATAGCAAATCAATATATATATATATATAGAAGGAATTATTTAAATTTCATAAACTAGATAATGAAGTGTACTTGTAATTAAAAGATGTTTAGAGGAACATTTCATGGACAGTAAAAGTTTTGTTTTTCTAAATACTTTGAAGTTGAGTCATTACTTTTCAGATAATGATTTTAGAAGGAAGATAAACCAAAATATGTGTGTAAAAATAAAAAAAATTAAAAAAAACTGTTTACCTTGTTTTATAAAGTATCCTCCCGACAAATATTTCACTGCGGACCTGTATTTGATCATGAGGTCTTGGAGCACCGGCATGCCCTCCCCTGTGAGGTCTTAAGTCACCTGATTCACGAGCCCGTTGTACTACATTAACAAAGGCACGAGGGGTTGGTTGCACTCGATTGGGAAACCGATCAGCATAAATATGTGCCATTTTTTATTTCGTTTGAGCCACGCAGCAAACACCACTATTCACTCACGCGTTACCGACTGACACATTGACTGAATAAAAACATCCTGATCAGCGTTTCAAATTCTTTCGCTTTTTTGTTTCCGATGCGATGAACCGATAAGGCGGAGTATATCCATTGTTGCCAAACACGTGCACATAATATTATTATTGAGACAGGGCGGTACTCAAACTTCTAAAGGGCTATAATTTTGTTACTTTAATTTTACCACAAAAATGTTAAAGGAAAAAAACATTTCTTTTGATCAGATCTACTCACTGTTAAAATAAATGACTCAACTTCGAAGTCACCCTGAATGTATGTTACCTAAGCAAATGTTTTAATTTTTTAAAAGAATGGCAATTGTTGCAACCATCCTAAAACAAACATAAAAACAATATACTTACCTTGAAGTTTAATACTGATGTTTGAACATACAATGACTGTGGAAAGGGCAACAAAAATGCATTGGACATTTCTCGCAAATGATCAGTTTCTAGAAGAATTATATGCTTCCCTACTACACCATCACATTCCAGGCCTTTGATCTCACTATACTTCAGAGTCCATTCTTTAACGTGCATATGGATTCTTAGGCATTTCATGTTTTTCTTGTGACTGCTCAAAGGAGCAGCTATGATATGTCCTGAGAATTTCTCCAGCTCATTGATCATTATTTGAATGGTTTGTCTTGAGGTAAGTCTCGTAGAATCAGGTACAAACAGTACGTATTTTGTCTTTATTTGATTAACAGGATACTGGTCATAAAAGGAATTCTTCAGCGTGGGACTTAGTTTCACAAACTTTACGTTTGGAAGGGTGTTATTCGTTAACATTATATCCAAGGGAGGATAAGGAAGCTCGTCATACAAAATGTATATATGCACCGTCGGGAACAAATTCAGGAACGAATGTACTGTTAGGGTAACATCATTCTCGTGCAGCTCAAAGTCTCTTAATATAATTGTGATGAGCTTGCCAACATGTTTGATCGATGATTTTGTGGTTGGCTTTTCTGTTGGAACTTGCTCAGGTTTGGACGTAGTAAATAAGATAAATAAACGGAGGGTAAAGTACAACATAATTAATTTTATAAAAAGAAACACAAGGAAAAAAGGTAAGGATTTAATAAACTTAAAACGCATAATAACAAAATTAAACAAGGCCTAAAACGATACGCAAAGTAAGAACGTTTTCGCTAATAGCACCGGGGGACTGTCTTTCACTTTGAAAACCAACATTATTTAAAAATTCCACTTTCTTTGGCTTGGTCACAGTCTTGGCCGTCGAGGTTAGATTCAGATGACAGATGACATTTCAATGATATCTGACAAGTTATTCATAGCACAAGGAAGTGAAAGATGCAAACATACGACATATAATTGCCGCCATGTTTAGACCATTTTTTTAGTTGACGGCTATAGCAAACTAGGATTTTATTACTCAGAATCCAAACCATAAAGTAAACAGACAAACATCGCTGAAACCAAAAACTACTGCATGTCTTTCTTCCAAACTCTCCAACAACCTAGAAGATGGAAACCGGACGAGTTCATACCGTTACGTTGTATAGTTTTTTATCCTTTGCTCTTTTGTGACCGCTCTCCGCCACTGTGCTGACAACAATGACATATGACAGAATGTGTGACAGAAACGGCCGGTACATTTTGTGAGGTTAAGATTTGAAAAGGAAAAGGGATTTGAGAAAAAGTATTTTTCACCATCAAAAAAACATGGAAATATCTGAAGAAAACCTGAAGACGCTTGCAAATTACTTGCAGCAAACTCTCAGCCCTGATGCTAATGTTAGAAGGCCTGGTGAGTCATGTTCTAATATCATACTTATCAGAGGACTGATTTCAACTATTTCTGATATCAAATGTTCATGTTTAATGATGTTTGCTTGAATCACATGAGTTGGGAATTCTTTGGTAAATTCGTGATTCATCTTTATACTTATTGAATGATGTTTTGAATTCTGTGAGTTATAATAGCTGCTTTTTATGGATTTCTTTTCCTTTGAATGTTGTTACTGAACTCATATGATAATTGAGTAAGAACAATTTAGAGCTCTTACCTCCTCAGCTTTTCTCAGTCTTAACCTTAGCACTGAACATTCAAGAATTTTGAAGCTATAGTCCAATGCAAGCGTCATTTACTTTATGTGAAAGCACACATGGGCACCTGATTCTTGTTTGTTTGTGCTTGTTCAGTGACCTTTTCCAGGTATTTTCAAAGATAGCATATTGTATGATTTCAGTGCACGATAAAGTGCCTCTATCCTTTGGATTTATATTTTCAAGGGATCCTATAAAAATGTTCTTTGCAATGTGTTTGATATACATGAGAAATACGTTGCAATTTAACGTTGTCTGCATAGAGATTTTTTAATAGTAAAACAGTAGATTTGTTGTTCATCAAGAATGGAAGTTTCTATGTTTAACAGTTTCATGGGATATGTTTTTTTTTGTACATTGCAATAAATGTTGAAAGTAGAGCAGAAAATATCTACAGGATTTTTATTATTTTTCTTAACAGTTTTTGCAATAATTTTATTCTGTCTAGGTTCAGTAAGCCTATAATTAAAAACAGCACAACTTTCGTGAAAAAAACATTCTATTAAGCTTAGTATGAAATTTAAGAAGAAAAAACAGTTTGTTCACCATTTTAATCACCTATTAGAGAAACTGCAAGAAACAAACTGTTGCATCTTATACCTACTTTTCACACTCACATTTGCTCTTTAATGTTGGCAGACAAAACTTGTTTTGCTTGGAATATATCTCTTTTTGATTTTGTATGAATCAGGTAATGGTTTTTAATAAACAGCGGTAATAGAATTGTAAAAACGTTCACGTTTTTCTAGCTGAAAAGTTTCTTGAAGGTGTCGAAGTGAACCAGAACTATCCTATTTTACTGCTAAATTTGGTTCACAAGCCTGAAATTGATATGACCATCAGAGTGGCAGGATCAGTTGCTTTCAAGAACTACATCAAAAGGAACTGGCAAGTTGTAAGTAATTATACTACTACTTTTGTGTCATACAGGGGGGCCCAATAAAGAGGTTCACCTTTATTGTATGCCTATGGATGAAAAGACGTCCCCCTAGAACTCAAAATTGACGTGTCTGAGCGTTTTTCCAAAAATATACCAGGAAAGTCACACACATAAATTAGACTGTAGATGCTAAAAACACTGTTTTTGTTACAATATCTCTAACAGAAACGGCAGTCATCAACAACAGTACAAAATGTAATATAATCATTTATTATTGAAGGAAGAAGACCAACAGGACAGAATCCATGCACAAGACAGAGCTTCTATCAAAAATTTGATTGTAACATTAATGTTAACCTCGCCAGAAACGATTCAAAAACAGCTTAGTGATGCTATAAGTATCATTGGGAAAACAGATTTTCCTCTTAAATGGCCGGAACTCATTACGCAGATGGTTGAAAAATTCTCTACAGGTATGTTCATATTTTCAGTCATGGTTTTAGGATTTTTGATAAATTACCATCCTCTATGATATTTCGAATGATTTATACTGACACTCACCACCTTTGAACTACCACTCGAATTTTCAGCGTGTTTTGCCAACATCTTAACCATCCGTTTATGAAATCAATAGATGGGAGAAATATGATGGATTTAAATTTTTCAGGCGATTTCAATGTGATAAACGGCGTTTTAAGAACGGCACATTCTCTCTTCAAAAAGTACAGATACGAATTCAAGTCCAACGAACTCTGGATGGAAATAAAATATGTGCTTGAAAAACTGGCTCAGCCGTTGACTGATCTTCTGGTGGCTACAATGGGTCTCGCCGAAACGCATGCGAACAATGTGGATGCTTTGAAAGTCATCTACAGTTCTTTGGCGCTTATCTGCAAGGTGTTTTACTCCTTGAACTTCCAAGATCTGCCAGAATTTTTCGAGGATAATATTCAGACGTGGATGTCCAATTTTCATGCACTGCTGGTTGCTGATGTCAAGTGTTTGCAGAACACAGTAAGTTCTATATAATAATAAAATTACATTATTATTATCATGACTTTGTAGGATACAGATGAAGCGGGCATTATGGAGCAGTTAAAATCTCAGATTTGTGATAATATTGCCCTGTATGCTCAGAAATATGATGAGGAATTCCAACCATTTTTACCTCAGTTTGTCACCGATGTGTGGAGTCTTCTAGTTGCCACCGGATTAGAACCAAAACATGATCTGGTGAGTGGAATAGTAATTTTTTATACAACTTGTGCTGACCATGAATTTTATTTTAGCTTGTATCGAATGCTCTCCAATTTCTGTCAACAGTTGCAGAGAGAAATCAATACAGACATCTGTTTGAGGATAATACGGTACTGAGCAGTATTTGTGAGAAGGTCATTATACCGAATATGGAGTTTAGAGGTATTTATGCTTATTTTTAAGGTGACTTCGAAGTTGAGTCATTTATTTTAACAGTGAGTAGATCTGATCAAATAAATTTTTTTCCTTTACCATTTCTGGTAAATTAAAGTAACAAAGTTAGAGCCCTTGAAGTTGAGTACCGCCCTGTCTCCAATATTATGTGCTCGTTTTTGTTTACAACGGATATAATCCGCCTTATCGGTTCATCGCATCGGAAACAAAAAAGCGAAAGAATTTGGAACGATGTTTTTACAATTATTTTATTCAGTTGTATACAGTCAGTGTCAGTCGGTAACGCGTGAGTGAATAGTGGTGTCTGTTGCGTGGCTCAAACGAAATCAAAAATGGCACATGTTTACGAAAATGCTGAACTTGTGGACATGACTCTTATTTACGCGGCATCACGGATTTATGCGGATCGGTTTTCCAATCAAGTGCAACCAACCCCTCGTGCCTTTGTTAATGTAGTACAAAGGGCTCGTGATATATATAATCTCGGCCGTGTTTTAATCTGGGGCAAAGTTTAAAGTGGTGACGCTATTTTGCTTTTTAACGTTTTTTCTAAAAATCGCTTTGGTTAAGAAAATCCGTTAAAGGACAAAATAGGTTTAGGACAATCTAAAGTGTTGGTCCCAAAAAACAAAATCTGCGTTTTCATGATATGTTTTTCTAATATCTTTATATCCTTCACCAAATATAAATGTAATCGTATATATTAAATAAAAAAAAAATTAATTTAAAAAAAAATAGAAATTTTGTGACGGCCGCCATAATGGATTCAGAATAAAGCTACCTCACTTGTTATATTTTTCTTATCATCAAGTCCTTTAATTTGATACCTATGACATAGGATGACTGTGGCAACTATAAACGCCATCTTGGGGCGGTCGCCATATTGGATTTAGAATGATCTCACTGTGCTTATCGCCTTTCTCTCGTCAAGCCCTTTCATTTGATATCCATATGATAGGGGTGACTATTAATAATAAACGCCAGTCTTCGGGCCGGTTGCCATATTGGATTTAGAATAACCTCACTGTGCTTATTGTGTTTCTCTGATTACGCCCTGTCATTTGATACCCATATCATAGGGGTGACTGTGGATAATGTAAATCGTCATTTTGCGACGGTCGCCATATTGAATTTAGAAGGACGTCACGTTGCTTGTTCTGTTTCTCTCAGCAAGCCCTTTAATTTGATACCTCTGAAATAGGGATGACTACGGTATCTATAAACGCCATCTTGGGGCGGTCGCCATATTGGATTTAGCATGATCTCACTGTGCTTATTATGTTTCTCTCATATAGCCCTTAAATTTGATACCTATGCCATAGGGTTGACTATGGTCATTCTGTACGCCATCTTGGATTAGTCGCCATATTGGATTTATATTCTCCATATCATGGAGGTGACTACGAAAAATATAAACAGAGATTTTGCGGCGGTTGCGATCTTAGATTTAGAATGACGTCACTTTGTTTATTGTGTTTCTCTCGTCAAGCCCATTTATTTGACACGCATATCACAGGGGTTACCATGCAAAAAATGATAAATCCTCCATATTGGATTCAAAATGGCGGCGCTTAATTCATTTTGTATTATCCGGCGAACCAAACGTAGGTGTACAAAATTTAGTTCAAAGATTCGACAGTCACATATACATACTAACAGGTCAGGTTGAATAGAAGCTTGAAATAAAAATAATTTTAGTGTCAGATGAAGAGTTGTTTGAAGACAATCCTGAGGAATATACTAGAAGAGACATAGAAGGATCCGACGTTGATACGAGGAGGAGAGCTGCGTGCGATTTGGTGAATACGCTCAGTCAAAATTTTGAACAAAGGATAATGGAAATCTTCGGTCAATATCTGCAGGTATAACCTATGGGATGGTGTGGTTTATCGTGTATACTGAATTAGGGCTATACTTTATAGGTGATGCTGTCAAAATATTCAGAAAACCCCAAACAAAATTGGAGGAGCAAAGATGCGGCACTATATCTAGTTACCTCTCTTGTGAGCAGAGGTTCAACTCAAAGGCATGGCGTTACCCAGACTAGTCAGTTGGTGAATATCGCTCAATTTTGCCATGAACAAATTATACCAGAGCTGGAGAGACCAGATGGTAAGTGATTCAATAGTAAAATACAACAAATGGAGAAAAGATATAATCTGAATGTTTCACTTTTTCTATGAACTAGAAGAGGCACAACTGGCCGTCCAAAGGATCTTACACAAAAGTTTTGACTACAATTTTATAAACGAGAGTCTATACTCCCTCTAGTAGAATAAGTATGGTGCTCATTGTTCAATTCAACAAAATTTTCTAAGTGATTTGGTATATGATTTTTTAACTTGAATATGAAATTGAAAACCAATAGATTATGAATATATTCTGGTATATTTATTTTTATCTAAGATGATTCTCATACATGGTGGATTTGGTGCCAGGCATGTTCACAATTGTCACTATACTGTGAGTTTAGACATTTATTGTTACATTATGTTGATATTTATTATAGTTAACGAGTTACCGGTGCTGAAAGCAGACGCCATCAAATACATAATGATATTCAGAACTGTTCTACCCAGTGAAGTCGTTATAAGTACTTTACCTCAGTTAATAAAGCACATGACCAGTGAAAGTGCAGTTGTTCACACGTATGGTGCTTGTGCAGTTGAGAAAATTCTGATGATGAAGGATAGCAATAATCAGCCAGTGTAAGTGGTATAGTTTTAATTAAAAGACGTCAAATAGACTTACTGTACTTCTTATGCAATAAAAATGAACCAAATGGACAGGATTTCATTTATATAGTGTATTTAGTCTGCATGTTACGAGGTTTGTCTCAAAAATAAGGTGCTCACATTTTTTTCAGTCACATGGAATTTTTTATTTGAAATGACTTTTTGAATAATACGAGGGTGGTTTCAGAAGTACCCGACCCAACGAAGAAAACACAAAAATTTTGTAACAACTATCGCCATCTCTAGGTCAGGCCGGGTACTTCTGAGACCACCCTCGTATGCATTAGAGCCAGATTTTATTGTTAATTTTGTTTGGTGGAAGCTATTTGCATGACAAGTTTTCAGCAGCTGTATAGCATTTGTGTTTTCAAATAGAAATGACTTATTGTAATTTCTATCTATACAACAATGTCAATTTTAACAATTATTTACAGTTTAACAGGAGCTCAACTGGAACCCCTAGCGGCAGATTTGTTGACAAACCTATTTGGAGTGTTAGAGAAACCCATATCAGAAGAGAATGAATATGTTATGAAAGGTATAATGATAATCTTTTTTTTTTACTTCCCGCATCTACTGGCGAGGAAGTAGTGTAATGTTATATAACATATCACCAAAACCAGGTTACTGCTATGGCAAGGACAAAAAAGCTTTGTAGTTTTTGAAAAACGAAGAAAATTAAAATCACTCAAACTTCGTTTTTATCAGAATTTTAAAAGTTTTAAATAAGCGATTTAAAAAAAAAATTGAAATGAAAATTTGGAAAATTCGGTAATTTGAAAATAATTTCAAGATTTGGGAATTTTGGAAAAATTTGGAAATTTCGAAATTTGTAAAAATATGCCCAAAATTGAGCTTTTTGATTATAAATACCTGTGTTCTCGTTCAGAAAATAAATTATATTTTATAAACTACAAAGAAAAAGACACTTTAACAGCAAATCAGAACAAACATTTTTGTTTTTCTTTTGTAGGCTCGGACCGCACTCGTAACTAAAGATTAAAAAAAAATTAAAAATTCAACTATAAGTAAAAAAGCGTGGGCAATTAACTATAATACTCATAACTCCAATTTTGTAAATAAAATAAAAAATAATTTTAACATTTAATATCGAGCAACCTACGCTTTTTGCTACAATTGAATTTGTGTTAGTATCTTATTTTCTACTTTTCACTTCGATTTGCCATTAAAGCGTGTTTTTTAATTTTTCTAAATTGTAATTTATTTGACGATTCACCCCAACTAACAATTATTATCACTGCAAGCCAACTCATTTTTTTGTAACCTACAATCTTATTTCTGCAATAAATGCGAAACTATGATTTTTCCAGCAATTATGAGGACGTTTTCCACTTTGCAAGAAAGAGTGATACCGTTCTTGGGTGCGGCTCTGCCAAAATTGACGCAAAAGTTGCAACACGTCGCCAAAAATCCTTCAAAACCTCATTTCAACCATTACCTGTTTGAGACGTTTTCGCTGGCTATTCGGTAAGTTTTATCTTTGAAATGAGATAAAAGTTCTGAAAAAACGTATTAAAGACTTCTTTCTTATGGTAGATATTTATTGGTGACATTTTAGTAAATAAATAGAGAAAGAAAGAAAAAATGATTGATACATGATACAATTAATTGCTTTTTAATAAAAAAAATTGTGAATAATGTTTTTGTCCTTATTTAATATTAGTTGATTTTATTTACACCAAGACTCCATCCAAACAAGCACTACTTAGCCAGTGTTTCCATTATTTACATTGCATAGTATGCTTTCGGTTGTGTCTTATTCTCATTCATTTGATTGCAGAATTGTATGTAAAACAAATCAAGCAGCAGTTACATCTTTTGAAGACATACTGTTTCCAATATTCCAAGGAATTTTGCAGCAAGACATTCAGGGTGAGTTCAGTGAAACTTTTGACAGTACATTACATCTTCAAATCCACATATTCTGATACAATATTTCAGTGCTATGAGTTTTGGTTTTCCATGAAATATTTTTTCAATTTCCCTTAAACATTTTCAAAATGGCACACATCTTGATATCATTATTTAATTTATTAAATTCGTACAATCCTTTTTGAAATACTGATTTGTCTTTACTCCCTCTAGTAGAATAACTATGGTACTCACTCTTCAATACGATTTGGTAGATGATTTTTAACTTGAATATGAAAATGAAAACCAAGTAGGTTATGAAGGTTATAATATTTAACCATTGTAGTTCTTTCAGCATAAAATTTATTCTGGTATAATTATTTTTATTTGAGATTTTTATCATAACTTTATTTTGTAATTTTGAAAATACAGTTTAGTTTGCAGTGAATAAAATAGTCGAACAATATAACAAATGAGGAAGAATGATCGTTAATATACAGGGTGTCCCAGAAGTCGACGTCAAGCCGAAACCGGGTGATAGGCAAAGTCATAACAACTATCAGAAAAATATTTAAAAAAAAAATTATGTATGTGTTTTGAAAATTATAGGTCTCTGAAAAAAATTTAGAAATTTCACACCCTACGGCAGTCTGTCAACTCCTGTTACTACACATATTAACTTTTTTGGATTTTATTTTTACAATGTAATGATGAATAATGCATCTTCAAACTGGTGTCTCAACCTTACTGCCAACTTTTCTCGTTCAGGAAAAATTTCCACTTATTTCCCAACCAAGTATTCCAAAGTAAAACTTTGCTCAACTTTAACTGGCTGTACTGGAAAAAAATGTACTACGAGAGTTTGGCAAGTAACCTTAAAAGTTGGCGCATTTAATAAGGATTCCAAAATGGTATAACACTTAGAAGATTACTCGTTAACTTATGCACAATTTTTATTTGAAGAAAAACTGATGAAAATTTTTCAAAATTTCCTAATTAAACAGCGATTATGAAAACGCACAAGGACCCTTAAGGATAACTGTTTGCACAACAGTGGGCGTCAAAATGCTGCTGATGATGATTTACCTTTACAGCAAATGCTCAAACTGTTTTCCTTCAGCCGCAATACACACTCGACATCTTCTTAAAAAAGATCGGGTTATTAAACGAGCGAATCCACGGTTATTAACAAACTCAGCTGCTTCCAATGGTCTTTGCCGTAGCTCAGCTACATTTTGAATCGGCTTGAAATACACTTTTTCTTTTACAGTTCCCCAGTAAAAAAAATCTTCAAAACACATACATAAAATTTTTTTAAATATTTTTCTGATAGCTGTTATGACTTTGCCTATCACCCGGTTTCGGCTTGACGTCAACTTCTGGGACACCCTGTATAAAATAAATAGTAATGGACCTAATTTGCTACCCTGTGGCACACCTACCGAAATGTTTTTAATGCTTGATAATGTATATTTAATTTTAGTTCTTTGACATCTATTGATTGAATAATTTTGTAATATGTTGAACACCGAACCTTTAAATCCTTAGTAATGCAATTTCGTTAACAATTTCTCGCTGTCAATAGTCTCAAATGCCCTCTTGAAATCCAAGAACAATGTTACTGTAAACTTTTTTCATCCATATTTCGCCTCCAATCTTCTACTACCTTTTGAATTGCTGTTTCAGTAGAATATTTTTTTCTCAATCCTGCTTGAAATATTGTCAATATGTTGTTTTCTTCAACATGTTCAATGATTTATTCATATATGATTCCTTCTAAGAGCTTCTCGACATCTGGTTAGATTTTTTCTAGTCCTTATCAATCAATTAATTGTACCTACTGCGTTATATGTTACATGTGTTAGGATAATATCCACTCATAAGGATATTTCCCTTTTGTGGCATATCAATTTATTCACAATTTATAATTGATGTGAATAAATACAAGGTTAGTTCAAAAAGTATCGCAAATTTTAAATTTTTGCGGGCTACGTTTGTTCGATTTTCGATCTTTTTGTGGCGTCATGTTGGTACTCATGACCCTGACTAATTTTGACAATATCGGCCATTTTGAATGTTCACTCAGTGTTTGACAGCTATTGCGCGTGGACGTGTTTTAGCTTGTCTCCGATTTTTGTCTATTCCAAAAAAGGATCAAAGAATTTGAATTAAATGTTGTGTAAAAAACAACTTGAAGTGCGCGGACATATTCCAAATATTGACTGTTGCATACGGCGAAGCTACTTTGTACAAAATAAACGTTTATCGGTGGTACAAAATGTTCACAGAGGGACAAAATAGATATCCATGAATAAATAAATAATTCTTGAAAAAACATTAAATTCGCGATACTTTTTGGACAAGCCTCGTATTATTATTAATTCCACCTTGGAAAGTGTTCGAACCCGCACTAGGCAACTTCGCCTTTTGCGTGCCATCTCATGTTGATCCTCAAATGAAAGGTACAGGAAAAAAATGGAAAATGTCAGTTTTTTTTTACTTTCCCATTGGAAACAAATCCTTGTATATGATATTTTAATTCCCAATCGTTAGCTTTTAAAATAAGTAAACTGATGGCGCGAAAAAGTCATTTTTGCTTATGGCCCAATATCAACAACAAAATTATATTAGATATAAAACACTTAACTAGTTCTAAGTAAAAGTTGCTGCATACTTGGATCTGTATAAAAATATTATACAGCAGACGCTCGATAATGTCAACTAATTTAATCCAAGTGTGGTTCACATTAGCGAACGTGATTTATATAATATTTGATTTATTAAAAGAAACGTTTAATACATACTATTTATAAGAAAATAAACAAATATTCTAACAGCGATAAGTCTTTTTTTAATTAGAAGAAAAATAATTAACAATTTTTGTCTGCGTAAATTTGCGCTTAGCATTGTCTTCCAATGCCTGCGCCAGTAATTTACGAAGAACTAAAATATCCGTGTATGAAACTTCTTTTCTTTCAGCCCAATCTAAAGCTCGGTTAAAAACTTGTATAGCTTGCGCGTCAGTCACTGCACTTCTGACTCCAATGGGATCGTTCTCATCATCCTCACTGTCCGTATCCTCCTCCTTATCAGCATCATTCGTCTGCTTATCTTCGTTACATAAATTAATATCAGCAGGAGTACAAACAATGTTGGGATTCACTGTTTTCAATGAATCAACAACATCCAAAGACACACTAATAACATTATCATTATTGGATCGCAAACGTTCTCTAATTACGCTTAAGGGGACATCGTCTTCTTCATTATTGGTACAAAAGAGATTGTTCCGGCATTTTTGAATAGTTTGCTGGTTAAGTTCATTCCAGGCCATATGTAAATCTAAAACAGCTTCTCGTAATGTTACTTTTTTTAAAGCCTCAGATAAGTTTTCAGGATTCTTTGATAAGACAGACGAAAGTAGAAACTTCCTATAGTATAGTTTGGTGAGTCTTATTATATTCTGGTCCATCGGTTGAATTAACGGTGTTACGTTGGGCGGCATGTACATCACGAAAATTGACCCATCCCTGCTCCTCAGTTGTTGCTCGGGAGGATGACTTGGTGCATTATCCAATAGTAACAACGCTTTTATTGGAAGCTTCTGTTGTTTTAGGGAACCTTTTACCTACAAATTGAAAACACATCTTCAAATTATGAATAGAGCAATTGTGATAATTGATTGTCATACCTGAGGGACAAAGCACCCCTGTGGAACCATTTCAGGAATGTACTGCTAGTCATCCAAGCGGTTTTTGAACAGTCATAATCAACAGGGATATTAACATTTTTAAATGAGTGCGGTTTTTTGCAATTACCAGTGGCTTTATTTTGTGTGAACCATTAGCATTAGTGCAGGCTAGAAACGTTATTCGTTATTTCTCCGGCTTTCTTCCCGGGGCAGATTTTTCAAATGATGCAGCGTAGGTTTTCTCTGGTAACATTTTCCAATAAAGGCCACTTTCATCTGCGTTGTAAATTTGTTCCATTCTTAAATCTAGCTCGGTAATTGTTTTCATCAATTTTTCTTTGAATGGTTGCACTAATTGTGGTTGTGCTGATAATTTTTCACCAGATATAGACAGCAGTCGAATTCCATATCTTGTTTTGAATCGTTGTAGCCAGCCATCACTAGCTACGAAATTTTCAGTTTCTTTCAGTTTTTCATTTAACAGTCTCGCTCTCTGTTTAAGTACTTCGCCACTAACTGGGACATGATTTTCCCGTTGTTTTAAAAACCACTTATACAGGGAATTTTCCATTTTAGGTGCCTTCGCATTTTTTAAAGTTTTTCTTTTTCCCGGACCTCCAAATGTATTGCACGTTCTTTGTAAAATTTGAGTTTTCATACGCTTAATTTTACAGATTGTTGCTTTCGATACTCCATATTTTTTTGCTAACTGTGTCACTCCCGCACCTAGTGCAACTTCGTCTATGATTTTCACTTTCTCACTCAACTTTAAACACTTTCTTTTATAGGATGTGGATGCCATAGTCGTAAAATATATTAACGCGTGCAATGTATTCACTTAAGTTCAAAAATGAAATACATACGTACGTATAAACGTATCCTAAACGATCATACGACTGACCGAGTTTGTCGTATTTTATCGCAGAGGTGAATCCCCTACACTCTACATCATAAATCGGGGACTCCCCGACGCCCGAGGCTTCAGCATTTTACCGTCGCGCTGTTTCCGTGCGCCGAGAGTTGTTTACGTTATCGAGCGTACTCATTGTTTACGTTATCGCGCGTTCCGTTTGATCCTATAGAACGAAGTTTGCGCAAGTTTTCATTATCCCGTGTTTACGTTATCGAGCGTCTGCTGTACTTTCAATTGCATTTTTCTCAAAATCATTTCATTATGTTATTCCCTGTTATTTGCCTGTACCCTTCAAATGATCGTTGTCTTGCATATTTGTTCTAGAATTCATTCCATACGTTTTCCAAATCCTGTCTTTGCTGATGGAGCACACGCCGCCGGGATCCGTACCTGAACCGTACATACAGCTCCTGCCGTGTCTATTGGCTCCTGTCCTGTGGGAAAGGCCTGCCAACATCAGCCCGCTGGTCAGGCTGCTGAGCGCATTCGCTATCCAGGCGGCGCCACAGATCATCGCTCAGGATAAGTTGGTAAGGCAATGTACATTAAATTCATCAACATAAAACAATTTTTGGGTTTCGATTACATTATCCAAATCATTAATGAACATATTAAATAGTGGCGGGTCGACGTTCGATCCTTGCGGAACACCGGAGTTTACGTAAATTTAATCATAAGTATCTCGGAATTCTTTTAAACTATCATCTTCGTTGGCATGTACATATATGATATATTAAAAAGAAACTTAGATTTTTGTTATACAGGGTGTTTGGTGCATCGTTTGCCAAATTGAAATGGCGGACAAACAGTTTTTAGCCCAACGGAATTAATTATGTAGATTTTTAAATTATTTTAGTAAGAACTCCAAAATGTAATACACAAAGTGAAATAAAAAAAAGTAAAGACTATGTGGTGTGCCGCAAGGATCGAATTTAAGATCGCCACTATTTAAGACAAATTTTCAATGAAACTCAATTAAAAATTATATATCAGACATTAGTTTAATAACAACCATTTAAATTCTTTACAAATATTACAAAAATTATTAATAAAAAGATGAATCCCAAACTGTGAAAACGACTAATGTTTTCTGTTCTATCGAAGCGTCAAAGATAATGTCAGTTTTGCGTGCATTCAAAAATGTGTAGATACGGAAATAATTGACGCTATTATATTTTGCTAGTTCAGAAACGTTTCCTGCACTTTCCTTATAAATCTTGTCTTTATCTTGCAGGGCGGTTTCTTGGGCGTGTTCCAAAAATTGATAGCGTCAAAGGCTAACGATCATGAAGGATTTCGTCTAATACAGACGATGATCCAGCATTTCCCGCCGTAAGTTAACATCACGACAAGTTGTAGTTCCTATTTTGAGTCTGTCTTTTTGCAGGGAATCACTCACTGCATACCACAAACAGATATTCTTCCTGCTGTTCAAAAGGTTATCTTCCAGCAAAACCACTAAATACGTTATAAATCTGATAGTTTTCTTTTGTATGTATGCCGTGAAATATTCTGCTAATCAGCTTGTATCGACGATAGATGGAATCCAGGCACAGTAAGTTTAACATTGGTATATTATTTCACTGACTTCGTAAAGTGTAGTCTGTCAAATGTCTTGAAAATCTATATGGTAACAGCACAGCTTATTAGTATTATTTATTTATCGACTATTTTTGAACGGCTGCGAATATTGCTTCGCTATTATGATCAAGAATGACTATAAATGCATTTTGAGGATATTTTACTGTGCTGTTTTTCAGAATGTTCGGCATGTTATTAGAAAAGCTGCTTATAACCGAATTACAAAAGGTAGCCGGCAACGTAGATCGTAAAATTGTCGCCTGCGGGATTACGAAACTGTTATGCGACTGTCCTGAAATGTACACGGGCGCATACCAAAAATATTGGTCGCCATTATTGCAGGTGAGTGATGAGGATATAGATTCGTTCATAAAAGTAAAAATATGTTTTGTTTTACATGATGATAGGTAATGCCTTGGATTTCTCACTTTTCAAAAAATCACAGTAACTGTGACATGCAGTAGCGGACAAAGGTTTGGAAACAGATATTAACATTATTATGAACTGTTTCATATACCTAAATTAAAATTGTGAAGGAACAGATAATATAAATAGTAAAGTTCACCTTTGGCTCCCGTACCAATACAAAGTTTATCTTATCAATACTCAAATTCTCTGAAAATAAAAATAAGCGTTTTTGTAACGGCAAAAGTATGGAAACATTTCAGTTTTGCCGTATTTATTCGTTCTGCGATACTCTGATCGTGCGTGCGGTAAATATTAACATCAGTGGCAAAGGTAAAACAATTTTCAAAAGATTTAAAAGACAAAGTGATTGAATTTTTTAGAAGTGGTATCAGAAATGTTGACATTTCTCAAAGATTAAAAATGAACAAAGGGACGATTTCGAAAATTATTAGTAAATATCAAGAATACGGATCAGCAGCAACGCGGCCCAGGTGCCAGATTATCGAGGCTTTTTAGTTTTGTAACTGTGGAAAAGTTGGATAGTTTGAATAATCTATTTTTGAGCTACATATACTAATAGCTTTATTCTGAAACTTTAAACTTTGTACAAAAAATTGTAGTATTCGGCCGCATGATTCTATACTAATTAAATATTGCAGGCTCTTGTCGCTTTCTTTGAAATGCCCGTTGATGAAAGTACGTTGCCGGATGATCACTTCATTGAAGTCGACGATACGCCTACCTTTCAGACTGCCAGCGCGAAGCTGAACTTTGCTAACAGTACCAAGAACGATCCATTGGAAGGTATGTGACATTATGATTATTGATTCTTGACAGTATTGATGCACCCACTCATATTTTCAAACACATTTAACAGCTTAGTAATTGCTGATACTGTAAAGTCATAATTTTTGGAAATAGATAAGCGTGGCATTAAGATATTCGGTGTTTCGTATCAATAAATTATAATTTCAAAACGCTAAAAAAAAACGCAATTTAATAGCAAAGTCAACTAAAAAGTAGAAAATAATTTTTAGGTATAGCAGAGTTTGTGTTACTGCAATAGAAAGTCATACGATGAATATAAAGATTGAGATATTAACAAAAAATGCATTGATATTAAAAAAGCGTGCTTGATAGTAAGTGTAAGAAGTATTTTTTAAGTCTGATTTTACAAAATTGTTATTATGAAAATATAGTTAATTAAAACAGAAACTCTCCTATACTTGAAACTTATTTTCTACTTTTTAGTTCGATTTGCTATGAAAACGTTTTTTTTTTTTTAGCGATAATTTATATTCTGAATTTTTAGCATCAAAATAAGAAAAAATCACGCTCTTGCCATTCATCCTTTGGCAAGTTTCTCACCTTATATCAGATTGGGTGAATTTAACTTTTTTATTTTTTTCAAAATTTGAATTTTTTTCCAAAGTTAAAAGTAATTTTTTTAATTAGCATTTTTTCCCATTTTTTAAATCCAAATATCTTCCAAATTTCTAAATTATTCCCCAAATTTCCCAGTTGTCCAATTATTTTGCAAATATTCAAATCCAATTTTTCCCAAATTTCGTATACACAACCTTTGAAAATTATTTTCTACTTTTTAGTTCGATTTGCTATTAAAGCGAATTTTATTTTTAGTTTTTCTAAACAATACGAGTAATTTATTTTTTATTGATAGTAAAAAATCGTGGGGTTCTTGATAGTAAGTGTAAGAATTATTTTTTAAGTTGCGATTTTACAAAATTGTTATTATGAAAATATAGTTAAATGCAGCAACACCAACTCTCCTATATACTTATTTTCTACTCTTTAGGTTGATTTGCTGTGAAAGCGTGTGTTTTAGTTTTTTTTAAACTATAATTTATTTTCTGAATTTTTAGCATCAAAATAATAAAAAATCACGCTCTTGCCATTCATCCTTTGGCACGTTTCTCACCTTATATTAGATTGGGTGAATTTAACTTTTTTATTTTTTTCAAAATTTTAATTTTTTTCCCAAAGTAATTTTTTTAATTAGCATTTTTCTCATTTTTTAAATCCAAATTTCTTTCAAAATTTCCAAATTTCTAAATTATTTCCCAAATTTCCCAGTTTTCCAAATATTCAAATCCAATTTTTCCCAAATTTAGTATACTTGAAAATGATTTTCTACTTTTTAGTTCGATTTGCTATTTTAAAGCGAATTATATTTTTAGTTTTTCTAAACTATACGAGTAATTTATTTTCTAAATTGTTAATCTAAAAACGACAACAAAAAACCACCCTCTTGTCATGCATTGTTTGGCATGCTTCTCACCTTATATTGGATTGGGTGAATTTAATTTTCTTTCAAAATTTTAAAATTTGCTTCCATATTAAAAATTATTCTTTTTATTTAGCATTTTCCCTAATTTTTAAATCCAAATTTCCGAATTTTCCAATTATTTTAACTTTTTAAATGCAATTTTTTCCAAATTTAATATACACGATAAAGAAGAACAAATTGTTGCATTTACGCTCCACGTGGCCTCTAGCCTAAAAGCACAAACATGATAGAGCTTTTTTTTATATCGTCAGCCGACTCAATTGTAAGCTGCCTGTTTCACCAAAAATAAGAATGACATATCTACCATGTGTTGAACAAAGTTCGACCGCAGCTCAGAGTACAATTAGCTATGTAACTCCTGTCAGTGTCAAAAACGGCCGCTACATCGGCGTGTAAAATCTCCTAGTACAACGATGAAAGAGGTATTATGTGTCTTGAAAAGTGAGATTTTGCCGTTTTTTGACATTTTATAGGTTTTCTGTGACATAACATAGGTTTTTCCACAAGATGTCATAATTCCATTGGTTGTTTGTCTCAAATACACTTGATATGTCTTCATAGCTAGAAATTAGTTGCGCATCCACTTTTTCTTATTCATTCTGAAAATTACATATGCAAATTTGCTGTATTTCAAAAATAGGAAAGATAAGAAAAGAAAACCCTTGGTTGGTGAAGTAATTAACTTTATGTGGAATCTGATATTTTATACTTACATACTGCGACATATTTCAATTATATTCACTGTCAAATTACAAGTCATATACATGCTGACAATAATTACAGACAGCGCGGACGCGGCGGTGATTTGCCGTAATTCTCAAAGGTTTTGAAAACAAAAAAAATAAACGGAAAATCGTAATTTATAACTTTGAACATAACCTGACTTCGGAAACGACAACATCTAATAGATATACTTCATTGGCAGCATATTCAGTAATAATTTCTTCTGAGAGATATACTCTACAGACTATATCGGCATTCTGCAACCAACAAAGCATGTTTGAGCGTGTCGTGTCGTTGAGTCATTACTCCATAGATGGACGCTTTTGATGTCGCTCACAGCGATCATATCGAGAAAACGTGGAATGAACTATTTGCTCACTAAAAACTATTTAGTCTGCAAGATTACATTTCGTCGTTTTTTTTTACGAAGATTTTTCATAAATAAAGTCATCAATGCTCAGTCACTTCTGTTTGGACAACTCCTTTCTATTATTGGGTTTTACATCATCTTGGAATATAATTTTTACAATCTGCGGCCGCTGGAATTTACGCGGCAACGGCTACTGAAGACTAAAACCTTTCGTCATTGTACTAGGAGAATTTATATGCGATTGTATGAAAGAAATAATAGTGTCGCGGCGAGGTACATGGCAAGGTGAACAGTGAAGACCCCACAGCAGACTGCTAGCCCTAACCGACTTTAAATTTTGTCTTTCAGCTGTATCTGAACCAAGGCAATTTTTGGTGCAAAACCTTTCTACACTTGGTAGGTCTCAACCGGGTCGTCTCCCGACTTTGATCAGCAATACTAGCGCAGACTGTCAAAGAATACTTCAGCAGTACTGTGCAAAGTTTAGCGTACAACTTGTATAAAATTGTAGAGTCAACATATTTGTTCATAGGTACCGACATTTTCTCGTTAGTTCGTATTCCACTGTTACAAAAAGTCGATTTCTATACTCTCAGTTCTTGTTTTAAAGTAATTTTTGTTTCATTTGTTAAGTCTATCTCAGGTTGATAATATCCACCTATCTACAATAATTTTGATCGAGGTTATTGAACCCGTAAGTCACTATTGTTTTGTTTGTGGTCTAGTTTTTATAACACTCAATTTATGCCATCATGAAAATTCATAATGGGTTACCTGACCGTTCTATTTTAAACTTGACCTTACACGTACCGAGATCCTCTTGTGTTTTACCCTACTGTACTTTTGATATAAAATAAATTATTTTTATTATTCTGGTTATTTTATTGAAAGTGGTTCTTGTATTAAGCAAATCACACATACTGCGTAAGAACTTACTTACTTTTTGTTGACTTTATCCTGGAAATACAAAATAAACTGCTTATTGACATTTCCACTTTTTGTTGTCTAATAGCAATTAACACATATTTTGCATAAAGACAAATCTCTGTGAACAGATGATTATAGCTAAGGTCAGAAATGATCCATCCACTACTAAAAAATATATACCTATCTATCCGGATTTTTGCGGACAATAATGTGATGATAAAAATTTTTTATTAGGTTATTTTAGCAAAATTCGTAGGTATCGTATAAATTGTGTAATTCGAACGTGTCATTGTGAGTTTTCGTGTTGAGGGGGCAACTTCTTGTCATTTGCATTTTCTTTATTTCTATCCACACCGATTTTTTTGCGCCTTTGTGAACTTAATAATGGTGAGGCACCGATATAAATATATGTAAAATTATAGCTCAGACGGCAGAAGAACATGTGTCGCTTCATGGGTAAGTGTATGTTGTGTTTATCGCAATGGGGTGGTTGTTAATTCCTAACCCCAAGTTGGATGATTTAATGCGTTTCGACTCGGATAGATTTTAGCACAAAGTTCGCTTTATTGGTGTAATTATATTGTTTTAATTATGGACAGCATACTATGCCCCTTTTTAGTTACATCCAGGTCATAAGTATATTAATTTTCATCATATTTTTATGCAAAGCATTCTTTATGTACAATTTTTTCTCTTCATACCTCTCTATACTTCCGAACTCTACATATCAATACTATAAATCAAATCAAACCCCAGCACACAACCAACGTCAATATCCATCGATCGCAATCCTTCTTCGGTGATCGCGTGATTTCGCGCAGAGGAAATGTGCCATGACCATCAAGATCGTGCGATTTGACTCCCTTGGACTTCTTTTTATAGGGATATTTGAAAAGCAAAGTCTACGTCAACAAACCAGCCACCCTCCAAGAACTCAAAAACAACATCATTGCCGAGATAAATGTCATAGAACCGACCATGTTGCAAAATGTCATTGAAAATTTCGACCATCGCGTGGACGTCTGTAAATCCAGTCGTGGTGAACATTTGAGCGATATTATTTTTCATACATAAATGGTATAAATGAACCTTCAAAATAAAGTACCCAACTTGATTTTAATATCAATCTTTCTTGTTTTAATATGCGTTTACTTTCCTGCGTCCGTTTTGGACAGTAGATCAATAAATTATGAAATTTGACAAATTGATCAAATTATTACCTAAAAAAAATGATGTGATTTTGACATGTACACTATAATGTTGTATGGCCATGTTTCGTGGTTTAATGATGAATGAAAAACAAAATATTTTTAAAAACACTTATATTAATCTTATGCTACTTACTACACCGTCCAATACCACAACCGACCTTGTAACATACTGACTGCAACAGCAGAACATAAAGGTTTCTTAAAAATGACATAACAAAGATTAACAAATGGTTTTGCAAAAATCACGCAAGAAAATGCACAGCACCCTGCAGCGCCATGTACCCTGTTATAGCGTATCCGACAAAGCACGCCAAAAATCTAGCAGGCTGTGGTACCACCACTACGGCGTAGACCAGCGTATAAGCGATTCGGGCCGCAGTGAAGGTCAAGAACAACGTTTTGGCCAACCAGGGAGAAGGACTGGTCATCAGGTATGAAAAGGCGGCCACAAAGTAGATTTGGATGTTCTCCAAATCATTCTGGTGTGCCCTAGAAAATAATGAACTTTGACATTATCTATTTTTCTTACATTATGTAGGTTATTCTACAAGATGTTAACTTAGCACTTAGTTGTACGTGTTGCCTAAACGTCATGAGGCTTGTTATCAATCTTTGTCTCTGATCTGATGTAAAATCTGCTTCTGAGATGGCATTACTGGAGGTCTAAGCTGTAAGTTCTGTGTTGATGATAATTATATTGGGTTCTTGTCTCAAATACACTTAATTGAGATTCAAAGCTAGAAATTACTTGCTCATCCACTTTTTTTATCCATTCTGGAAATTACATAAACAAATTTGCTGAATTTCAAAAATGAGAGAGATAAGAACTAATTATATTCACTGTACACTGTCGAATTACAAGCCATATACAGTAATTACACACAACGCGGGCGCGGTGATGATTTCCCGAAATTCTCCTCAGTTTTTCGTAATTTATAACTTTGAACATAACCTCTCCTCAGAAAGCGCAACATATAAATAACCAGTCATATTCAGTAATGATTTTCTCACACAGCAACTATCACTGATTTTATACACATGCAGACCAATACATATATAATCATCCAGATGCGATCTTGTTATTCAACCAACTTTCTTCTCGGGGATAAAAACTTCAGACGAGGACCACTCGGCCTCACCAAACGTATGCAACCAATAATGCGTATAGTTTAGGCCCGTATCGTCAGTCGTCCCTAAAATTCTAGGGCGCCTTTATGGCCTCCTTGATTGTCATAGATTTCTATTTTTCCATGACAGTGCTCTATTTTGAGGTTATGTCACAAACATCTATTTGCATCAAATTGTGTTTGCTTTTGAGTTATATCATGTTTTATCAGCCTGAAATTTCCAACAATTTAAAAGGAAAACATATCTTCACAATAGGAGAGCGCTGACGCTGACACGGGACAAGTGTAATCCAGAAATTTTTGAAGGAGAGAAAGGAGTATAACAATCAAGGAGGCCATAAACGCGCCCTACAATAATTGTAGGGACGACTGATGATACGGGCCTTAGTTGAGTGATTCCTCCGTAGATGGACATTCACAACGATCCTAGTGAACAAACGTGGAATGACTGTTTGCGCCCTAACAACTACCTAGTCGGCAAGTTGACATCTTATGGGTTTTTTTTGACGTTTTGTAGGTTTTTTACATGATACTGTTATAGCAAAAATACTAGGGTTGCCTCAAAAATATGGTTCCCAACGCTGTACCTTTGCCGCCCGTGATGCTATGCGAAATCTGGCAACAGCGTTGTATTTGAAGGCTCCCCCACCACCGATCCCTACAAGAGGCGCCTATTTGCAATACTCAGTATCGGCCCGACAGCCATGCGCAATGGAGCCCTTCATCGCCGTCACCGCCAGGTGCGAAATTCGTGAGTTATAAGATCGATGCCTGGAGATCGCTTTTTAAAAAGTTTATTTTCGAAAATACAAAACTCAAAAATGTACTTTGACAAAATTATTACAATGTTATTATAATGTTAACAATATAATGGCTTAAATCTGACTGACTATAAGGTAAACCATCGTCAGCAGTATTCCTGGCATATCAGCAGGAATGGCTGATATAACTCGTGCGATCATTCGAACGTTACCACCCATAGAAATTCATCGCCACTTGAGTGAAGTATATGTATACAAGCTCTTTGATAAACTAAGTTATCATAATTCTTATCAGAATAATATAGTATAAAAGTGATGGATCATTTTGCAATCACAGCCTAGGTCTAGAATGAATGTTTTTTGTTACCTTCTCACTCTCTCAACACTTTCGTTTGTGATTGGCTTCCTCTTGTACATTACTGCATCTTCAGGGTTTGCAAAGGCCTGTAAGAGATAATAATATGTAACAATCTAGGGCGCCCACAGGAATTTTTCACAGGGGGGCCCATCAACCGCCAAGGGCAGGTTTTGTGAATGTGAATCAGCCCCTAAAAGATTACAAGAGCAGGGGATAACAAATTTTCTTAGAGGGGAGGGGGTTAGAAAGCCTTAAAAATCCCCAATGTTTTACACAGAACCAAGCTAAATACGCAAAATTTATGAGTACTGAGTGAAATAAAGAGATAAATAAAACCCAAGAATGCTCAATCAGCATCAGTTACAAAAGTCCACTACGAATATGGATCTAAGTATTATTTATAAAATGCCTCACATGAAATCAAAATTGAATTACTATTAATGTATCATTCCAGTAAAATACTGCTACATCAAGCAAAACAATTTTTCTGATGATGGTTTATCAGGTTATCAGTGATGAAATGAGTGTTTATATTTTATATTAGCTAGCATGTGAAAAGCATTGCAATTTTCTGCATGCAACACAGTGTTTATTCATATCGATAGATAAGGAATATTGCATTGCATTGCAAAATCAAGTTGAGATACATACGAAATCTAGTGTATAATCTTAAATAACGTCTGTTTTCAAGTTGATAAATCTTAAAATTTAATTTAAACGTCAGCGAACAAACGTGAAATGAACTAATTGCACACTAAAAACTACCTAGTGTGACCTACTCTGCAAGATGACATTTTCTTGTTTTTTTCATGTTCTCAAGGTTTTTTACATACATTTACCAACGAAAATGAGTGACACGATTTTTCGTGATGTAAATGTCATATAACATCAAAAACCTTTTCGAAAATGCAATACGCCAGAAGGCGTGGGAAGTAAAATGTAGGACGCCTTTATGGCCTACTTCTTTTACAGTTTTCTGTTCCGTGTCAGCGCTCTATTTTGAGGTTATGATACTACAAATACCTATTTGCATCAAATTGTTTATGCTTTTGATTTAAATCTGTATGAATTTCAAAAAGAAAACATAGCCTAGAAATTCCCCAGCCTTTCTGAAATCTGAAGAGAGACCATGAAAATCAATTGTAATACGAATATAATAATGTAATCGGCAAAGGAGTAAATAGATAAAAAAAAGCGCATTACCTTATTTCTAATCCTGATAAACGATGTTAATGCGGACATGGACATCATCTTTAACACCAAAACCGAATTATAAAACAGATATGCCCGAAAAACGGGATTTTCCAGAGAAAACAGTTCCTCTGTTTTTAGGGACATCTTGAAAGTACGGCCGGTATTAGCTGTATTGCGTTGCGGAGAGATGGATGCCAAGCGCTAAGTTGACAACGATCGCACTTCTACTATCAACTGAAATAAATACTAATAAACACTAATAATTAAAAATTCCATAAACATCGGTTGAAAGGTCAAGGTTCAGTGAACAGTGGCGGATCACGGCAATCGGCAATTAATAAAATGCGAGGCAAAAAGATAAAGCTTTTGACGGATTCCTATGCACATGACCATTGATCAACGTATTCTACCTGAAGATAGCTAACCTAAAACTATATTCTCGCGCCCAAAAAATTATCGGAGATGAAATTAGAAATGTACTGTAAAAAGATTGGTGTCTCATAGGTTGCATTGTAGAAACCCTCAACCGTCACTGTTAAGATTAATTGTATCAGCTGAAGAAAAATTAAGTCCTATCCACAATTCTGGTTTCATTTGTACAATCGAATCGCCAGCATGCCACAGTTATTCCTAAAAAAAAGTAACGGTTTATACGAGGGTCATTTCAATAACCTAAAACGCTCTAATCTCTAATAGTTCGGTATAAATGGTTTGAATATAGCCCCGAGAAAATTGATACCTCTGCTCATCAAAAAATTTTGGGGGCAGGTACAATTTCACAAAAAGTTATCTCTTGATGATGAGATCGGCACCCCCGAGAAAAATTCCTGTGGGTACCCGTGGACAACAATATTATTGCTCTAATAAAAAAAGAAATCTGTGCATTGTAGTAACATATCAGCACAATTCAATTTTTTCATAATTTTTGATTTATGCAGGTGCCAACAAAGGCTGTGGAATGAAAACATCTGGTCCATAAAGATGTTAATACTGTTTTGTTTGTAGACAAATGTATATAATAAATATATATTTAGGTATTTGCAGTACCTATATGTTTTTCTTCTGAACCTTTCCAGATTAGTAAGTAGATATGAGTGACCTTATAACAGATTGTGTTATTGACGTTGCTATTTTAACATACAAAAAAGCACGTATTCGGCGAAATGTTAATAACACATGCTGTTATAAAATCTCGCATATCCCACCAAATTTCTATATTTATAAAAGTATAGCAATCTCATATATGTAGAGCTGGCAACGTTGCGGGATATTAATGCACAATCTCGCAACCATGTCGCACTCTCAAAAAATGGCAGCTGACAACCACATAAGTCACCGTGCTGTCATTGAATAGCATGGAATTAAACCTTCTTCAGTATATATGTTCTGTCGTTCTGTGTTTTTTGCTGTCAACTTTCAGCTTTTCCTGTTGTGCATCTATTTCTCAATTTAAAATTAGTTTTTATACATTTGTATTACAATTTATCGCACAGTACATTTGCAAAGTACGTATTATTAAATAGCAAAGTTGTGCAACGGCGTAGCTCAAAAGGATACGATTTTCTGTCAAGGATTTTCAAAAAAGAAAGTAGCGCTTGCGTAATGCATTGTTTTGGAGAACGGTAATGGATACGTAAAATTTAGGAAATCCACAATTTTGAAAATTAGTAATACATTCATAACAGAAGTAAGTATGCTGAGCAATCTTTATTCATCTTTATTTTATTGTCTTGTGAAAAAGCCAGGAGAATACCTTAAGCCAACATAACAGTACATGTATGTTATCCATATAGTGCAAAAAACTGAACGTATGTACCTTCCAGCGAAAGAAACAACACTGAAAAGCAGTCATGTCGGACCAACAACAGTTTTTCTTAAAATGGAACGATTTTCAAAGCAACATGGTGTCATCCTTCCGGCATTTAAGGGATGAAAAGAGCTTCACTGATGTAACATTGGCATGTGAAGGACAGACATGTAAAGCACATAAAATGGTATTATCAGCATGTAGTCCTTACTTCAAGAGCCTATTGGAGGTAAGTTGCTTAAATGTTTATTGATCCTACCCTTTTTGAGCCCAATATGTGTTTATCCAGTAATTGTACCTTACTGAACTTACTTGCTTCCTAACTTAGCTAAGCAATTGATTATGAGGGACTGATAGATATAGGATTTTTGCTGAAAGACATTGGCTGTATTTTGCCTTAGTAAATCACCTAGGCTGCAAGCACATATCGTTGGACATCTGACAATACCTGCTGTCTGACATTGTTCCCCAATTTGAGGTATATGCACATTTTTCTTCGTCTACCTACAGTGCACATTGTGATAGAGTCCACTAACTACAGAAAAAGTTTTTGAATTATTCAGCCAAAACAATACCTACCACTGGCTACAAGCATGCTATTTTTCTTAACTTTGCAATGAAACATGACGTGATTTCTCTCAAATCTATTTGCTGATGACACACTTGTGTACTCAGCCTGCAAAAACCTGAATGAGGCTATCGATATTGTGAACTGTAACCTTGGAAATATTGATACTTATCTACAAATGAATAAATTGAAGTTGAACACTCAAAAATCAAAAGCAATGGTAATATCAAGCAGAAGTAAAAACAAGAATATAATAGAGGCTAATATCCAAATCAAAAATTGAAAAGACAGTTCTTGATATAGTTGATACAATGAAATACCTTGGATTTATGTTGGATAAAAACCTAAACTTTAACAGCCATAGTGACTATATTATTAAGAAAATTTCAAAGAAACTTTATTTTTTTTCATGAGTTTCTAAACAGCTTTCAATGTTTACAATACAATAATAAAACCTCATTTTCAGTACTGTTCATCTTTATTATATTTCTTAAGTAAGAACAAAATAAGCACCTTACAAAAACTTCCAAATAGGGAAATGCAGATAATTTTACAGTGCTCTAGGTACACAAGAATTCAATATATGCTGGATACTCTACAGTGGTTATCGGTGAATCAACATCTTTATTTAACAACAATGCTATTTATTTATAAAATTGTGAAGGGAACGTTACCTAATTATTTAGTTGCTCATCTACGCCCAAATAATGAGATCCATTCATATAACACTAGGACATGTACTCATTTCCATGTAGATAAAACAAATATGAAGAGTACAATGAAAACAATCATGTGCAAAGGTCTATGTGAATACAATAAGTTGCCCCAGCAAATAAAAAACGCCGACTCAGTCGGGTATTTCAAGAAAGCACTTATCAAACACATAAGATCTGACAGAATTTGTTAAAATTATTATATTTGAATATATATGTATGTACTTGTGAAATGCTGTAATGCTACCAGTTGTTGTTGTTGTTGAAATTAGATTTTTTTTTCTAAATAAAGGACTACTACATCAAAGTACATACTATGTTATAACCCCGATGGAAAAATTGAAGTGAAACTAGACTTCACTGTAGAGCCTCAGGAGTTGCCTATGAGACCAAAACAGCTACCCGTCATTTCGGATTATAAGTGTTATGTCTAACGACTGTCACATGTTTTATGACAATTTGCCATATGCCAAGGAAAGAAGCTGAACGTTCATTTAAGGTGTAACTGAGAATACATGCTATTATCTTTTTGATTTGTAAAAGCATTAAACTTTTAATTTGATATAATGAATAACGTTTTTCTAACACGAATCTCACTAAATCCATCTATGCATCATAGTAAAGGATTGTCCAATAGGGACGCAGGAAAGTAAACGTCAATTTGACATACACGCCATCTTTGTTTTCTGTCACCGACATGTCATTTTGTTAGTTGAATGTTTACCATTGATCGCTATGGAGTCGTACTGGATTGAAGACCGCATTAAAGTTATTCAAGAGCTCTACAAAAATGGTGCAAAAAAAAACACGTTTCGCGCGCTTCGTGAACATTTCGGTCGCAACAACCGCCCAAACGAAACAACCATCGGTCGTCTGGTGCGTAAATTCGAGGCAACATGTTCTGTGGCAAATCTGCCAGGCTCTGGCCGGCCAAGGAGCGTTCGCACACCGGAAAATATTGCTGTTGTGAAGGAGAGTTTGCTCCGCATTCTCCACAAGGATTTGAATGTACACGCCTACAAGATCCAATTGACGCAAGAGCTGCGTCGGTCCGACCATTTTTCGCGCCGAACGTTCTCAGATTGGCTCCTTGAACACCGCCAAATTGATGCCAATTTTTCATCAAAAATCATGCGACGAAGCGCATTTCACTTTGAATGGGACGGTAAACAAGCAAAACTGCCGCATCTGGGCGAACGAAAATCCCCGTCAGTATCAAGAGCAGCCGATGCATCCTCAAAAAGTGACTCTGTGGTGAGCATTGTGGTCAAAAGGCATCATCGAACCTTACTTTTTCGAAAATGCGGCCGGGGACGCCGTTACCGTCAATTCTGAGCGATATCACGTGATGATAGAGGACTATTTTTTGCCGCAACTTGAAGGAATCGATATGGACGATGTTTATTTCCAACAAGACGGTGCAACATGCCACACAACCAACGTCAATATCCATCGATTGCAGTCCTTCTTCGGTGATCGCGTGATTTCGCGCAGAGGTAATGTGCCATGGCCACCAAGATCGTGCGATTTGACTCCCTTGGACTTCTTTTTATGGGGATATCTGAAAAGCAAAGTCTACGTCAACAAACCAGCCACCCTCCAAGAACTCAAAAACAACATCATTGCCGAGATAAATGCCATAGAACCGACCATGTTGCAAAATGTCATTGAAAATTTCGACCATCGCGTGGACGTCTGTAAATCCAGTCGTGGTGAACATTTGAGCGATATTATTTTTCATACATAAATGGTATAAATGAACCTTCAAAATAAAGTACCCAACTTGATTTGAATATCAATCTTTCTTGTTTTAATATGCGTTTACTTTCCTGCGTCCATTTCGGACAATCCCATATAATATCTGCTAACTGCAAAGAAAGTTAGCAGAAATATCAGATATCTGCACTAAAAGTTTCCTTTGACGTCATTTTTCAAGCTATTGTCAACTGCCCAAAGTATTAGGTTGTCATCCATACTACAATTAACAAAAATCGTCTTTGTAGGAAAATCCATCCAAACACCCAATCATAATCCTCAAAGATGTGGCGTACAGCCATCTACAAGCAATCCTGGAATTTATGTATGCTGGCGAAGTGAACGTGAGCCAAGAACAGTTGCCTGCTTTTTTAAAGACAGCTGACAGACTTAAAGTGAAGGGCCTTGCAGAAGCCCCTCAAGCAATCAAGAGGGAATAAGTGCATTGTTGATTATGATTCTTAGATAGACCAACTTTCTTGCATTCACTGTATTCACAGAGCTTGAATGACTGAGATATCCAAAAAATCCTCATTGAAGATAAATTGGAAACAAGGATATCATTTTAAAATGTAATGATGAAAACAAAATTTATATTGGGACTACATCGTCTGTATTAATCAATGATACGTCTACAACTCATGTTTTGGTGTTGCAACTGATTTGCAATAAACGGTTTTTAGTTTATACAGGGTGCAGCACAAAATCGGTCATTTTTAGCGTTTGTCACAATTAAGTGCGGAAAATCACATCAGTCATGTGGTTACTGTTTTTGACGATGCATTGCTAGAGTCGTCGATGGAAGTTCGCGTAGACTCTCTACAACATCGTTCTCTCAACTTGGGCGACTTCGTCGCGCATTGCCTTCTTGCGCATTGCCTCCTTGAACTCGTCCAGAGTTCGGGGCCTGTGCTGGTCCAGGGTGTCTCCATAGGAAAAAATCGCAGATGGATAAATCTGGGGACCGAGGAGACTAATGTACATCACCAAACCACGGAAGAGTGGGCGAATAACGTTTATCGTTGCTCTGGCTGTGAGGGCACCCGAATAGGCGGATGGTGCTAGGTTGGTTCAAAAACATCCGTCCTTTGTAGTAGGCAGATACTATTCTGTAAAGTAAATGGCTCGATCATAATTTTGAGAGGTTTCTTGGTGTAAAAATCTTTGTGTTGATTGCTCTTGAGTATGGTGAATAATTGCAATTTTCTGCATATTACGATAAATCAATTTTAGTTGTAAATTTGATTGGGCAGCTTAAGGTGTTTGGAAGAGCTGATCTTTTCGTTTTGTACGATGCAGAAATTATTTGGTAGTGTTTTTCCAAATTAAGGTATTCGTTTTTTCATACAAAAGTGTGTTCATATTAACTGTTCAGACCAAGATACTCGTTGACATGATGAAAAGTGTATCTAAGACAAAATGCACATCTGCTGAAAAATGTCGAGTATGAGACCTATGCCAGTCTTGTTATTTTTTTACAATATTGCAATTCTATGGCTACAAAAAGGAAGTAGTTTTATTGTTCAATTTCAAATGAACAATAGGGGTAGTTTTCTTGAAGCGAAAACGAGGTTTGTACATTTAGTAATTGTGAGAGAAAACACGATTTTTGAGTTATTTGAAATTGGAATTTTTTCGAACTGAAAAGTATTATATTGAGATACAGAACATAGTGTTAAGTATGTACCGTAAATTTAACAGACGAGTCTTTGAGTCTAAGTCAAAAAGTTTCTAATTTCTTTGTTCTCAAGATACAGGGTGTTAGAATATAAAAAAATGGTTTTTCTTAAATTTCCTAGAATATCCTTCACCTAATTTTGTTGTAATTTGGCGGTGGTATTTATAACATTAAGGAGCTAATTTAGCCCTAACTTGATCAAATTCATTGAGTCCAGTGGCGTCGCGAACGGGAACTGAAAGTTATTTGAAATTGGAATTTTTTCGAAGAATATTTTCGAACTGAAAAGTATTATATTGAGATACGGAACATAGTTTTAAGTATGTACCGTAAATTTAACAGACGAATCTTTGTGTCTAAGCCAAAAAGTTTCTAAATTCTTTGTTCTCAAGATACAGGGTGTTAGAATATAAAAAAATGTTTTTTCTTAAATTTCCTAGAATATCCTTTTTGTTGTAATTTGGCGGTGGTATTTATAACATTAACTAACTAACTTGATCAAGTTCATTGAGTCCAGTGGCGTCGCGAACGGGAACAACGAATATTTGTGAGAAAAAAATGTACGCTACTGACTTTTTTTTTGGAATTTTCTCGAAAACTAAGCAAGATACGAAAAAAATTCAAGAGGCAAAAAAGTTGTATTTCTTTTTGCTCAATCCAAAGAATATAACGAAAATTGCACAAAAGTCAGTCTCGTACATTTTTTTGTCACAAATATTCGTTCAGATGCCGCTTGAGAACGAATAATTTTCGGACTCAAAAATCGTCTGCTAAATGTATGGTACATAATTAACGCCCTGTATAGGACATTTAAAAAAAATAATTTGTAATTCAAAAAAACTCAAGGTGCTGAACCGGCACTAAACATTTCAAACCAAAATTTGGACAACTTCCTAATTTTTTTTCATTTTCGATTTGTTCACTCGGAATGAAAGCTATATTACTATCTTTTGATATTATTTGTGCAATAATATCTTGATAAATATCCTGATTCGGATTTTTCGCATAATCCGCATGTTGCCGTGACCAGATTTGCGTCGAAAAGTTTTTTAAACAATTTCAGCGTCGGCCAAAGTGCTTTTATGTTTTTTCTGGAAGCTTCTGCACAAAAAGGAGCTTTAGAACTGTTCTCTAAATTGATAGTTTCCGAGATATGAGCGATAACAGTTTTTGAAAATCGTTTAGAAAATTGTTTCATCAATTTTTTACGCAAATGTGGCCGTTTTTGAATAAGATTATTCAAAAAATCCAAATCAGAACACGTTTCCCATCAGATGCGAAGAAATAGCCGGGACTAAGTGGGTTTGAAAGGGTGTTTAAAATTTTAGAAAATTTTGGGTTTATTTTTAACGCACAGTTTCATATAAACAATTGTTATATCTTCATATGCAGTTTGACGATTTTGTTTCTGATACACTTGAACATTCTTGTTATTAAAAAGGCGATCCATAACCACTACACCTTTTGTTTTATACATCTATAACCTATTTGTTTCAAAGTAATTTGGGTTTTCTGTAATGATCCTGAAGATGTCGCTGAAGGATAACGGTTATGTCATGCCGTGAGGTTATTGTTTTTTTACGTATACCATAAGTTGTCTCAATCAAAACGTAGTCGAGTGATCACTCTCTTTAACATGTAGATATGAATCTAGTAATGTATATCAGTAGAATATGTGGTCAGTTGAGTCACTCTGGCTGTCCATTGACAGATAAGCGCTCACAAAGCAGCAAATGATCACCAATATATATGGAGCTATCGACGCGCGAACATTTATTTGACGTTTCTCTGCTTTTTTGTTATTTCAGCCCATAGTGGAAATATGGTATAGGTTGTGTATATATGCAACCAGGATGTCTTCTGTGGTTGCATATTTGCTAACAACATTTTGTAGCTAGAGTATATCTATACTAGGTTCCACTTTTTTCTATTCAGTTCTCATTTAGTGTAGCTTCTGGTTTACATATTCTGTGATAACATTGATCTGTCGAGTATTACTGATGGAACAAAATTCTTTGCGGTGTGTTGCAAATGAAAGGTGTAATTGGTTATGGATTGTCGATAGTTTGTTTTACAGATACACAATCTAAATATTTTTTTAACAGTTGGTAATTTTTGCAAGTGAATAGGGATCATCCAGAATTTCAACGTATACATTCAATCTAATTTGATTTAGAAGATGCCTTAACGAAGTTTTGGAAAATCCTTGAATATACATGGACTGTAAAGATATATTTCTACATAGTAATTTTTCTACTCAAGTAATTTTATGGAATACTGTTTTGCAATTTTTATCAGTACTTTTTTTATGATTTAAGATGATTATTATTATTGTATAAGGAGATAGATATTTTATATTTTTATAGCATTTTCATTTTTTACCATGTTGTTACCAATATTTTCATCCACAGTTGGTTTACTTTCTTACAGGTTTATTATTTTTCAATTCAATATAAGATTAGTTATAAAAACGAAACGTGTGTTTTGAATTTTTTTAATAATGTGGATCATGAGAGTTATAAATATATTACATAAAAATACACTTTTGGTTTCGCTCTTTTACCTTGGAACATTCCTCACTCAATTATTGGGTAATAAAAAAATTGGTGCCTTATCCCTTCTTGGTAGTCTTGCCTGCACAATTTTACGAGAACCAAGTCGCCTCTAAAGTACCAGGGGACTTAACGAGGTACTAAAAATAACGTGAACGCATAAAATATGTGTGACCTTGTCCATGACCTTCCAAATCAAATCAAAATTCACAAAGGAAGCTTCTCATTTTTGTGCTGCAAATAAAAGAAACATGAATTTTTACGTTCAAATGTGACCTTGACCTTAAATATTCAACGGCCTTGAGTACAGTCGGACCCAAATTTTCCTGCTTTTTCTATTTCCATTATAAACAAAAAAGTTGTCCTTTGGAAATGTTGACTTGACCTTGAAGGTCATTTTTGGGGCATCCGCACAACTGCCGTATGGAGCATTTTAGATGGAGCTAATTGATTCCGTCCGTCTCTTGTTTTGACCTTGAGGGCAATGGTGAAGGTCATGACCTTGGAAGGTCACCACCAACTTGAAACTTTTCTTCTAGAATTCGCACTGTTCGAAATATTTAGTTGGGAAGATTAAAATGGAACAAAGTACAAGTTTTCTTATGCCATTTAATTGAAACACTTTTATATTGCTTCTTCATTTATTGTTTACATACAACTGTTACATATACAGGACAGCGGGTATTTACATTCATTTAAAGTATACAGTACTTAAAATGATTGTCAACAGTAGAAATTTTAGATAAAATATATGTATTTGATTAATAAACAATGTCAGGTCTGCATCAACTATCTAAAGATACATAGAAAATACTTCAAATAAGGAAAATATGTAATATTTACACAAACTTTACATAGTTTCCCACTTTTGTCAGAATACACAGGTATTTACAGAGATTGATTGACAAAGGACCTTATCATAACATCTAAGAAGAAATTGACGCAAAGCAACGCATGCGCTGTTCAAAAATCACTGATGATTCTCTATCTATAGAGTCGCAATCCCAGGTGGTAATCATAACGTCATGTAACATCTGAAACTTATTATCTAGAGGTTGTTTCGTTCATTAATCTGCATTTTCTGCTGTCAAATCAGTCGACAAATCTATAGTTCACTGACTGTTCGGTCACCGCGCTGGACTTATTTCAAAACATTATCTGTCCTCCAGGTGACATTCATTTATTTTTGTCGCTACCACACGTCGCGTTCTGATAACAGGCCGAACGGCCCGGTAAAACTGCCACAGTTTTTAAAGTAAATTAGCCAAATTGCTCCCATTAACCTTGCCAAAACCTCAAACTTTTGTAATACTCTACTTGACTGAGGTCTATAATTCACTCGAACAAATTAGCATTTCTTACAGTATTTGGCTTAGCAAAAACGAAATACATCGATTTCAATTTTTGAAAGCGCTATATGGAAATATATAGGTCCAATAAAAAAACAGTATCTTTAATTTTTGATATGAAACGGCAAAAATCGTTACCCCCATGGTGTAACCTTGGTTATTTTTTAATGGTGGATTAATTTCTTGGGAAACATACCAGGAAGCTGTAAAAAATGGAATATGTGCCAAGACTTTGCATATTGCTGCTTTCATTGACAAGTTGTAAGTCTTGCGTTTAGAACGAGTAATATGTTAGGTGTTTCAGATATCGCTTAGTTATTTTTTATTCACAGTCTATATTGCTACAGAATGAGACGTTCATCCTGATTTTATACTTGAGCGTTATAAAATTATAAGTATCAATTAATGATAAATGGAATAAAAAACACGCTTTAATAGCAAATCAAACTAAAGACAAAAAAATTATTTTCAAAAAATTCAATCATTGTAAAAAAGCGTGTGGAGCTTGTTACTAAATTTTAGAATAATTTCTTTAGTTACTATTTACAAAACTGGAGTTGTTACGAAAATGTGTACCTAATTGCATTTTTGCTAAACTTGATTTTTTTCAGCTCGATTGCTGCTGAATCTGTTTTTTAGTTTTTCCAAACAATAATTTTTTTCTGAATGTTCAGTCTCGAAACGTCACCAAACGTACTTATAGTTATTTTCAATTTTTTTTCCAAATTAGGAATTCACAATTCCTAAATTTTGTTTCAATTTTCAAATTCGAATTTCTTTCCATATTTTAACATTTCCAATTTTTTTTCTAAATTACAGAGTTTTTCCAAATTTAGAAATTACCATTTTTTCAAAACTCTCAAATTTTTTAATTATTTTCCAAATTTCCAATTATCTTACAAATTTTCAAATCCGTTTTTTCCAGATTCCAAGATTAAACTTTTTTAGAAATTTTCAAACGTTTTATTACGCGTATCTAAATCAATTAACAAAAATTGTACAATGCAAAAATCAATTTTTTTCTCAAAATTCCCAAATTCTTCCCATTTTTAATTAAAATGTTTTCAACTTCTGAAAATTATTATTATATATTTATTTAAAATTTTCTAATTATTTTCCAAATATCTGAATTTTTCAATTGTTTTTCAAAATTTCAAATCCAAATTACAAAATTAATTTTCTTTAAAAATGCCAATTTTTTTGCAATTATTGAATTCAAATTTCGCTTCAAATTTTAAAATATCCGAAAAAAATTTCAAATTTCGAAATTTTCAATTTGTTTCAAAATTGTCAAATTTTCAAATTATTTTCCAAATTCTCAAAATATTTTCAAATCCGAATTATTTCAAAATTCAAAAGTGTCAAATTCTTCATTACGCATATCTAAATAAATTGAATACAAAAATTGTAAAATATATACCCGTTTAACAGTCAGCAAGAGAAATGGTCAGACGCAGTAACAAAATGTTTGTCATTTCCTTCCATCTGCCGGTCTTGCATGAAAATCAATCTATTGGATATTTCATGCAAGTTTGCTTGCAATTCTGGTGGACTATCTAGTTATAGTCCTTTCACTGAAACAACGCAGTTACGTCATACTTCGTTGAATGTAAGCCTTAATGCAAAATAGACCCTAAATTGGTACGTACAGTTTGAATTGCCCGGGTACATTTATGTTGGTAACAGTTTTCTGTATTGTGACATTGTCGCAAAGCTTGAGAGGTAATTACGCCAACGACTGTTGTTTATTTGTAGTTTATTTCCTAGGATCTAGTAGTTTTAAGTAATGTGGCAACCATGTGCGTCACTGTCATTATTTGACGTTGTGACGTACTGCTTTTACCAATCCTTTAGTGTTGCCAGGTCTGGTGAAATTTCACCAGATCTGGTGATTTTATCAATAATCTGGAGATTGGTGAAACACTTTTTGAAAAATGGCAATTTCTGGTGATTTCTAATATTCCGTCGATTTTGAATATTCTTAACAGTCTTTCAGCTACCAAAAACTCGCGACTTCCGTTACGTATTGATCTACTCAGGCCGTCACTACATTCTGCGATATCTTTCAAGTGATTCCCCTAAACTGTTGTGGGATTCACCGCAGTATTTTTCTTGTTTTGGTTTTCGCCATTTGTTTTGTTAAAAAAATGGATTTTTTATAATAATTCTGATTTGGGTATTAAAAAGTAGTTCATAATCATACAGAAACACCAGGGAAATGTATTCAAATTGTATCTTAGGTAGGTGCTATTAAGTTGTATACGAACATTACAATTCCTGGTGTTTTTTTTGAAACTTGTGACTGATTTTCCATTCAAATTCCTGGAGAAGTTTATTTATTTGATCTGGCAACACTGCAATGTATGCAAATGTCCCCAGGTTCTTGGGTGCTTTGTGTGGTTGTAAAATAATTGTTTACAGTTATAAATGTACGTTTGATTGTGCTTTAATGTTCGTCGGCGATTGAAACTGGTTCTTGGATATGAAAACCATGCGTCCTGAAGGGACATAACCAAAACAAAAATTATAGGTTAAGAATGTAACAGTGAACATTTCATTCGCTTAAGTTGGCTAACCTTGCTCATTTGAATCGAGGAATCAGCACCGTCTTGCAACTGCAAGTGATTTGATCCATTCGTGTTGCAGACTAGCAATTGCAAAAAACGGTGTTTACCAATTTTGTTGATATGTTGCTGACAATTCTCCGGAGGATAGCGAGAAATGATCTTAAATTCGCTCCTACTCCCCTTACATTCGCTTAAAACGCTTGTGGTAGCATGGTAGAAAATTGTCAATGTGTGGCAACACCGCTATCTGAAAGGCTGTCGAAGGTACCCTCGAGTTCTGTGCAGTGTTGCCGAACCTACCGATTTTTCAGTATTTCTTTTCTTTTTAAAACAATTCAGATATTTCCAGATTTTTTACCCAAACTAAAGTTAAAAAAATTAATTGTATGTAGTTTTATGCCCATAACAATCATACATATGCGTACCTACACTTAGACATCATATTCGATGGAGGAATCATCTTTGCCGGCACCACAGTAGCTGTCTTATTACGATACTTGTTTGTTCATGATAGGTAATATTTGAAAGAGTTTTTGTGCAGTATTTCCTCGTCATTTGGCATGGGAAAGAAATCCTTTCAAATAAAATAGTTACAAAAAAAATTAGTGTCGAGAGAATCAAGATAAATGTCAAATTTTTAGTGGATTTTTGACATTAACTAGAAAACTATTTGATTCCAAAAATATAATGTGACTGTTTTAAGGCTCAAAAAGTTGCAAAGATTCATTCATCATCTTTTATGGAAGAAATAAAAAACATTTTAAACGCTTTTTTAGCAAACAAAAAATTGAAGCGGAACATTTTTCCTGGCTCGACCCGTATTCTCGTTTTTACCAAATAACTTAACAATTCCCCTAAAACTTTTGCTAAACTGCCCGGATTAGCATTAGTAAGTGGAAGTTCCTCATACTCACATTCTCCTACAAACATTTAATAACATTACTCGACCTAGCGCTATATTTATACATTTTCAACAATTTGACCCTCCCTACTACATATCACCACTGAAAACATACTTAAGCCTTAATACTAAGTAACATCAAAACAGTCTTGAAATAACTTACAGGAAGGAAAGTATATAGTCATTGTTAAATCTTAATATATACTTAGGCCTTATAAACTACGTCAGACGAATCATCAAAATTACGACAATTCTTAAAAACTACTTAAAGGTTCTTGTTACCATGTGATATTACAAAATCCTCACGCTGCCGGTGTGTGAGTATTACACTATCACTTAAATTTTTTGCGGAGATCTGTTGTTTCAGTTGCTATAATTAATTCCAAATCAATGCAAAGAAAGGATATTGGTCAATTTTACCCAATCCGGGGCTTAAATGTAACTGAATTCCGACTGCTGAAGTTAATTTGTATACCGCTTTGCTGTCACATTATGGTTTCGCCATGCAAATTTTGACGCCTGATTATATGATTCAATTTTGTATATCAGTATTATTATCGCCGTCATTTATACATGGTATGCAATTCAGTTAGAGTCAGGCCTCAGCTTTGGCAACATCTCGTTGAATATATGAATAATATGGAATTTACCTGCTTAAAATATTGTATTCTAAGCAATGACTCTGCCTTAGCTTATGTCTGCGCTTGTAGCGATGCTCCTTTGTGTGATATACGCTGTGATCAGTGTATACATCGTGTAAACATCATTGTATCTGGTATACAATACTAAAGTATACAATGTAAATAATAATGAATATTTAGATCGGCTTGGCAGTTATCCGACAATCGTAAGGCGTAACACATCTCTTCTTACTGCTCCTTACTTTACCTTGTGATTTGATTTGTGCTTATATTAGGCAAGTACAAATTGATAAGATATCGCGTCGATAGCTGCATACTGCGATATGACAAGAATCAACTTACCTGTGCAGTTTTGAGCGAGATACAGACGAATTAGACAACTTTCTCATGCACTTCCTTATTTTTAGCATACTCGACGATATTGTTTCTATAATCGCCGGCTTACTGTTGTTTTGACGTTTGCGACTAAACATAACCTCACTCATTGCTATTCTATACATTGTCTTCATCATGTACCTATTGCATACCTTGTATACTTGATATACGTTATAGGCGTTGTATACATGGTATACATTGTATTTATGGTATACACTGTAAACACTGTACACATTGTATACACTGTATAAATTAGATACAATGTATAAAACGTTGTTTCTACAATTGCCGGTTTACTGTTATTTTGACGTTTGCGAGAAAACATAATCTCACTTATTGCTATTTTACACATTGTCTTCACCATATACCCATTGCATATACTGTATAAATTGTATACATTGTATACGTTGCATACCTTGTATACGTTGTATACATTGTATAGATTGTATACATTGTATAGATTGTATACATTGTATACATTGTGTGTTATGTTTTATTAATTAACAAAAAAATTAGTGACAAATTTTGTATACAATGTATACAATGTATACAATGTATACAATGTATACAATGTATACATTGTATAAATTGTATACAATGTATACAATGTATACAATGTATACAATGTATACAATGTATGCAATGTATACAATGTTTACAATGATTACATTGTACAATGTACACATTGTATTCATTGTACTCGTTGTATACATGACAAATATTGTATAGACAACGAAACGTAGGCAATCAATGTATACGCGTAAACGCCCATCACTGGTTGTGATCCTGTGTTAGTATAATACTCAACATGATCAGCTGAGGTTGTAATACTGCAATAACGCATGAAATAATTCATAACAAATATCTACTACACAGTCAAATTTACAGAGCATTTAGAGCTCTCCATAACTTGATCATCAGCTCATCGCTAGTTAATGTTACGGTAAAAGCTGTATGTCCTTTAAGGCCGACTATTATGTCAGATGGTATAAATCAAAAGCATGAACAATTTGATGCAAATAGTTATGTGTAACATAACCTCGAAATAGAGGGCTGACACGGAACAGTAGAAGGCTATGAAAATCAAGTAGGCCATAAAGGCGTCCTACAGTTGTCGGAACGACTGATGATATGACGTATATTTTCTGACGTCACTTTTTCATAGATATTAATTCATCGAAGGAATGGTGTATTGTCCAGCTATAAAGAATTACCAGGCCAGTAGCTAAAATAGACTGCTTACAATCATTTAGTAGGGTGGGATCTATTTTGCTAAAAAATATCCTATTTGAAATTCGTACAATGGAGCAGAACTTATTTAAAACCTATGTATCTAACCCAAAATCATGATCAATGGAAAGGGGTAGGTCTGTTCTTTCTATCCACGAAACGTGGGATGTCCCCCAGAACAGTATATCGCAAAAAAAAATCCCTCGGATTTAGGAGAAAATCTCAGACATGGCAACCCTGTCAGAGCACCGCTGACACTTCAGTCGTCAAGTTTCGAGATCGTTTTACAACACAAACAGAACCAGTATTGCCGTAGTTTCTTCTGGTATATAGGCTCCATGTCAACCTCCATGACAGGATTAAGGCCATATTGCAAAGAGATAAAACGTATTAAGTCACATTGGACAATATTCCGTCACAGTTTTAGCGGCAAATTTTACAATCTCAGTCAGCAGACTGCGTTCTGTAATATTTATTAAGTTGAAAAGCATCATTTTCACTTTACAACCACTGGAATGCGATTATTAATTCTTGTCGAAGTTCGCTATTATTCAAATAAGGGCTCAATTGAGAAGCACCCCCTTTAAAAAGTCGATGGCTAAGATGCCTAATCGTTATTTTCACGGGAACATGGATTCAGTCATTATCGCCGAATTTAGAGGGGAACAATAAGACTTCCCAACTTCATTCTTGCCTTCTAATGGAGCGTTAAAATCTGCATATTTCCACTTAACTTTGGCGTTTTTGTCCCACTTTAAATTTCTTAAGCAAAAATGGCGAAAGTTTTTTCGAAAACAATTTTAAACTCAGAGAAGATTATATTTTAAAATCCGTATTCTAAAGTTTTTGAATATGACACAGATGACCAACCATGGACAGGTGTAAAGTTTTCACCATTCTATAAGACTTTATATGAGCGCTTTTTCTCAATATAATATCTACAAAACACCATCTAGTGGCCACAAACTTGACTGATCTGAGAAGATTGAGCATTCGTTAGGAGAGCAGATAAGTACTATTTCAAACGAAATCAAGGCCATCAAAGATTTTGAAAAGACAGGCCCCCACCCTGAACTAACCAAAATTCGAGAAAATTACAACAACAAAAAATCTAAAAAATTAAGCTGTCAATACGATAAAGCTATTCAATGAGTATGTTATTTAGTAGTTTCTGCAAAATAATGGCATTTCAATTTTTGAAATTGGAATGAAGACAGTATTGCACAGCAAATATTACTTTTCCCGTAACATTTCATACAAATTTTTATACAATAATATACAGGGTGACTTCGAAGTTGAGTAATTTATTTTAACAGTGAGTAGATCTGATCAAAAGAAATGTTTTTTTCATTTACCATTTTTCTGGTAAAATTAAAGTAACAAAGTTATAGCCCTTTGGAAGATTGAGTACCGCCCTGTCTCAATAATAATATTATGTGCTTGTGTTTGGCAACAACGGATATAATCCGCCTTATCGGTTCATCGCATCGGATACAAAAAAGCGAAAGAAGTTGGAACGATGTTTTTACAATTATTTTATTCAGTTGTATACAGTCAGTGTCAGTCGGTAACGCGTGAGTGAACAGTGGTGTTTGCTGCGTGGCTCAAACGAAATAAAAAATGGCACATGTTTATGCGGATCGGTTTCCCAATCGAGTGCAACCAACCCCTCGTGCCTTTGTTAATGTAGTACAACGGGCTCGTGAATCAGGTGACTTAAGACCTCACAGGAGAGAGCATGCCGGTGCTCCAAGACCTCACGATCAAATACAGGTCCGCACTGAAATACTTGTTGGGAGGATACTTTATAAAACAAGGTGAAATTTTTTTTTTAATTTTTTTTTATTTTTACACACATATTTTGGTTTATCTTCCTTCTACAATCATTATCTGAAAATTAATGACTCAACTTCAAAGTCACCCTGTATAATCCCGATGCATCTTAACGATGAGCTGAAAAATCGAAAACAAAACTCACAATAACGCATAAAAAGTCCGTCACTATGAAAAGGTGCAAAAAGTTGTCTCCGAAATCTGTACGACGCCTTTTGATTTGTATACGCAATAGCAAGTAAACAACAACTTGGGCGCCAGCAGGATTCGAAGTCTTCCATTCCAAAATTGATCATGGAGCTTATAATGGGCTCATGTCCGGAGCCTGCTCAGCTCCATCCGGTGTTCCACAGGGGTCCAACCTCGGACCACTTTTATTCCTATTGTTTATTAATTATTCCTTTGTGAAAATTTAAAAGGCATGCGATTATGTTCTGTTGTCGACATGAAAATATATTCGTCTATAAGGGATAATCATGATTTACAGATAGAGTTGAATAGTATTTGGACTTGTTGCAATCTCAACAATTTACAAGGTTATAACAAGGGCAAGTCTGTTACAGTAAAAAAAAACCTTCATATTGTAGCGTTTTTCTGGGTTCTTTTGGGTGTGGATCAAAGCACTGGATTCCACAAAAAGAAATGCACTAATTTATTTATCTTGATACAACATTTATATGCACCACTATTTATGTCTGACTAATCCTTACGTCGCCATTGACTACTATATACTCCACTCCGCTCTGCTACTCTACCGTATTCAGTACTCTGCCTCCATCTCCCGGCCGCCGACTTATATATAGTCCCCATTGCTGCTTCTAGAAAGACCGCGTGTACCACAAAGCGACATTTAGAATGTTGCAGATCACTTTGCGTCGATCTAGAAGGCGATCCACTGTTACGGTCCTCACAAACACCGCCAGGCGGCTTGTGCTGTCGTGGTTCGCGTAAAAGCAGAGATCGGCCGCTAAGCTCTGGCGAGTAGGAGACTCGCCCAACAGATGGCGCTATTTGTCACAATATTGATGGTGCGTTGTTGGATAGACGTGATGCAATCAGAGGTTTGGATGTTCTTTATCAGCAAAGATTAACATTTGCTCGCCACATTTCTCAAACAGTTTCAGAAGTGTTTGAGTCATATGGTTTCCTGTCAGACATTGTAGGCTTTGATGGTATATTTTGTAAATGTGCATACCAAACTTGAATATGTGATATATAAATGAAATTGAAAAAGGTTTAAAGGCGGTTCCTGGAATTTCTTTATATGAAGTCTCAGGAAGTTTATCCTGAGAAAGGAGTGTGGGCATTTGGACATTCAAACCTTATACATTATCTGCAATATGTGTTTTCAAACTATTACATGACAAGATCGACCTCCCGGTATTCTAGTGCAAATTTATATTAGTGGACCTCGGATTCCATGGCGCAATTATGTCACAGTCAAACCATCTAGAGCGAGGATTAACGTTTTGGTCAAGTCACTTCTCAATGTTATGTGTAAAAATCTCAATAGGCTTAGCTGTCCTCACACTGTGGTACCGTGGTAAGTGCTCACGAGACGCCGTGGTGTAACTAAACTCTGGGCGCTGAAGAAAGACATTAAACGTAAACAGTGATCAGCACGTGAACAGATCCCTCGAAAGCATCCACGGATATACTCCAGTCACTTTAGGTCTAAACATCCTCGGCAGTGTATTTCTAGTGAATCCACAGACCCTTTTTCGTGTCATCTTGAGACTAGAAAAAGGATGACTGTTAAAATAAGTTACCTTGATCTTTCATGAGCTCCCAGTACAAAACATCATCGATATATTTTTGATGTAGGAACAACAAATTGGTTTAGAAAACATCCACTTTGAACCTAAATTGACTGGAGTAACATCGATCTACAGACAAATTCAAGGTCACTAGCAGTCGTCGGCGCTCTACGAATCTGCACAGGTTTGGACTTGTAAACGTGATTGTAGATGACACGACAGGCATCTAACAGTTAATTCACGCACAGGATTGCATTGCATACGCATTACGCATTCAGTAGCGTATACTCGTTTTTCGCGAGTGGAACGTTTTGTTTATATATTGCCTAAGATACGATGTCTGACACAGATACAGCCGACGAAGTGGTTGACATCAGCGCAACCCCACCCAAAAAAAGGGCTAAGAAGCTACATTTAAGTGCAAATGAAAAACAAATAATATTAAATATATACAAAAACCAAATTCAAGAAAAACCCGATTTGGTCGTGGACGAAGTTATATGTAAGGTAGCACATATTTCTGGAGTATGTCGGTCCAGTGTTTATAGGATCATTAAGGAATATAGGAGCACTCACTCACTTTCTGAGCCAAAACCGTATCCTGCAAGAAAAAGGATAACGGACGGAGTAGATGACTTTGACAGAACTGCCATCAGGAGGAAAGTGCATAATTTTTTCTTCCGAAATGAGATACCTACAGTAGATAAGATATTAAGATTAGTTAATGCTGATGAGGATCTTCCATCATTTAAAAGAACCACATTCCGAAAACTTTTGAAGGAACTTAATTTTCGATTCTTGAAACGGGGAAGAAACAGTATGTTAATAGAGAAAGAAGAAATTGTTGTGTGGAGAAGGGAATACCTTAGGAAGATTCGGAAGTTTCGCGATGAAAAAAGAAAAATTTACTATTTGGACGAAACGTGGGTGAATGCTGGACATACTCAAGCGAAAGTTTGGGTCGACAAATCAGTAACATCATCAAGGCAGGCTTTTCTAGACGGTCTTTCGGCTGGATTGAAAAATCCTGCAGGTAAGCTCCTTCATCTATCCGGCAATTTAATTTTGATAAATTCGGGCAAATAATATGCTGTGATAGCAGATAATGTGTGATATTCTCCAAAAATGGTGCATTCGCAGTGTAGTCATTAGGACAAAACTTCGACCCTCTTTTAAGCGTTATTTTGAAATTTATTATCATTTTTGGGTGCAGTCAATTTGCTTTGAATGGGTTTTGAGAAGTTGCAAACTTCAATTTTCTACGTTTTTCAGTTTTTGATCAGCATTCCGTGACTCTTATATTCAGCTAAATGAACTCAATTGCCTCATTCCTTCAAATTTAATCAATCCATAGTGTAAGGAATAATTTATTTCCAGGAAAAGGCAAACGGCTGATCATTTGTCACGTAGGTAGTGAAGACGGCTTTGTTCCCGAAGCACTGTGGGCCTTTGAATAAAAAAAGACAGGGGACTATCATGAGGAGATGGACGCCAATTCCTTTGAAAATTGGTTCTCCAAAATGTTACTAAAGCTGGATAATAACGCTGTTATTGTACTGGATAATGCCCCGTACCATTCTAGAAAAATAGAAAAAATTCCCACAATGGCAACTAAAAAAGCAAACATACAACAATGGCTGGCCTCAAAACAGATCGATTTTGATGAAACAATGGTCAAGGGTGAATTGATAAGTATAGTCAATAGACATAAATACAAATAAGATTTTAAAATGATCGACGAAATGGCCAAAAAAACAAAATAAAACTGTCTTGAGACTGCCACCCTACCATTGTGAGCTGAACCCTATTGAGCTGATTTGGGCCAACATAAAGCAATACGTGGCGTCGAATAATAATACTTATAAATTTTCTGATGTTAAAAATCTCTTTCACATCGCAGTCAATAGAGTTACGGCAGAGGAATGGAAAAACTGTATCCGCCACGTTCGGGAGAAGGTTGAGGTCAAAATGTGGGATTTGGACAATGTCATCGATACCCAAATTGAACCTCTAATAATTCATTTAAACGATTCAGAAGATTCAAGTTCCTCTTCTGAATGAGTGCGCGCAGCTTACTTACTAATAACTAAAAAGTGTAGTTAACTCATTTGTGAATCTCTAACTGAAATTTACTGTAAAAGATAATAATTATCTTGTATGAAATTTTTGATGACTACCCATAATATCTTGATGCGGTCCTGTAATGTCTTCTGCGCCTAAACACTCACTCACGAGCAATATGCGTGTATTTGTTTGGGTTTAGTTTCTTTCTTCAGCGCCTAGAGTATAGAAAGCGACTGGAGATACCAATCCGATTTGTTTCACTTGAACGCCGCCAGATGGAGCATCAAGCAGCCTGAAAGAACAATGAAACAGTGGCGTAGGATTAAATTTACCTCTAAGTGGTTGGGTCAGTTCTACGGAACGTAGGAGACGCAGGTTTGAATCCCGCCGACGTCCATCTTTCCTTCATCTTAAGCTGTTGTTTACTAAGCATCTCTTGATTTGTTTGATCTCAAAAACCGTTGTTTGAGGTCGTCATTTTATTATTTATGCAAGTAGTAGTCTTATGGTTACTGTCATATCATCTCTATCAACATTCGGAAATACAAGGTAATAAAATATGGATATAGTTTGTAGGACTGGCTTTCAAGAGACATGACAGACTCCTTATTATAGAATCAATCTTTTTGCACCTGCACGCTGTTCCTACCCTTATTACAAAATATAACTATTCAATCGAACATTGGATCATAATCCTATATTTTCGTCAATAAACATGCTTATAGAACATGTAAGTTCTCGCACGACTTACTCTTACTGATGTCGTTCATACAAATCTTCTGTAAGATTTCTCTGGCAATGTTGAGACTGAGACTGGTCTTGGAGCCATGTAGTTTGTTGGTTTCCTTTTTCAAATTCACCTTCTTCTGCTTGGTTTCTCGCAGCCGGATCTGTTTCAGTATACCGACAAGGAGCTCGTCTACGTTATGTTGAATGCCGCTGGAAGTTTCGATGAACTTGCAGTCCCGGGCTACTGCCAGGGCTTTCCCTTCTGGAAAAACAAAAAATATGTTACGTAAAAAAGATTTCCGATGTATGGTCAAGGTGTTTTTATAGCTAGCGTAGGGACAGCATTAAGGGGAGGCCGATCGGTCGGATAAGGAATATAAGGTTAGAAAAAATAGAATTGCATGCGCATATAGGGTGTCCCAGAAGTCGACGTCAAGCTAGGACAAGTCATAATATATGGGGTTGTCCATAACGGATGCAGGAAAGTAAACGCATATTAAAACAAGAAAGATTGATATTCAAATCAAGTTGGGTACTTTATTTTGAAGGTTCATTCATACCATTTATGTATGAAAAATAATATCGCTCAAATGTTCACCACGACTGGATTTACGGACGTCCACGCGATGGTCGAAATTTTCAATTACATTTTGCAACATGGTCGGTTCTATGGCATTTATCTCGGCAATGATGTTGTTTTTGAGTTCTTGGAGGATGGCTGGTTTGTTGACGTAGACTTTGCTTTTCAAATATCCCCATAAAAAGAAGTCCAAGGGAGTCAAATCGCACGATCTTGGTGGCCATGGCACACTTCCTCTGCGCGAAATCACGCGATCACCGAAGAAGGACTGCAATCGATGGATATTGACGTTGGTTGTGTGGCATGTTGCACCGTCTTGTTGGAAATAAACATCGTCCATATCGATTCCTTCAAGTTGCGGCAAAAAATAGTCCTCTATCATCACGTGATATCGCTCAGAATTGACGGTAACGGCGTCCCTGGCCGCATTTTCGAAAAAGCAAGTTCCGATGATGCCTTTTGACCACAATGCATACCACACATTCAGTTTTTGAGGATGCATCGGCTGCTCTTGATACTCACGGGGATTTTCGTTCGCCCAGATGCGGCAGTTTTGCTTGTTTACCGTCCCATTCAAAGTGAAATGCGCTTCGTCGCTGAACATGATTTTTGATGAAAAATTGCCATCAATTTGGCGGTGTTCAAGGAGCCAATCTGAGAACGTTCGGCGCGAAAAATGGTCGGCCCGACGCAGCTCTTGCGTCAATTGGATCTTGTAGGCGTGTACATTCAAATCCTTGTGGAGAATGCGGAGCCAACTGGTTCTCGAAATGCCCAATTCGCGTTTTTGATTGTTTCGGATCGTCTCTCACACTCTCCTTCACAACAGCAATATTTTCCGGAGTGCGAACGCTCCTTGGCCGGCCAAAGCCTGGCAGATTTGCCACAGAACCTGTTGCCTCGAATTTACACACCAGACGACCGATGGTTGTTTCGTTGAGCGGTTGTTGCGACCGAAATGTTCACGAAGCGCGCGAAACGTGTTTTTTATTTTTGCACCATTTTGTAGTGCTCTTGAATAACTTTAATGCGGCCTTCAATCGAATACGACTCCATAGCGATCAATGGTAAACATTCAACTAACAAAATGACATGTCGGTGACAGAAAACAAAGATGGCGTCTATGTCAAATTGACGTTTACTTTCCTGCGTCCCTATTGGTCAACTCTTTAGTTATGTGCAAGACATAAAAAATTTAAGTTGCGTACTTTTGGAATTATAGGTTTTAAAAAAGTCGGAAAAACCTATACCCTGTGGTGACATGCACCTCATTTACCGGAAATATTTTCCAGATTCCCAATACTTTTTCGAAATTTCAAAATTATTTTAAGCATTTCTGAATTTTTTCTATTGTTTCAAATTATCCTCAACTTAATTCCCGTCTTTCCAAAATTTAAAATTATTTTCCAAATTTTCAAATATATACAATTTCTTTCAAAATTTTCAAATCCATTTTTTTCTAAATTCAAAATTTTTCTGACTTTGAAATTTCCAAATTGATTCCAAAACTTCATTTTTTTTCAAAATTTTTAATTTTTTTCAAATTCCTAATATTTACTATTTTTTCCAAAATATCCTCAAAATTATTTATTGAAATTTCCGAATCTTACAATTAATTTATAAATTATTGAATCCAAATTTTTCATAAATTTCCAAGTCCAAATTTATTTCCAAATTTCAAATTCTTTTCAAAATTGCAAATTTTTCCATATTTCGAAATTTTTAAGTTTTTTGTTTAAATTGGCAAATTTTTCCCAACATTTCCAATTTTTCTCAAAGAAATTCCGAGTTCCAATCTTTTTTCAAAATACTCGGATTTTTTAATTTTTCATACTCCTCCAACTTGTTTCCTATATTTCCAATTTTTCTCAAAATATCCTAATCTTGAAATTATTTTCCGAATTTCCGAATATTACAATTATTTTTCATATTTTTAAATCCAAATTGTTTCCAAGTTTTCAGATTAAGTTTTTTCATTTCCAATTTTCCTAAAAATATCCTAATCTTGTAACTACGAGCCCCTTCCCGCTTCAGTTGTAACAACTATTCAAATCTTAGTTTTTTTCTAATCAAACACAAATAATAAAAATGGAACAGGGTGTTATAGGTTTAAAATATTAACAATGAATATTTTGATAATATATAGTAGAAAACACCAACTTTAACACTCCCTAATCAAATTTGCAGCATAAAAATAACACATGTTGCAATTACAGCATATCAACCTATTTTCATCTCAATGCAAAATAAGTCTATAACGCATAGGTGGCTGTGAAAAATAAAAGCCATGACAATTGTTTTTATTAATCACAGCTGTCAGAATACGTTTCAAATAGTTTTGGGTAGTTAAGGTTTTCAAAATGGGTAGAGGAAAGGTTATTAGTGAGAAAATTCGGTTACTGATAATTAATTTTTTTTATTCTGGGAAATCAAACTCAGAAATTGCAACTTTGTTAGACTTATCGCGGTACAGTGTGAGAAATATTGTTAGAAGATATAACGTAACTGGTTCAGTTAATATTAAGCCACGATATGTGAAAAAAAGTAATATCACAAATGCCGACCGAAGAACATTAAGAAGCATAATCGTGAAAAACAGGCGTGCCGATTATTTACAATTAAGCGCTCTGTGGAGTGACGCTGTTGGAAGGAGAATTTTGAGGTCCACAACTCATAGGTAGGTAGGTTTTCTTATTAAAAAAAGTGAAGTAAAAACCCTAAAGTTGCACAACTTGTTTATAGGCCAAAGAAAAGCCACTATTAACTCCATTGCAAAAGAAAAATCGGCTTAGATGGGCTAAAGAACATAGACAATGCTCAACAATGGTGTGCAATACAATTGAGTGATGAGGCCCGATTCGAAGTTTGTGTTGGTGACAGTGGCAGTAGAGTTATCCGCAAAAAAAAAAATGAAGCATTCCATGTTGACTGTCTGAAGAGAAAAGTGAAATTTCCAGCATCCATTATAGTCTGGGGCAGTATGTCATCAAAAGGAGTAGGAAAACTTCATTTTATTGATGGAAATGTAGTACCAGTGATGGAAGAATGTTTGACATCCGGCCAAGATTTTGTGTTTCAGCAAGATGGTGCAGCGTGCCATACCTCAAAAAAGGCTATAAAATGGATGGAAGAAAATAATGTACCACTTTTGAAATGGGTTTCTAGCAGTCCAGATCTGTCACCTATTGAAACTTTGTGGTACGAGATGAAAAAGGTTCTACGACAACATCCTGCTCGTACAATCACCGAACTGAGACAAAAGCTTCAAGAAATATGGGATTGTTTTACACCAAATTTTTGCCAAAAGTTATAGGTCTAAATGTTTTTGAGAAAATAAATTGTTTTAGAAGTAAATAGTTTCGTCATGTTTAGTTTATAAAGGGAAGGGGCTCGTACTTTCCGAATTGTCCAATTATTCCCCAAATTTTCAAATACACTTTTCCTCAAATTTTCAGATTCAATTATTCTACAGATTCCGAAAATCATTCAAAATTTTAAAATGTTTTCAAAATTCCCAAATTAATTTAAGATTCGAAAATCTTTTCATATCTCAAATTTTCCAAATTTTTCAAAATCTGCAATACTTATATTCAAAATTTCCTATTTTTTAAAATTTAAAATGTTTCCAACTTTTTTCAAAATATCCTACTTTTGAAATTTATTTCAAATTTCCGAATTTTATAACTATTTTATAAATTTTGGATTCCAAACTTTTTTCAAGATTTTCAAAATGTTTTAAAAAGTTCAAAATTTTTCATATTTCGAAATTTCCATATTTTTCCCAATATTTAATTTTTTTTAAATACCGTAATTTTGAGATTATTTTCCAAATTTACGAATTCTACAATCATTTTCCAAATTTTCAAATCCAATTATTTTTACAAATTTCCAAATGCAAATCTTTATCCAAATTGAAAAATTTTCAAATCGGATTTTTTTCAACGTTTCTTGAATTGCCATCGATCCTTGACCACTGTGAAAATTTTCAAGTTCATCACACTTCTTGAAATTGGTGAAAATCAGATTGCAAGATTCCGCTAGTTAACATTACATAACTGTTCATTGATACTGACCATTTGGAGGAATAACTCGAGCTCTAGCCAAGTCAGCTTTATTCCCTACAACGATGACGCTTTTTTCCTGCGTGTATCCCTCCCTCCAGAGGTAGTTCAGCGTCTCTTCGGCATGTTGGAAGCTAGGCCTAGCTACTACGGAATAAACAACCACACAAGCATGCGGTTCATACGTGCTTAACGAATTTTCCACCTGAAATAAAACATCAACTAGTTAAGAGCGTCATATTCAGTCGTCATTAAACAGGATGTCCCAACCGTGCGAGGAATTATTATTATAATACATTCCCAACCTCGGTAATTCATCGTATCCATTAGACATATTCCACATTTCGCCGTACATTTGCACTACAATCTTAGAAAAATATTTCCAGCAGATGAATCGCGTTCCTATCGGTCGCACTTACCCTGCATCCTGTGGTTGTAAATAATGCTTCTTTGGTAGGGGAATTTAGGGACAAAAGCAGGTAGAAGTGCGACGGCGCCATGTTGCCTCGTATGTACATCGTGGGGGCGATATTATACGAGGTTTATTTCAAACATATTTTTTCAGGCACAGGGATTCTTTTACGAAATGAATTCACCGTTGGAAACGTTGCCCTTTAAGCTGTTTTTCTCCATAGTCGCCAAATGATTAAATATTTCCAATAGACTAAACACGGTTTCAGTTCTGTCGGTGTCTAAAGCAGGACCTATCTTGCGTACAAGCCGAGGGCTATGTGAAGCAAATTACTCTCATTATAATCACCGAAGCTGATCAAATAACCTCGATAAAAGAGTTTTTGCTTTCCGTTTCAATTAGCTTCATTTTCCTACTGAAAATCCAGAGGAAAAACTCCGTCGCGCTGAGTATCGTTTTAATCAGAGAAGTTCGTCTGGTAACGAGGTACACGCTGGTAATTTATAAATGAGGGATAAAGCGTTCGTAAGAGGTTAATAATCTTCCTTCGGGCACTTCGTTCGCATTGTTGCTTTGCTTATTTTGGATGACATGGGGCGTAGGGGAGTCTAGATGATGATTACGTCATCGGTAGTTATTTACTTTTTTACACGAATGGCAGCCCTCACATTCTCTTTGCTTGAAAACGAAACGCGTTTTCGGGGATTCCCGCAAATAATGCACACGTTTAGTGAACAGCGCGCGGTAATTCCCCTACTCGCTTTAGAACCGAGTAGGGGAATTACCGCGCGATGTTCACTTGTTTAAATTTCCTCTATCAGTGTATTGTTTCGTTTGAATACTATAACGAGTAGACGTATTGTAAGCATAGTAAAGCAAGTTAACATTTGTGTTACCATTGATTCCATTAGCCAAAGTATAATGTTTAAATAAGATGTCGTTTCACATAGACAAATCCAAGTTATACCAAAAATTGTTTGGAAGTTTTAAAAAATCTCATACAAGTACGAAAGTAAAAAATGTACAAAAGTTAGTTAACGAAGTGTGGCGAAATTACAAATAACAAGCAAAATCCGACAAGGAACTAGATATTATTGTATCTAAGAGAATCGAAGAAGTAATGCAAGCGGCGACTAAGAATAAATCCAATCTACTAAATTTTTTTTCTAAGGTGAGTGACGAAATCATTTTAGGTACCTATGAGTACTAGAAATAGTAGAAATCGCCAAAAAGTTTCTCTTTACTGATTAAAAAATATTATGCCCTATCTCGAAGTATAGAGGTAATATTCTTTATATTATAGATCTATTTCTTATGATTGATTCCGTCAATTGGTCACAAAGTACAGGATGTTAGTGTTATACATATATACAGAAAACTAACACCCTTTATTTTGTGACCGGAACGAATTGCTCGTTTAAACATATTAGATTTAAAGCCATAGGGTTTTGTATTTACCATATATATTGCCATACTTTGTATTTATGTAGCTTAATAAGAGCTTCTTTAGCAGAAGCCATAGAAAGTTTTTATTTTTACGCAACCTGTAAACCTGCAGAAAAAACACAAATTATACAGTAAGCTTCAAATATTAAAAAAAGAGGAAGAAGATAAAATAAAACCCGGTAATGAATCACAACAGCAATGCGAAATTAATGAAAATACAGATAAACAGAGAGCAAAACCTTCTCAGGAAGCTATGAAAAATAAGATTGCTCTACTCGAAAAAAATCTGAATGCTTTGTATTCTGCCAGAGACACTATGCCAAGCCGTGCTGAAGTTGATAAACAGATCATTAAGTTGCGCGAGGAAATAAAAACAGCAAAACAGTCTTTAAACAGGAAGGTCCAAAACGCAGTTGCCCAGAAGAAACACAGGGATGGTATGAAAAGAAAGTTAGAAGATATTTGTCATGAAAATCCAGAAATAAAAAAAAATACTATCTCTGAGGGATTCAGTGGGACATCCTAATCTTGAAAGCAATCAACATTCACTATTGAAAACAATCGCGGATATAGCTTTATTTGGGAGTGCAGCAGATGATAGAAGACGAACGGAATCAATTCGCAGCGTAAAAACTCTTGATGAACCCACACAAGAATTACGTAAAATAGGATTTGACATTAGTCGCAGTGGGACATATCTTCGTTTGATTCCCAGAAAATCTAATTCTGCAGAGGGACGAAGACATGTATCGACAGTCCCTGTTAAGCTCATTCGGGCTCAAACTGATCACCACAAGAGCCACTTAGACAGCAAGTTCGCTGAAACATCAATCCATTATTTAGAGAACATAGCATCCATACTTGGACCAGATCAAGTATTTTTCATGTCTCAAAATGATAAAGCTCGAGTCCCTATTGGCGTTACTGCGGCAAATAAGCAAGCACGTCTTCTAATGCACGTGGAATATAGAATCAAATTGCCTGATCACGATTGGGTAATCGCTGAGCGTCATAAATTAATACCATCTGTTTATGCTGGTATCAAAATCACTTCCAATATGCTAGGACAACCGCAAGCCGTTGGATATTCTGGACCAACATACATCGCTATTCGAAGTGGAAAGCATAGTTCATCTTCTGCTAATACTCATGCTCAGGATTTCAAGACGCTTCTCGAACTTGAAGAGTTTCGACCATTAGCTAAAACTGACCATGGACTAGAAAAACCAGTGGTAATCATGACGGTTGATGGAGGGCCAGATGAAAATCCACGTTGTTATCAAAAAGTCATATATACAACACTTTAAGCGACATGATCTCGATGCATTGTGTTTAGCTACCAATGCTCCTGGAAGAAGTGCGTATAACAGAGTAGAGCGCAGAATGGCTCCTCTTAGTCGGGAACTGGCTGGTCTAATATTGCCTCATGACCATTCTGGGTCTCATTTGGTTGAACGTGGCGTTGAAACTGATGAACATTTAGAAAGATCTAATTTCGAATTTCCAGGAAATGTATTAGCTGAAGTATATGGAGTTCAATGGAAATTGATGGCTATAATATTAATGCAAAATATGTTGGGGCAGGTGAACAAAATCTTCCTGATTTTCCAGACATTAGATGGTATTCAAAACATGGTGGGAGGGGGTAAGAGCTTTGCTTACTTTTTGGGGGGTAAATAATTGTAATAAATCTGCTTACGTAATACTTGAACGGCCCCTAAGCGTTTCTTTGATCTTTGTACATTGTACCAGGTTTTATTTCATTTCCCTATGAAGCATTCCATGTCATCGCTTAATGATTCGTTGAATAAAGAAATATTATTATTATTTACTTATTTCCTGTCAACAGGAACATGTCGCGAACTCTACTGGACGACAGAACGACCACGCTGATGCAACGTTACAATGGTCGATAGACTGCATCAAAATACAGTCTAAGGATCATTTGTCTTGAGGATATTGCGAGTTTTTTTGAACTTAGCGTCTTTTCCCTTTAAGCGGTATCCATACCGCTTGCGACTGCTTTGTAGGGTAAAAGCGGAAAATATAGAAAGCTTATATATAGTTCTTTTTTCGGAGAGCGCTACCAAGTGCTTTCTGGAACCCTGAAAGGTCTATTTTATATTGAATTTTATAGAGAGTTATAGTCTGTTTACCTGGAAGGGAAGCTAAATGGATTTCGGCTTTAAGGAAAACACGACGTAAATGGAGCGGCGGAAATTCGACTGTCTCCTAAGTCGACGATCTGAAGATGGGAAATGTAAAATTACGAGATAACGTTGAGCATTTAGGTAACTACGAAAATGCTACATAAAAAGTTAGGAGCTAAACGAGATAAACTGAATTTTCGTAAAGTCGATTTTATATATTTTTTTTTGCTTTATTTGAGATGGGTTATAAAAGTAAAAAGTACTTTAACATTGCCGCTTTTTCTTCTCTACAAGACGGCATAATTATAATTCAAATGTGAACGCTTTATTCATATTTCTGTGTCATTATGAGTTTTGGTGTTGACGGAGCAACTGGCAGTAATTTTTTTTGGGTATTTGTGAGATTAATAATGGTGAGGCACTGCTGCATATCTGAAATTATAGCCAACAAAAAGGTAAGTATAGGTTATATTTATGATTTATTTTCGGTTCGAAGTGGCGTGTTTGTTATTCCCTTACCCCAAGTTGGATGATTAATTGTTTTTCGACTTCGATTTTTGTAATATGTAATTGTATTAGTTTTTTATTTATGGACAGCATACTATGCCCCTTTTTAGTTACAGAGCTGAGCAGAAACAGTTCGCTAATTTGGAAAGCTAAAAAAAACTAAACAATTCAAGATATAGAATATATACTAAGTGACATATAAATCCGAACACCCAGTTTAAATGGTTTTATTTTAATAAAATTTGGTGAATGTATTTACCTTACTGTAAATAACAAGTTTAAAAATTTTCAGCCTTATCAGTTGGACATTCCGGTTTTTATACTGCTTTTTTTTAATTCACTAACGCTCTAAAAATGAATATTTCAGCCGCAGTAAAGAATCAACGTTGGCGGATTTTGGTTCTCGACATCCTTTACGATCGGTTACGATGCCTAGAGTACGGAGACCTGTACGATTTCGTCAACTTAGTGAGTTTGATAGGGGCCGTATAGTGGGACTTCGGGAAGCTGGACTTTCTTTTCGGGCAATTGCAGTTCGAGTGCAAAGAAGTGTAGACACTGTGGTTAGGTGTTGTCAGGCATGGCTTCGAGAAGGCCGTACGCAAAGAGCAAGGGGCACTGGACGCCGCCGTAGAACAACAGACCGTGAAGATCGCCGCCTAAGATTATTGGCCTTAAGGGACCGTTTCTCCACTATCAGGTCCTTTGCAAATGAATGGTTTGCAGAACACGTAAGACCTATTGGCATGCGAAGTGTTTACCGACGAATGAGAAGTTTTGGCTTGTTTTCATACCGGCCACACTGGGTCCTCCCTTTAACTCGAGAACACCGACGTAATCGCCTTGAGTGGTGCAGACAATGGTCACTCTGGGATCAGGAATGGAACAGTATTGTCTTTAGTGACGAGTCTCGATTTTGTTTAGGCATGCACGATGGTCGTGCCAGGGTTAGAAGGCGACGTGGTGAAAGGAAGAATCCACAGTTTTTTGTTGAAAGACATGTTCATCACACTGTTGGAGTTATGGTTTGGGGTGCTATAGCTTATGGTTCCAGGTCACCTTTAATCTTCATCAGAGGTAACACGAATGCGCAGCGTTATATCCACGAAGTTCTAGAACCCTATCTTTTACCCTATCTTGACATCCTGGCAGATCCAACTTTCCAACAAGATAATGCCCGACCACATGTTGCAAGAGTCACAATAGACCCATTTCAACGTAATGATGTCACATTGTTACCATGGCCACCAAGATCTCCCGACTTATCCCCAATTGAGCACGTGTGGGATATGATGGGTAGGAGATTGCTCAATTTGCAACGTCCTCCTCAGACTCTAGAAGCACTTCGAGAGGAGTTGGTGGTTGCCTGGAATGAGATACCACAGGAGGACATTGACCACCTGATCAGAAGCATGCCTAGGCGCGTTGGAGAATGCGTAGCACATCAGGGTGCATCCACACATTATTAAAGGTCAAAGGGCTTTAAAGCAGTGCAATCATTTTGAAATTTTTATCATTTACTTATTATGCTTCATTAAGTACTTATACAAAATTTTATTAAAATAAAACCATTTAAACTGGGTGTTCGGATTTATATGTCACTTAGTATAATAAGCATACATAATGCCATTATAAGTCAATGGATTTTGAAATGTTATTACTCAAGTATACGCCTCCATTGTTAATACACTGGGCGAGTGTTAGTGTTTGTAACTTTTAGAAAACCCTCAAAATGTTTCCAAGGTCGTTCGCCACAAAATTTACAGGATCCATGGCATTCTAAATCGAAAAATAAAAATTGAAATAAAAATGTTTTTATTTGTCAAATATTGACTGAAACTGAAGTGGGAAGGGGCTCGTTGAACCAACACAACATACTTTCTTTTTCAAGGGATTAAGCTTCAAACAGTATTTTTTGAGTATTGTTCAATTATGTCTGAATTTTTATTAAGTTCTAATATTAAAGAATTTACATCGGCTGGTTGACGTGGTTTGTAAACTTGTACATCATCTGCATACAAATGTACATTCCAGTCAGATGAGATATGTTTAATTGGGCCACCTTGTAAAGAATCAACGTTGGCGGATTTTGGTTCTTGACATCCTTTACGATCGGTTACGATGCCTAGAGTACGGAGACCTGTACGATTTCGTCAACTTAGTGAGTTTGATAGGGGCCATATAGTGGGACTTCGGGAAGCTGGACTTTCTTTTCGGGCAATTGCAGTTCGAGTGCAAAGAAGTGTAGACACTGTGGTTGTCAGGCATGGCTTCGAGAAGGCCGTACGCAAAGAGCAAGGGGCACTGGACGCCGCCGTAGAACAACAGACCGTGAAGATCGCCGCCTAAAATTATTGACCTTAAGGGACCGTTTCTCCACTACCAGGTCTATTGCAAATGAATGGTTTGCAGAACACGAAAGACCTATTGGCATGCGAAGTGTTTACCGACGAATGAGAAGTTTTGGCTTGTTTTCATACCGGCCACACTGGGTCCTCCCTTTAACTCGAGAACACCGACGTAATCGCCTTGAGTGGTGCAGACAACGGTCACTCTAGGATCAGGAATGGAACAGTATTGTCTTTAGTGATGAGTCTCGATTTTGTTTAGGTATGCACGATGGTCGTGCCAGGGTTAGAAGGCGGCGTGGTGAAAGGAGGAATCCACAGTTTTTTGTTGAAAGACATGTTCATCACACTGTTGGAGTTATGGTTTGGGGTGCTATAGCTTATGGTTCCAGGTCACCTTTAATCTTCAACAGAGGTAACATGAACGCGCAGCGTTATATCCACGAAGTTCTAGAACCCCATCTTTTACCCTATCTTGACACCCTGGCAGATCCAACTTTCCAACAAGATAATGCCCGACCACATGTTGCAAGAGTCACAATAGACTTCTTTCAACATAATGATGTCACATTGTTACCATGGCCACCAAGATCTCCCGACTTATCCCCAATTGAGCACGTGTGGGATGTGATGGGTAGGAGATTGCTCAATTTGCAACGTCCTCCTCAGACTCTAGAAGCACTTCGAGAGGAGTTGGTGGTTGCCTGGAATGAGATACCACAGGAGGACATTGACCACCTGATCAGAAGCATGCCTAGGCGCGTTGGAGAATGCGTAGCACATCAGGGTGCATCCACACATTATTAAAGGTCAAAGGGCTTTAAAGCAGTGCAATCATTTTGAAATTTTTATCATTTACTTATTATGCTTCATTAAGTACTTATACAAAATTTTATTAAAATAAAACCATTTAAACTGGGTGTTCGGATTTATATGATGTCACTTAGTATATGATACTGGTTTGATCGCAGAGTGGTTCGACCATTCGAAGTCCATATCGCGACAGGAAACGCAGCGGAGTAAGTAATCCTGTATAACGTGTAAATTCAGAGTTTGTTTCTAAGGAAAACAAACCTATAAACTACTTTCGTTTCACCAAGGGAAGCCGTCCGCGTATCTCTCCTGTCACTGGAATGTTTTCAGGTTGAGGTTGAATAACCGTTAAAGTATATCAGGTGTTTCAAATTCGACCCTCGCTAATTGGATCTCGGGAAGGACAAGAGGTACGAGGGTTAATTGAAGGAAAAATTGCGCATTTTGTTAACCAAGAAAATGTCACATAAAACGTTTCGCAATTACGGGTATTTCCGATAAACAAATGGAACCGAATTTTCTCAAAAATCGTTTTTATTTTCTTGCTGACTTTTCTTCAAATGCGAGTTTATTAACACTTCCAACTTTTCTCCTTTACAGTTTGGCGTAATTTGAATTTTGTTATGACCTTTCGTCTGCAATTATAAACTTGATTTTTTATAGGAAACGCCACATTGGATTTCCACATAGTTGAATAGAATTTTTAATTTTTATGCCAAAAATGTACAGGGTGGCCAACTATGCGAGGCACTGTATCTGGTAACCGGTCCATCGTAGGCGGCCAAGAGAAAAACCTGAAAAATATTTTCAAGTTTCTGAAATGGCCGCTAGGGGGCGTAACTGCAATCTTGAATCTAAAGAAATGATGTTTCTGTGCATCATGCTATGCAAACCTAACAAAAAATACCCAATTTTTGAAGTCGATGATGATATAAACTTTTTTGTTTGAATTTTTTTTCTTTATCTCTAAAAACAAAGTGTTGAAGGGGTATTCAAAGATTTCCGTAACAGACAATGAATACTAAGTGGCATATAAATCCGAACACTCAGTTTAAATGGTTTTATTTTAATAAAATTTTGTATAAGTACTTAATGAAGCATAATAAGTAATTGATAAAAATTTCAAAATGATTGCACTGCTTTAAAGCCCTTTGACCTTTAATAATGTGTGGATGCACCCTGATGTGCTACGCATTCTCCAACGCGCCTAGGCATGCTTCTGATCAGGTGGTCAATGTCTTCCTGTGGTATCTCATTCCAGGCAACCACCAACTCCTCTCGAAGTGCTTCTAGAGTCTGAGGAGGACGTTGCAAATTGAGCAATCTCCTACCTATCATATCCCACACGTGCTCAATTGGGGATAAGTCGGGAGATCTTGGTGGCCATGGTAACAATGTGACATCATTATGTTGAAAGAAGTCTATTGTGACTCTTGCAACATGTGGTCGGGCATTATCTTGTTGGAAAGTTGGATCTGCCAGGATGTCAAGATAGGGTAACACATGGGGTTCTAGAACTTCGTGGATATAACGCTGCGCGTTCATGTTACCTCTGATGAAGATTAAAGGTGACCTGGAACCATAAGCTATAGCAGCTCAAACCATAACTCCAACAGTGCGATGAACATGTCTTTCAACAAAAAACTGTGGATTCCTCCTTTCACCATGTCGCCTTCTAACCCTGGCACGACCATCGTGCATGCCTAAACAAAATCGAGACTCGTCACTAAAGACAATACTGTTCCATTCCTGATCCCAGAGTGACCGTTGTCTGCACCACTCAAGGCGATTACGTCGGTGTTCTCGAGTTAAAGGGAGGACCCAGTGTGGCCGGTATGAAAACAAGCCAAAACTTCTCATTCGTCGGTAAACACTTCGCATGCCAATAGGTCTTCCGTGTTCTGCAAACCATTCATTTGCAATGGACCTGGTAGTGGAGAAACGGTCCCTTAAGGCCAATAACCTTAGGCGGCGATCTTCACGGTCTGCTGTTCTACGGCGGCGTCCAGTGCGTACGGCCTTCTCGAAGCCATGCCTGACAACACCTAACCACAGTGTCTACACTTCTTTGCACTCTAACTGCAATTGCCCGAAAAGAAAGTCCAGCTTCCCGAAGTCCCACTATACGGCCCCTATCAAACTCACTAAGTTGACGAAATCGTACAGGTCTCCGTACTCTAGGCATCGTAACCGATCGTAAAGGACGTCAAGAACCAAAATCCGCCAACGTTGATTCTTTACTGCGGCTGAAATATTCATTTTTAGAGCGTTAGTGAATTAAAAAAAAGCAGTTTAAAAACCGGAATGTCCAACTGATAAGGCTGAAAATGTTTTCACTTGTTATTTACAGTAAGATAAATACATTCACCAACTTTTATTAAAATAAAGCCATTTAAACTGGGTGTTCGGATTTATATGTCACTTAGTATATCTTAGGAACGGCTGAGCCGATTTTAACAAACTTGGGCTAGTTAAAAAGGGGCTACGAATGTTATGGTATTTGAAATTTTGTTAGTTTCACATACGGCACCTAGATTGATTTTTTCGCCAAGCCGGTTAATTTTCTCAAAAAAGTTGAATGATTTTTTTTATGAGAAAGCAGCTAAATGATGTCTAACCAAGCTTAGTCTAATCATATTAGCAAATTTCCCCGAAATAATTGTAAGATCTGATTTTATTGGTGCAAGTTGTTCAAAGGGGTATTTAAAATATGGATTTATAAAAGGGGTACATCAATTTTTGTGGGAAAACTTTTTATTTGACAAAAAAGGATGAAAAAACGTGTTTTTGGGATTCAAGTGTTGACAGGAACGAAAAACTTTTCATATAAGATATTTAGGTTTTTATGAGACATACAAAATGAGACCACACGTAAAAAGATCCGACTAATAGCAAAAATATTATGTCCGAAAAAACTAAGCAAAATGCAGGTTTTGGCACTTGTTGGTAATGCGACGATAATTTCACGCAACTACTGAAATTCTTCAAATCCTTGCATTCAGACTTCTAAATAACAACAACAAAATTGGATTATATTGGTCAGGTAGTTTTTTGAGAATTCGTCATTGTTTATCTCAAAACACCTGTTTTCCGGCCATCACTACTAGTAGCAAAATACACGTGTTTATCTAGGCCGATTTGAATCACAATACTAATAGTGGGATCTTTCTACATGTGGTGTCATTCTGTAGGTCTAATAAATACCTAAAAATCTTATTTGACGATTTTGTTTGTTCCTGCCTCTACGATGGATACGTTCTCAGAACCAGTACTTCTTAGTTGACCACCGTGTATAGTACGTCATACATTGACATTGTCAAACCTAAACTGTATCCATCGAAGAAACAAAGTAAAATCAAACATATACACCCGTATTGCACGTGATCAAGAACTTAACCGTAGGAGACGCTACAGGGCCGTATCAAGCTATTGTGACTGATCTATCAAAAAATGTCGTACAAGATATGTGTTGCTATCTCTATCAAAAGCATAGTAAATTATCAGGAATATACCACGCCTTTCTAATCATATTTCGTCATTAGGAATCAGTGCAAAAAATTCTGTATTCACCATTTCAGCAAAATGTTACTAAAACGCACACGAAAAGAACTTGTGGACCATCTCAATTGAATTTGTTCATATTTTATTATTAACTTACATATATACCCAATAATATTTACAAATCAACCTTCTATTCACAATGCAGAGCAAATTTTTTTGAGCAAATAGAAACTACAGACGTAGTAGTAGTAGTACAAAAGTTTATTACAGACTCCATAAAGTTTGTTAGTTTGATTGCTATTAAAATTTACATGAGAAATAGGAAGAAGGTCAAAATGGTACTATTATGCTTTGGAACTCCTAAATTAACCCTAATTTTGTGTAATTATAAATTTGGAATTTCCACATTAATAACTAGAAACTTACACTTTGATTGCAGTCTATAGTGAACTTACCTGTCTTGCCAAAAAGCCCGTTAAACTGCCAGTCTTAATGGTATCAATCGATTTATATGCTGTATTCCGAGGAGCTTGAATCATCAGAATTGTTGATGTCAATTATAAGGGGTTCAACTTGGGTGTCAATGATATTGTCCATATCTCACATTTTGGTTTCAACCTTCTCTTGGACATGGTCAATACATGTTCTCCATTTTGCTTTCGTAATTCTATCGACAGCAACATCAAACAGTTTTTTAAGGTCAGAAAACTTAAAAGTGCTGTTATTTGACGCCACGTATTGCTTGATGTCGGCCCAAATCAACTCGATAGGATTCAGTTCGCAGTGATAGGGAGGCAGCCTGAGAATCGTTTTATTTTGGTTTTTGGCCATTTCGTCAACAATTTTTAAATCATATTTATACTTATGTCGCTTGACTATATTTATCAGCTCAGCTTTGACCATTGTTTGGTCGAAGTCGGTCGTCTTTGAGACAAGCCACTGTTGAATGTCTGCCTTTTTGGTGGCCATTGTTGGAATTTTTTCCAATTTTCTGGAGTGGTACGGGGCATTATCCATCACAATAATTGCGTTATCATCAAGTGTCGGCAAAATTTTTTTGAACCAATTTTCAAATGAGTTACCATCCATTTCTTCGTGATAGTCTCCAGTTTTTTTGGATTTAAATGCCCACAATGCTTCAGGAACAAATCCATCTACGCTACCTATGTGGCAAATGATCAGGCGTTTTCCCTTGCCTGAAAGTAATTAGTTATTTTACTTCTCAGCGAGCGCACTAAATGATGAAATTAAGCAACTTACTCTTTTTAGGTTAGTGTAGGATAGGGTCTTAGATTAGTTTTTGGGTGAAGGAAATACTCAGAAACTTGGATGAGATAGCAAAACTGAGTTCGGAGCTTCCAAATCATTGATTCGATCAGAAAATGAATTATCTGCATCCAAAAAAGTTCATATACTTCGAAACTTACCTGCAGGATTTTTCAATCCCGTCGAAAGGCCATCTAAAAAAGCCTGCCTTAAGGACCTCACAGATCTGTCTACCCAAACCTTTCCCTGCGTATGCCCCGCGTTCACCCATGTTTCGTCTAAATAATAAATTTCTCTTCCTTCAGCGCGGAATTGCCTAATTTTTCTAAGGTATTCTCTCCTCCAGATAACAATTTCCTCCTTTTCTATCAATAAACTATTCCTTCCTCTTTTCAAAAATCGAAAGTCTAGTTCTTTCAACAGCTTATGGAACGTAGATCTTTTAAAATTTGGCAGGTCCTCATCATCATTCACTTGCTTCAATATTTTATCTATTGTAGGTATTTCATTCCTGAAGAAAAAGTGATGTACTTTTCTTCTAATGGCACTTTTGTCAAAGTCATCTATTTTTTCGATGATTTTTTTTTCTCGCTGGATATGTTTTTGGCTCAGATAGTGAGTGATTTTGTCTATATTCCTTCAAGATTTTGTAAACACTTGATCGACCTACTCCAGAAATTTCAGCAACCTTACATACGATATTTTCTATAGCCAATCCACTATTCTCTTGCATCTGGTTCTTGTAGATATTTAGAATAATTTGTTTTTCACCTGCGCTAAGATGAAGCTTTTTAGCCCTTTTGCTGGGTGGCGTTAAGCTGATTTCAACCACTTCGTCAGCTGTATCTGTGTCAGACATTTTAGACTAGCAAGAAAAATCAAGTCAAGACGTGCATAAAACGTTCGCGCTCATAAACGGGTATCCGTAACTGATTACAATCCTGTGCGTGGTGACGAACCATCAACGTGACGCTGAGAGTTCCCTCTACTATGCAGCGTTGCCAGGCTTAATGTCACAATGATCATGTTTTATTGGGAAAATTGTCAGAAATCGCCGAATGTTGAACAGAAACATTACAAGAAGTCTAACCTTGAAATGTGAGGCTACAAATCGATATTCTTATAGGGGGGAAGGGTAGGGAGCTGTTATGGTTCCTATTAACCTTGGTGAAAGTTGGTAACGGTAATATCATATATGGCATACATTCGGTTGAAGGTGTGTGCACGGAAAATAGATTGCGGATAGGATTTTAATAGATAAATCTGCACAAAAAAACACAAAAGGAGATTTTTGTATTTCCCTGAAGAATATCTCAAGGTTATTTCAGATGTACTCATCGAAACTTGATGGAAGGATTATCGAAACCTTATTTTCAATTGCGATAGGCCCACATACCTCGACATCGCATTAATGTGAAAAATAAGACAATAGAAAAAAATTCCCTCACTGATGCTATCTCTTAGGAAAAATTTAACTATAAAGATTGCACAAAAATTTTCTTCACCTTTTTGAGCTTGTTTTCGCATCTCCGTATATGCCGTTCATAATTTGCTGCAGATCAAATTGGAATATACCTTTGTGATGCCATTTATTGTTATATAATGTCCTTTACAACAGTTATTGCACGTATTGCACCAACAGATTGATTTGTGATCCATGCGAATGTGATCAACCACTCTGGCGAAAACTCGCCGAGCGTGGCAACCGTGCGACTTAGTCTGGAGGCTCGTCGCTACAAGCCAATCAGGAAGAGGCCGACAGAGCGCCATGGCTACCGATTACGCGTTGATCACGAATCAACCACTGTTTACGATTACTTTGTAGCTCCGTTAGATACACTTTAAGTTATCCGATTAAATGACCAATCCTTTAATTCCTAAGAAGCGTATTTACATGACACCTCTTCCGTCGACCAACAGTAGTTGGATGCAAGATGTGTGCATCCATTTAGATATGACGGATATAAAATGTTTTTGGAAGTTGCAACGTCGTCGATGTTTTTACTGACTCCAGAATTTTTTCTGTCACTTACATAAAATAATACTTCTTTTTTATTTGTATCCACTTGATACTGATTTGCACACTGTAGTGAAAACATGTTATAGCAAACAATAAAGATCAGTAAAAATTTCATGATATACAGGATGGCGCATCGAAAGCGAAACAGACGCATTTACTGGCAGCAACAAAATGATAAACAAACCATGGGCGTGGTGGAGAAAAGCATTTACTTATTAAGTAAATTCTTTTAGTCAAATTTCTTCTGAAAGTAGAACAAACTAATCTGATGTACCTATTAAAGTCTACTTTAAGCTTTAAATCAATAAATCTTCAAAACTACAGAACTAAAGTACATTAATTTTATATCATTATAAAGGGAATTGAAAGACCTTTAAAATAAGGTATCACTCGACCCCCCCTTTCCATTTGAGATTTTGGGGGTGGTGTCACCCCCGCTTAGGGGGCTGCACGTGCTAACGTGATTTTTTGCCAAACTTGTGTCCCCCTCGAAAACAAAATCCACGGGTCTGAGCGTTTAAAAAAAAAAAACTGAGCTGCCAGTAAATGCGTCTGTTTCGTTTTCGATGCGCCACCCTGTATATTATCGATACCATCTTTAGGTACTCAAGGGCAAGGTCGTACATTCTAAGTACTCAGTTACATTGTAAAATTATATTTTCAACAATAATGACTTGACTTCTTTTTGAAATGAACACTATTTCTTAATTTGTTGAATAATATGACGCAGTTGTAATTTAGGGACGTTTTTAAATAGGTGGTAGTATGTTTCTGAACTCTTCCATCCACTTAACGAAGAGTTGAGTGAGTTGAGACAAACTAGCAAGATTACGTTCTTAGATATTTGAAATTTTATCTACTCATATGACATGATATGTCATGATCATCAAAATCGAAGATAGGTGCTCACCGATTCATAGTTCATAAAAACTGAAGGAATGCGCTGATATGTTGAAACAAATGACAACGATTCCAAAGCCTACTTAGGAAATACCGTTTTTTGAAGTAACCAAGGTTTGGCAATGTTAACGTATTATATAAAGGGTTGTCCAATAGGGACGCAGGAAAGTAAACGTCAATTTGTCATTTTGTTAGTTGAATGTTTACCATTGATCGCTATGGAGTCGTATTCGATTCAAGACCGCATTAAAGTCATTCAAGAGCACTACAAAAATGGTGCAAAAATAAAAAACACGTTTCGCGCGCTTCGTGAACATTTCGGTCGCAACAACCGCCCAAACGAAACAACCATCGGTCGTCTGGTGCGTAAATTCGAGGCAACAGGTTCTGTGGCAAATCTGCCAGGCTCTGGCCGGCCAAGGAGCGTTCGCACACCAGAAAATATTGCTGTTGTGAAGGAGAGTGTGAGAGACGATCCGAAACAATCAACAACGCGTCGATCCCAAGAATTGGGCATTTCGAGAACCAGTTTGCTCCGCATTCTCCACAAGGATTTGAATGTACACGCCTACAAGATCCAATTGACGCAAGAGCTGCGTCGGGCCGACTATTTTTCGCGCCGAACGTTCTCAGATTGGCTCCTTGAACACCGCCAAATTGATGCAAATTTTTCATCAAAAATCATGTTCAGCGACGAAACGCATTTCACTTTGAATGGGACGGTAAACAAGCAAAACTGCCGCATCTGGGCGAACGAAAATCCCCATGAGTATGAAGAGCAGCCGATGCATCCTCAAAAAGTGACTGTGTGGTGTGCATTGTGGTCAAAAGGCATCATCCGACCTTACTTTTTCGAAAATGCGGCCGGGGACGCCGTTACCGTCAATTCTGAGCGATATCACGTGATGATAGAGGACTATTTTTTGCCGCAACTTGAAGGAATGGATATGGACGATGTTTATTTCCAACAAGACGGTGCAACATGCCACACAACCGACGTCAATATCCATCGATTGCAGTCCTTCTTCGGTGATCGCGTGATTTCGCGCAGAGGAAATGTGCCATGGCCACCAAGATCGTGCGATTTGACTCCCTTGGACTTCTTTTTATCGGGATATTTGAAAAGCAAAGTCTACGTCAACAAACCAGCCACCCTCCAAGAACTCAAAAATAACATCATTGCCGAGATAAATGCCATAGAACCGACCATGTTGCAAAATGTCATTGAAAATTTCGACCATCGCGTGGACGTCTGTAAATCCAGTCGTGGTGAACATTTGAGCGATATTATTTTTCATGCATAAATGGTATAAATGAACCTTCAAAATAAAGTACCCAACTTGATTTGAATATGAATCTTTCTTGTTTTAATATGCGTTTACTTTCCTGCGTCCGTTTTGGACACCACCATATTTTTTGAATGAGAATTTGAAACGCTATTCACCAGTATGGGGCATATAAGAAAAAATCGATTTGATGGTTAAGGACACGAGACACGACGTCATATTGGAATTGTAATTATGTCATCTTGTGGAGTTCAAAAAGCGTACGAGTCGAACGAAAATTTTATTTACTCAATAAAAACTCCGTCAAACACCTAAATGAACCAATTTCATCTTGATATGTCGGAAAATATATAGGTATAAAAGTTCACTTGCAAATATCTAGGAGTCATAATGGAAATTGCAATACGTCGCAAAAACTTTCCTGTTTCACGACGATACCTAAGCTACTATTTTCACTTGTCAAATAACGGCGTACTAAAGAATGCAGGATGCAACTTAGCATCGCTACAACAGCTATATTGCAAACTTGTACGATTATTCTTTCCTTACTGGTAGTAGGGCATTTCACATTCAATAACTGCGTACAAAAATATCGGATACACCAGACGAATCCTTTGTTAGATAAAATTGATCAAAGACAATGACCTGAAATACGAAACTCAGTAATAAGCCTCTTGAAAAACAACTACGAAGAAAAAACATCCTAACAATCGTCTGTTCCGGTTTCTATCAAAGACCCTTGTTTTTATCATGTTCCTGTCAGTGCTATCTAAACAAAGCAACGGATATCTCCTCTTCCTCTTTGATCTGCAGAATTTTATTCATTTTTCAACAAAACAGGCCGGAACGTTGGACTTGACCGATTCTGATGCTTTTCCGAACGTTTTCCTCTTCAGTGCCTACGTTTCCAGCAACATACAAATCTAGAAGTTTTATATGTGATAATGTAAACACTGAATGCTCGTAATAATATATGGCGCATGGTAATGAAAAACCGACTTCTATACACAACTTATCCTACAAATTTTGACCACATATTGTCGAAATCACGAAAGATGACGATTACGTCATCATTTTAGACTGTATCAAAGACTAACGACAGCGATTTGTAGGAATATTTTAAATGAAGTTTCTGATATGTTAGACAGAGACAAACATAATTTTATTGTCTAAACAAACTGTATTGCTAATTTGCATATATCCGACAAAGATAGACGATGTTTTCTTGTTGCATGATCGATCATATACTAAGTGACATATAAATCCGAACACCCAGTTTAAATGGTTTTATTTTAATAAAAGTTGGTGAATGTATTTATCTTACTGTAAATAACAAGTGAAAAAATTTTCAGCCTTATCAGTTGGACATTCCTGTTTTTATACTGCTTTTTTTTCATTCACTAACGCTCTAAAAATGAATATTTCAGCCGCAGTAAAGAATCAACGTTGGCGGATTTTGGTTCTTCACATCCTTTACGATCGGTTACGATGCCTAGAGTACGGAGACCTGTACGATTTCGTCAACTTAGTGAGTTTGATAGGGGCCGTATAGTGGGACTTCGGGAAGCTGGACTTTCTTTTCGGGCAATTGCAGTTAGAGTGCAAAGAAGTGTAGACACTGTGGTTAGGTGTTGTCAGGCATGGCTTCGAGAAGGCCGTACGCAAAGAGCAAGGGGCACTGGACGCCGCCGTAGAACAACAGACCGTGATGATCGCTGCCTAAGATTATTGGCCTTAAGGGACCGTTTCTCCACTACCAGGTCCATTGCAAATGAATGGTTTGCAGATCACGGAAGACCTATTGGCATGCGAAGTGTTTACCGACAAATGAGAAGTTTTGGCTTGTTTTCATACCGGCCACACTGGGTCCTCCCTTTAACTCGAGAACACCGACGTAATCGCCTTGAGTGGCGTGCCAGGGTTAGAAGGCGACGTGGTGAAAGGAGGAATCCACAGTTTTTTGTTGAAAGACATGTTCATCACACTGTTGGAGTTATGGTTTGGGGTGCTATAGCTTATGGTTCCAGGTCACCTTTAATCTTCATCAGAGGTAACATGAACGCGCAGCGTTATATCCACGAAGTTCTAGACCCCATCTTTTACCCTATCTTGACACCCTGGCAGATCCAACTTTCCAACAAGATAATGCCCGACCACATGTTGCAAGAGTCACAATAGACTTCTTTCAACATAATGATGTCACATTGTTACCATGGCCACCAAGATCTCCCGACTTATCCCCAATTGAGCACGTGTGGGATATGATGGGTAGGAGATTGCTCAATTTGCAACGTCCTCCTCAGACTCTAGAAGCACTTCGAGAGGAGTTGGTAGTTGCCTGGAATGAGATACCACAGGAGGACATTGACCACCTGATCAGAAGCATGCCTAGGTGCGTTGGAGAATGCGTAGCACATCAGGGTGCATCCACACATTATTAAAGGTCAAAGGGCTTTAAAGCAGTGCAATAATTTTGAAATTTTTATCATTTACTTATTATGCTTCATTAAGTACCTACTTATACAAAATTTTATTTAAACTGGGTGTTCGGATTTATATGTCACTTAGTATATTTGAAAGATGAATAGTTAGGTTATGTTAAAGAAGGTTAGGTTGTTTCCGAATAATACTTTGATCTTTGGTGTTCCTGTCTTAAGGTATTCTACTCATAACTGTTTGTTTCAAAACAAAGGCTCCCCACTAAAATTATTAAAAAGGTATCACTCAAAACCATGAAATGAAATGAAAAAAAAAGAATCAGTGAAATAACCTAACTTCGCAAAATCATAGTATAAATTTGTTGTCATTATGTTCTGACATCGTAGTTTTATCATCGACGTACGTCCATTGATTACTTCGGTACAATTTATGATATGACGTAATAGTCATCTTTCGTGATTTTAACTATATGCACTGTTTCGAAAGAAGTTGATTTCTCAAAAAAAATGTAATAGAAGTCCTACAGAAATCAAGATAATAAAATAATACAGTTTAACAGTTCACTTATTTATAAAAGCTGTTTAAGATTGTTTCCATTGACTGTAAAACGGGGCATTTCAAGCATTTTCTTGCAACAACCACTCCAAAATCTTACTCTTAGGGGGTATTCTGTAGGTATCAATCCCTTGACTTTCTGGACATGATAAGAGTACAGTTGGGCCTCATGTAATATATGCCACGCTGTTGCATGTGACACTTCTGGGACCTGTTGGGCTAACTGCCTTGTGCTTACTCCTGGATTTTCTTCAACAATATCCAAAATTTCGTCTTTTAAAACATTTAAAACGCGTTGTGGGCGAGCCCGACTCCCATCCACTCCACGTCTAGGGCGCAAATCTCCACTAGCACGTGCACTTAAAACAAATGAACTAAATGTTTCGTGATGCGGTATGTGCCTTTTCGGAAATCGGTGTGCATACAAAAAATAAATAACTAAAAACAAAATACTTTCTTATTTAACTTCATAAAGATTATTTACACATACTTATCAGTACGCCTGGTATTTTGTTTTCGTCAGTGGTTTGGCACAACATTTGCTACAGTAAATTATAAATGCGTATTCTAATATCACGACGATGAACGCAAAATACAGATATTTATTTTTCAATTAATTATTGAATCTCAGGCTTCTGTAGGACTTGTATTGCAATTATTCTTTGAGAAATCAACTTCTTTCGTAACAGTGCATATGCGGTTAAAATTTGTCGGATAACTTGTGAAACACCCTGTATGGTTGGATTTTTTTCAAATTATGATGAATGCGACACGTATAAATACCATACGCATTCACCATATTTGAGAACGCGCTCATTGCCCTGCAATGGAGGTAAGAATTAATTCTAATTTAGGAAATCTTACGATTGATTTTTCTATGTGTGGTTTTTTATTGACATCAAAATAATTCGAACAGTACAGTAAAATCGTACTTAGACGTCATTGAAAAGCCATACAATAACGTTGAATGTTATAAGATAAAATATGACGTACAACTGAAGAAAGAATGCTTTTGATATGTCGAGCGATAGCTACGCCTGAAGACGTCCAAAACTTTGACACAGGTAGAATTATTGCCTATCGAGATGTTGGTTTGTCTTATCGAGAAATTGGCCGCCGTGATAACACTGGACAACAAATTTTAGTTTTTTAATTGTATCTTGTGGGAAAAGTGCACTTCTTTGTTAATTTTGGGGCGCTGAATCCAAAAATGACAATGAAATAAAAAAATTAGTTGCGGTTTAGAAAAGAAACTTTTTATTTTATAAGGATATATTAAAAAAAGTAACTTATAAGAATCACTATATGCGCTGTCTTTTTGCTGTTCTTTTATGGATCGTTTCTGGAGCATCTCTACCAAGAGTCCAACAGTAGTCTGCAAGCATGGAAGGATTCCACTTTCCCTGGTACCTTTTTTCCATTGTTGAAATATCCCGATGAAAACGTTCGCCGTGCTCATCACTTACGGCTCCGCAATTGTCAGGAAAAAAGTCCAGGTGTTAGTGTAGGAAATGTATCTTAAGAGACATATTACAGTCCATCTTTTGATACGATGACAGCATATTTTTGACAAGGGTTTTATAGTTGTCAGCTTTTCTATTTCCCAAGAAATTAGTGACCACCAGACGGAAATCATTCCAAGCAGTTTTTTCAATACCTGTTAAAGTGTTTTCAAACTGTGTATCTTTCAAAATATTTCGAATCTGTGCCCAACAAAAATACCTTCTTTAACCTTTGCCTCACTTAGTCTTGGAAATTTCTGACGCAGGTATTGAAAAGCTGACCCATCTCTATCTAATGCCTTGACAAAGTTTTTCATTAGGCCCAACTTGATATGCAGTGGTGGTAATAAATTTTTTTTCGAATCTACTAATGGCATATGCTGTACATTTTTTTGACCTGGCTCTAGGAATTGACGAACATACCAGTTTTGTCTGTTGTAATGAAGTGCCTTTGCCTGACTGTCCCATTCACATAAAAAACAGCAAAACTTTGTGTAGCCTAGCTGCAGCCCAAGTAGAAGTGCAACAACTTTCAAATCGCCACAAATATGCCATTGGTGCTTATCGTATTTTATGCATATCAATAGGTACTTCATATTGTCATATGATTCTTTCATGTGAACTGCATACCCTACAGGAAGAGATGGTAAAATATTTCCAATATGCAATAGCACTGCCTTTAAACTCACTGTTGAACTGTCTATAAACAATCTACATTCTTCTGGGTTATAGTTTATATTTAAAGCCGCCAGTAAGCCGTTAATGTTACTGCAGAAAACCAAGTTATTCTACATATTGAAAAATGTTTCTAAGTCTTTGTGGCGTTTACGAAAAACACATACCGACACATCGTCTTCTAACAAGTTCCACTGCTGCAGTCTTGATCCAAGTAACTCTGCCTTACATTTTGGAAGTTCTAAATCTCTTACAAGATCATTTAATTCTGACTGTGTTATTTTGTGCGGTTGGTGGCATGACGTGCTCGGTATAAAATCAGGATCTCTTGACGTTGATGGCATATCTTCTTCCTGACGAATGACTCGATCGCCATGATCTGATTCGTTTTCTGATTCGCAAGTGTAGGATTCTGGGGGTTTTGGAATAGGATTTTCGTCACTGTGAGGCACAGGTCTCATCGCAGATGGTATGTTTGGGTAGTTAATAACCGATTTTTTTTTTCTTGGACATACCTGTGGCTTGTCCAACACAAGGTACCATGCAAAAGTAACAATCATTAATATGATTTGTAGGCTCTCTCCAAACCATTGGGACAGCAAAGCGCATAGACCGTTTTTTGCCATTTAACCAGCTCCTCAGACTTGAAGCACATGTATTACCACTGTTTGTCTTGATCACCTAGTTTACAACCGAAATAAAGCTGATATGCCTTTGTTATTAGTGGAGTAATAAACCGTCTCTGAGACGCAAAAGTCACATCACCACACACGTAACAAAACTGATCTGGATTGTTTACACACTTTCGAGACATCTTGCATGAACGCTGTCAGCCAACTGAGGAAAAAATGGCTAATATAAAACAATATAATGTACACGTATGTATAGCGTAACACAATCATGCCGATTACATCATCTTTCCTTGCTGAATATAAAAATGTAGCACGTGCATTCTTGTGAATTACAGTATATTAACACTGTCACAGCAGGAACACATATAATTACCGTATCTCTAAAACTTGAACTAATTTATTTTGTTGATTTTATTTAGGATATTTTTTGGCTGTTGGTCAGTGTAATTGTACTGCAATGACCGTAAAGCGTGTGTGTCGTGTGTGGATAGAAACAGGTAGAGGAACACGGAGAAGGCCAGCTGGTCCACCGAGGCGTACTACATAGTGTCAAGACAGGCGCCTCAGACAATTAGCCTTAACTTCGATTTTTCAGTCTGGCATAATTTTTATCGTGATTAGCCTCCTTCATAATTGTTTAACCAACTCTATTTCTAATTAATCTAAACTTTATTTAGCTTTTATTGCCGCTTTGTGTTTTATGTTTGTCTCATTTACGTATTGTTTGTTGTTTTTACTTACTCTTTTATGTTTTATATACTTTAGCTGACTTGTGCAAACACATTTCTGTGTAATAGCACCAATAACTTATTATTATTATTATTATTTTTTATTCCCGTTGAATGCTCAGCTTTGTACTACTGGGTACGAGGGATGTCTTTTAAGTTTTGCATATGGAAATAAAACAACACGGTAGGTAGTTTTAAATGACTTTATTGTTTTTCGAAGTATTCCCCACGAAGATTAATACACATCCACGATTCATCGCCACTAACAATGCTGTACACATTTTTTGAGTTTCCGGAATTTTAACGGTCAAGCGTTTTTTGACACTAGGTGCTTCCTGCTCTTCAGTCAACAGGTGGGGTATCCAACGAGCAACTAATTTTCTTGCTCCTAATGCTTCATGTAAAACTTTTTGAATTGAGGTCTTTGAGATCTTTGAGATCACATGTCACATGTCAACTTGACGACTGATGTGGCGCTTCGTTGCCGAAAACAGACAGTAACTCAGCAAGGCATTCTTGTTGCGATAATTGTCTCTGAAAGTTGTAATAAATTATGGCGCGAAAATGTTCTCGGTTGAGTTCCATTTTTCTAATGACACTTAAAAATTCACTGTAGTGAGAACACTGCACGAATTATTGCGAAACTTTGAATTTAAGATTCAGTACTGACGTTCGATCCACGCGGCCTACTATGTTTCTATATGCAAAACTTAAAAGACATCTCTCGTATATTTGGACGAAGAAAACGCATTCTTGCTTTGTTAAAGAAGCCATAATAACAAATGGCAGACCTTTGACAGTTCATATGTGCTAAACGCATGACAGTTTTCAAATTTAACATGTCAAAAAATGGTAGTTGAAAAAAGAAGCACCCTTTACTTACCGACATTTCAGATGCGGGATGGTCAATAAATATCATTTCGGATTCTTCTCCATCTAACAGAACGGATACCGTCCTTTCACCAAACTCATCATCTGAAAATAAAAGAGTATATTTTTTATATGAAGGAAGTCGCATGAACATCCAGTATATTCCAACAAAGGTACTTCCATAGTAATGCACCTGTGACATAGACATGTGGTCCAGGAATATGCAATTAAGTGGATTTTTTTTTTCGAAAATTAAGCAAGATGCGAACAAAATTCAAGAAACAAAAAAACTGTATTTCTATTTGCGTAATTCAAATAACCTAACAAAAATTGCACAAATGTCAGTGACTTATATTTTTTATGACAAATATTCGTCCAGATGCCGCTCGAGACTGGACTTGATATATACTAAGTGACATATAAATCCGAACACCCAGTTTAAATGGTTTTATTTTAATGAAAGTTGGTGAATGTATTTATCTTACTGTAAATAACAAGTGAAAAAATTTTCAGCCTTATCAGTTGGACATTCCGGTTTTTATACTGCTTTTTTTTAATTCACTAACGCTCTAAAAATGAATATTTCAGCCGCAGTAAAGAATCAACGTTGGCGGATTTTGGTTCTTGACATCCTCTACGATCGGTTACGATGCCTAGAGTACGGAGACCTGTACGATTTCGTCAACTTAGTGAGTTTGATAGGGGCCGTATAGTGGGACTTCGGGAAGCTGGACTTTCTTTTCGGGCAATTGCAGTTAAAGTGCAAAGAAGTGTAGACACTGTGGTTAGGTGTTGTCAGGCATGGCTTCGAGAAGGCCGTACGCAAAGAGCAAGGGGCACTGGACGCCGCCGTAGAACAACAGACCGTGAAGATCGCCGCCTAAGATTATTGGCCTTAAGGGACCGTTTCTCCACTACCAGGTCCATTGAAAATGAATGGTTTGCAGAACACGGAAGACCTATTGACATGCGAAGTGTTTACCGACGAATGAGAAGTTTTGGCTTGTTTTCATACCGGCCACACTGGGTCCTCCCTTTAACTCGAGAACACCGACGTAATCGCGTTGAGTGGTGCAGACAACGGTCACTCTGGGATCAGGAATGGAACAGTATTGTCTTTAGTGACGAGTCTCGATTTTGTTTAGGCATGCACGATGGTCGTGCCAGGGTTAGAAGGCGACGTGGTGAAAGGAGGAATCCACAGTTTTTTGTTGAAAGACATGTTCATCACAGTGTTGGAGTTATGGTTTGGGGTGCTATAGCTTATGGTTCCAGGTCACCTTTAATCTTCATCAGAGGTAACATGAACGCGCAGCGTTATATCCACGAAGTTCTCGAACCCCATCTTTTACCCTATCTTGACACCCTGGCAGATCCAACTTTCCAACAAGATAATGCCCGACCACATGTTGCAAGAATCACAATGGACTTTTTCAACATAATGATGTCACATTGTTACCATGGCCACCAAGATCTCCCGACTTATCCCCAATTGAGCACGTGTGGGATATGATGGGTAGGAGATTGCTCAATTTGCAACGTCCTCCTCAGACTCTAGAAGCACTTCGAGAGGAGTTGGTGGTTGCCTGGAATGAGATGCCACAGGAGGACATTGACCACCTGATCAGAAGCATGCCTAGGCGCGTTGGAGAATGCGTAGCACATCAGGGTGCATCCACACATTATTAAAGGTCAAAGGGCTTTAAAGCAGTGCAATCATTTTGAAATTTTTATCATTTACTTATTATGCTTCATTAAGTACTTATACAAAATTTTATTAAAATAAAACCATTTAAACTGGGTGTTCGGATTTATATGTCACTTAGTATATTTAATCAAGTTAGGCCTAAATTAGCTCCCTAAAGTTATAAATACCACCGCCAAATTAGCAAAATTAGAGAAAGGGCATTTGAGAAATTTAGGAAAACGCATTTATTTTGTTAAATTTTAACACTTGAGAACGAAGAATTCGCGGAACTATGTTTATATGAATTTTTTGCCTTAAAATTACTCTAAGAATCGTTCGTTAAATTTATGATACATACCCTGCATATGCGCCTAAACATTCCAAGGCAAATATTGCACGCTTTCAAAACATGCATTTAGCCATTTTTCATACCATTCCAAATCAATAACGAAACTGAGGTCTGCTTTCGGATAATTTCTTTTAACTCTTACCGAAGCAGACATGGTCAAGAAATTTGCCCCAGCTGGCACAAAAAGTTTTAACGCTTTATTATATACTAAGTGACATATAAATCCGAACACCCAGTTTAAATGGTTTTATTTTAATAAAAGTTGGTGAATATATTTATCTTACTGTAAATAACAAGTGAAAAAATTTTCAGCCTTATCAGTTGGACATTCCGGTTTTTATACTGCTTTTTTTTAATTCACTAACGCTCTAAAAATGAATATTTCAGCCGCAGTAAAGAATCAACGTTGGCGGATTTTGGTTCTTGACATCCTTTGCGATCGGTTACGATGCCTAGAGTACGGAGACCTGTACGATTTCGTCAACTTAGTGAGTTTGATAGGGGCCGTATAGTGGGACTTCGGGAAGCTGGACTTTCTTTTCGGGCAATTGCAGTTAGAGTGCAAAGAAGTGTAGACACTGTGGTTAGGTGTTGTCAGGCATGGCTTCTAGAAGGCCGTACGCAAAAAGCAAGGGGCACTGGACGCCGCCGTAGAACAACAGACCGTGAAGATCGCCGCCTAAGATTATTGGCCTTAAGGGTCCGTTTCTCCACTACCAGGTCCATTGCAAATGAATGGTTTGCAGAACACGGAAGACCTATTGGCATGCGAAGTGTTTACCGATGAATGAGAAGTTTTGGCTTGTTTTCATACCGGCCACACTGGGTCCTCCCTTTAACTCGAGAACACCGACGTAATCGCCTTGAGTGGTGCAGACAACGGTCACTCTGGGATCAGGAATGGAGCAGTATTGTCTTTAGTGACGAGTCTCGATTTGGTTTAGGCATGCACGATGGTCGTGCCAGGGTTAGAAGGCGACGTGGTGAAATGAGGAATCCACAGTTTTTTGTTGAAAGACATGTTCATCACACTGTTAGAGTTATGGTTTGGGGTGCTATAGATTATGGTTCCAGGTCACCTTTAATCTGCATCAGAGGTAACATGAATGCGCAGCGTTATATCCACAAAGTTCTAGAACCCCATCTTTTACACTATCTTGACATCCTGGCAGATCCAACTTTCCAACAAGATAATGCCCGACCACATGTTGCAAGAGTCACAATAGACTTCTTTCAACATAATGATGTCACATTGTTACCATGGCCACCAAGATCTCCCGACTTATCCCCAATTGAGCACGTGTGGGATATGATGGGTAGGAGATTGCTCAATTTGCAACGTCCTCCTCAGACTCTAGAAGCACTTCGAGAGGAGTTGGTGGTTGCCTGGAATGAGATACCACAGGAGGACATTGACCACCTGATCAGAAGCATGCCTAGGTGCGTTGGAGAATGCGTAGCACATCAGGGTGCATCCACACATTATTAAAGGTCAAAGGGCTTTAAAGCAGTGCAATCATTTGGAAATTTTTATCATTTACTTATTATGCTTCATGAAGTACTTATACAAAATTTTATTAAAATAAAACCATTTAAACTGGGTGTTCGGATTTATATGTCACTTAGTATATCAAAAAATGACTTAATTTACATAAAAAATTAAAAATATGTAGTAAAAAATGTTTTTTCCGGTTTAAGTGTCCATATTGTAGAAAAAACTGGTGGACTATTTTTTATACCACCGCGCCAGTTGAATAATATCAAATAAAATAACTTTCAACTCAAAAGTATTTATTTTCCTACCAAGAATACAAAAAAATCTCATTGACATCAAAATTATCACAAAATTTAAGAAATATCTTAAAAAAATGTATTGTAATAAAAAAACATAAAATTCATTTTGAACTAAGCCGTATGGAAGCTTTGAAAGCAGCTTTTTTGCTTGCCTAAACACAGGGGTACGTTGCAGATTGTGCACATCCAGTCAGTTTAGACTGGGCATCTTCTTCTGGATCCCTGTTCTGGCTGATGTGCTGCTGAATGGAGACGTATATCCTTGGGTACATGTGGTTTCGCCTTTTTCATTTGGATTATTGGACTAAATTCCGTTTGTCTTTTCGACGATGAAACTAATGTGGACGCAACCAAACCATGAATGATTTCTCCTCTGAAATCTTTTGCCGTCAGTTTGTCAGGCAAATCTAATTTTTCATATAAACAATAAGCATTTATCACAGCAGCATGCAAAAAGTAAACAAATATGTGGTGCCACCACTTCTTGCTCTGGCGATCAATTTTATCACTTGATAGGAGTTGATCAAATCTGTCAACTGCGTTCATATTATTGTTATAGTCAACCACAGCTTTTGGACAAGGTATAGGCGTAATGGTTCCATTTTTCTCTCTGCGGTTGATATCCATATGATCTTCAGGACTATGATAATTTCACAACATATATACTGATCTCTTATCCTTCCATTTGATGGCTAGCAATTTTGAATTGGGGCGGTGGTACAAAATATGGACGACACATTAAACCTATGTTCTTTACTAATCTACAGAAATAAATTAAATAGTGTTTAATAGTACTTACGGATAACAAGGTATTAAACACTTTCCTTAATGGTTTGTAGCGTATTTAGTTTTATTTCCGTTAATACAAGCACAAGATTCAGTACACAAAAACAAACACGTGTACCGGACCCTCCCATTGAACAGTTCTAAGGTACAATGTGGTCCGATTCCACATTACTACAGTATATTCAGATAAGAGATAGACCGGATGTAAACAAAAGGTTCGGGTGATTTTCACGCTAACGCCGCCGTCTCGACGTAAAACAGGAGCCCTCATTGGTCAATTCGCAATTAAATGCTTATGCCGAGCGGCAGAGCAGTCGTATCAAGGCAGAGTCACATTCAGGTTCAGACGTGTTGCGTATGTCGTGTGCATCATTGCAATTTGATATTTCTTTGGACGTTTTCGTTTGTTATCTTATTAAGTTGTTGAGTTTGTCATTGTTATTGTTATACCTTGTTATTGATTGTTATTGTTATCAACTGCTTGCGCAAAATGCCCAGTAGTACAGATACTGCCGACGAAGTTGTAAACTCCTGTAGTCCACCTAGGAAACGCTCTAAAAGAAGACACCTGAGTGCAGAAATGAAAGAGGTCATTTTGAATATATATAAGATCGAGCGCGAGGAGAACGAGGCATCAACCATCAAAGAAATTGTTGTGAAGGCTTCTCACAAAGTTGGGGTGTGTCGCGCATCAGTGTTTAATGTGTTAAGACAATACAAAAAAAATCACACCTTTTCTGAGCCAATGACCAGTAAACATCGCAAAAGTATTGTTAAATCATTGGATGAAGCTGATAAGCATGCGATTAGGAGGAAAGTGCATGAATTCTTCTTTAGGAATGAAATACCTACTATAGATAAAGTACTGCAGGAGGTAAATGGAGATACAACGTTGCCAAATTTCAAACGATCAACTTTCCATGCGTTACTGAAGCATTTAAATTTCAAATGGAAAAAACGGGGTCGTAATAGTTTACTACTGGATAGAGAAGAAATTGTGCTATGGAGGAGGGATTATTTAACAAAAATTGGGAAATATAGAAATCAAAACAGGAAGATTTATTACCTTGATGAAACGTGGGTAAACGCAGGACACACTACAAGTAAAGTATGGGTTGATGATTCTGTAACTTCATCCAGGAGGGCCTTTCTAGATGGACTGTCCACCGGATTAAAAAATCCAGCAGGTAAATACGAGTAATAGACAACAATCGGATGTTTTTCAAACCTTGGGAACAAGGTTCTAAACATTAATTCCAGGGGGCAGACAAAACATATTACAAGTAACAAAACTTTTATAACTTTCAATAAAATGCGTGGATGTTTTATTGTCATTTTCATTTGTTAGAACTTTTTTAAGCCATGTTTTTATTTGTTTTCGATATTTCAATAATTTTTTAATATAATCTTAAAATATGTCGAATATTATAAACTTAAAAAAAGTTACTAAGTTTTATATGGTGTACCGTTCCTAATATTTCTAATCATTTTAATTCATACTTTAAGCTTTATAAAGTTATAATTTGTTAATATTAATATTTGCGCGTATTTCAGGTTCCTGATCATTCATTTTTTAAAGGTTTAAAACTTTAAATTGTGAAGCGCTGAGTAATCATACGACGTTCAATATTCTTTCTTTCAATATGACTAAATAATCCCAATTATAGCAATCTGATACTCATGTCCCAATGTTTTTTCGCTGAATGTGATGAAAACATTTGAAAAAGGTTCGCTTATTGAAATAAATCTACACCAGTTAGTACTTCGATTTCCAGGTAAAGGGAAAAGGCTCATTATCTGCCATATTGGCAGTGAGGATGGATTTGTTGTTGACGGTCTGTGGTGCTTTGAGTCTAAGAAAACTGGAGATTACCACGAGGAAATGAATGGCGAATCGTTTGAACAGTGGTTTTCAAAAATTTTACCGAACTTAGAGGAAAACGCAGTAATTGTGTTGGATAATGCGCCTTATCATTCTCGAAGAATGGAGAAGGTCCCAACAACGGCTTCAAGGAAAGTTGATGTTCAAAATTTGCTCCGCTTGAAAAATATCAACTTTGAAGAAGCAATGCTGAAAGTACAATTATTAAGAATTGTCAAGGATCACAAGGCGGAATATCAAAAATACGCCATTGACGAAATGGCAGCAAGTCAAAATAAAACTGTGCTCCGTTTACCTCCATACCATTGCGAGCTCAATCCCATTGAGCTCATATGGGCAGAGGTTAAAAATTATATAGCTAAGCAAATACAACTTTTAAATTTTGTGACCTCAAAGGACTTTTCAAAGAAGCACTAGAATTAATAACAGCGCAAAAATGGGAAAACTATATTAAGCACGTGAAAGACAAAGTTGAAAAGAGAATGTGGGAACTGGACAATATTTTAGAGGAACAAGTCGAGCCATTCATTATTGACGTTGGTGCTTCAGGCAGTAGCGATGATGAAAGCTCATCAAGCTCATCTTTCCAATAAAAGATGTCGTTCATCAAATTCGGTAAGTTATAAGTAATTATAAAGCTACTGTATTTTTTAATTAATTATTGACATTTTTGAACCCATTTTGGCAATACCTATTCAAGAATCTACTTTCTGACAATGTTCAACCATGCACATTTTTTTACGTTTTGAACGTTTTAATTTGGTTACATATTTACCTAGAAATCAAAAAATATACTAATCAATATTCTAAAAGCAATTTCAAGAGATATACGATTATTTTTAATTTAGGCTAATTTAAACGCCATTTTGAGATTATATTCGACTGTATTTCACCAAACATCAGGCGGCATCCGAAGCTGGAAATCGAAGCGAAAATTTTGAAACCCTTATGTATATTTACATCATTATATATTTCTTACCCCACCCCCACATGATCCTATATCCATCACCAATCGTATACACATCGAACTGTGCTAATTTACTACAAAGTTACGCAAAGCAGCATCTACTATCTAAAATATGTACTGCGTAACTGTTAATACGTCCCTGCCGAATGTTACAGCGTTCGATGATCCGTGGTCTTGTTTATGTCCGGTCTATCTCTTATCTGAATATACTGTGGGCTTTTCATAGTTGCCACATGCTGCTACACGTATTATACGCGGTGGTACAATATTTGAGCCGCTGCTCCAGTCAGTAAAATAGTTTGAAAAGGTGGTCTGTTTTTTGAACCGCTACTCCGGTTGAGACAAAAATTTGGTGGTTCGTTTTTTCGACCACTGCTGCGATAAAACGATAAAGCTGACTTACCTAAGCTGGCATCGTAGGTATTCATGTATTCGGAAGTCATGAATTGCGATACAAGCGCCGTCTTCCCGACACCTGCATCTCCAAGCATCACAACTCGATACTTGGGCACTTCGGCTTCTTCCGGTGATCCCAACGGCGTGGAGTCGACCGTATGGTACCCGGAACCGCAACAGGAACCTTCGAAGGGCGACCGTTCGCCCGACACGTTACTCGCTCTGGAACAATAACACTGATAGACACAGGATTTGTGACATGACAACGTTTGGGTATATCTTATGTACTTTGAGACGCTTAAATCAAATCTAAAGTAAGAAAAAAGGACCAACTAAATGATTGTCAAAAATACCAGCCCAAACATTTAATTTTTGTGGCTGCTGTGTATGAACCTCATGATAAATTCTGGGATTAAAATCGGACCAATATCGGCAGTTATGACGATTTACTACGCCATTTAAGAAAAAGGAACATTCGTCGGAAAAGCAAGTGTTGAATAGAAAATGTTCATCGTTTATAATTCGTTCACTCATATCTACACAAAATTGTAATCGCCGATCAAAATCGTCTTCATTAAGTTCTTGTACCAGGTGAATTTTATACGGTTGAAAACTATGGGCCTTTAGAATCCGTCTCCAATTTGCGGGTACTTAACGTAGGATCTACATAAACTTGCCCTTAAACCCCCACTTCTATTGCTTCGTTCCTTATGGGATTTTCAATGTTGTGTTTTTTATTGGCGACTGACCCAGTTTTCCGAAATTTAGCTACAAGTTCTAGAACATATATTCGATCCACGTTACTGTTCTCATGTCGCTCATTGAGTATTTCTGCTGTTCTATTAGCGCACTGATTATTTCCGAAAAATATTTCGATAACTTCAACTCTTTCTGCTGTGGAATATACCATGGTTAATTTATGTTATAAAGCGTTACGAGTTATTTTAGCAACAAAGTCTGGTCAAATCAATCGCAAACTATGGACTAAATTCGTATTTAAAATAAGTACGAGATATTACCTTATCTTTCTTCAAAAAATAACTATTTTGCCACAAAAAAACGCTCCAATAGCTATTTTCAACAACAAAATGATAAACAAACCATGGGCGTAGTGAAGAAAGGCATTTACCTATTAAGTAAATTCTTTTAGTCAAATTTCTTCTGAAAGTAGTACAAACTAATCTGATGTACCTATTAAAGTTTACTTTAAGCTTTAAATCAATAAATCTTCAAAACTATTGAACTGAAGCTCATGTATTTTACGTCATCATAAAGGAAATTGAAAGACCTTTAAAATAAGGTATCATTCGACCCCCCTTTTGCATTTAAGATTTCAGGGTTGGTGTCACCCCCGCCCAGGGGGCTGCACGTGTTAACGTGATTTTTTGACAAACTTGTGTCCCCTCGAAAACAAAATCGACGGGTCTGACCGTTTTTCCAAAAAAACTGAGCTGCCAGTAAATGCGTCTGTTTCGTTTTAGATGCGCCACCCTGTATATTGACGCCATGGACTTCAATTTGGTTCCTATCTCATAGCAGGAGCAATTATTTGCAAACCTCCTCGCATTTTCCTAAACCCGATAACAATTTTACGAAGGACAGTGTGATATTCAGAAACTTATAGATCTGTACCAGGATTGCAGAAACGACAAGGAGCATAGATGCCAAGGAACCAAGTTTCACGCGAGTTTCATAGATAGAGCACAGTACTAATCACATTCCTCCTCGCGGTTCTGTAATCACCGTCCATCAATTTGATTGATTAGAAACCTATAGATATGTATCAGGATCGCATAAACGGCAAAATATATTGATGCCATGGACTTCAATTTTGTTCCTATCTCATAGTTTCATATGTCATCTACACAGATATTCAGAAGGCGTTTGATCAAGTTGATCATTATGCACTTCTGGATAAGCTTAAAACAGTGGGTATGTCTGATGCAATGCTGTCGCTCATGAATTCATATTTGAGGGATAGAAGGTTATTTGTCGAATATGGTGGTCATAGGTCGAGTTACTATCGGGCCACGTCCGGTGTACCTCAAGGGTCAAATCTAGGTCCATTACTGTTTTTAATATTTATTAATGACTTGTCTTTTGAACTGAAGTGTTTCCATTTGTTTTTCGCTGATGACCTTAAAATCTGCACGTCAGTCAAGACAGTCGAGGATTGCGTGATGTTGCAAGATGATTTAGCTCTAATTTCGTCATGGTGTTCACGAAACTGTCTCAGTCTGAATGTTTCGAAATGTAAAGTTATGACTTATACAAGAAAAGTTAACTATTTAATTTATGATAATTGTAACATCAATGGTCAGGTTATAGACAGATGCGTCTCTTATAGAGACCTTGGAGTCATTTTTGATACCAAGCTAACGTTTACTGAGCATATACTCAATATCACGTCGGCTGCCACTTGACTACTTGGTTTCTGTATCAGAAACTGGAAGGGTTTCTCCAATATTGATACATTAATGACTTTATTTTTTACTTTTGTCAGGAGCAAGTTGGAGTATGCGACTCTGATCTGGTTTCCTATATACCAAAATTCTGTCGTGATCCTTGAGGCCATTCAACGTAAAGCTTTAATGTATTTTCACCTTAAATGCACAGGTTCTTATCCAGAAAGAGGTTGTGACCATAGTGCCCCATTAGAATTTTTCAATTTGGATTCACTGTCAACAAGACGAGACATATTTGCTTTGTCGTTTTTGTATGGCCTCATTCACAATAAAATTGACTGTCAAAATTTACTTGAAAAAATATGTTTCCGCGTTCCAAGGCTAGGGGTCGACAACAAACGGCATTCTATTGTCAAGCTGGACGTACAAATGTTATGACAAAATCGCCAATTAATCTCATGTGCTGCGTCATGAACAGTGTTACTGAGTCGTGTGATATTTACAGTGACAGTTTTGCATCGATTATTAACTGCTATAGATCATCCAATCTTATTTAGAATGTGTGATACTATAGATTTAAGTCCAAGGACCATGTCTTTTTCAGCGTTTCCTGTAATTGGGTTTCACCTGTTGGAAATAAATAAATAAAATAAAATAAAAATAAAATAAAAATAAAAATAGCAGGAGCAATTATTTGCAAACCTCCTCGCATTTTCCTAAACCCGATAACAACTCTCCAATCTAACAATTTTACGAAGGACAGTGCGATATTCGGAAATTTATAGATCTGTACCAGGATTGCAAAAACGACAAGGAGCATAGAAGCCAAGTTTCACGCGAGTTTCATAGATAGAGCACAGTACTATCTACATTCCTTCTCGCGGTTCTGTGATTACCGTCCATCAATTTTACGGGAAAGCTCTGTTCGGCAGTGCGATTTTTAGAAACCTATAGATCTGTATCAGCATCGCATAAATGGCAAAATACAGGGTGTCCGCAAAGTTGGGGTTTTCCTTTTAAAATAAATGAAAAAGTACTCGCTCTCCAGTTGACGAGAAGGGCTAAGTACGTCTCTGCCCGAAATCATACCGCTCCAACAGAAAATGAATTTAGCTGATGTGCTACCGAGCAGACGCACCATGCCAGCCCAAACATTCACCGAAAATGTTTGTTGAAAATGTGCCCGACGGACAGCGTGCGGATTTTCTACTGACCAAACATGAGTGTTGCGAAAGTTATTCACCCCATTACGCGTGAACGTAGATTCGTCTGTCACCAATATGCACTTCAAAAAGTCCGGATTATTGTCATGTTGATGCAACAACCACTCACAAAACCGCACTCTTGCTGGAAAATCGTCAGGTTGAAGGGCTTGTACACGTTGGACGTGAAACGGATACAGCCCCTCTTCACGCAGCGTTTGCCACACTTTAGTTTTTGATACTTGCACTTCTATAGCCACGTCTCTAGTGCTTGTTGAGGGATTCTCGTCTACGCGATTACCTCTACACGCATGACCGTAACCGTCGGTTGAAGGATGCATACTGACCTGACACACTGACCCCGACCCAGTTCTGTCGTCGGGTCGCGGCTACAGGACGGTATTCAGATATTTTTGATGTTGCAGAGCCCTTTATCTCGGTTCCCTTAAGACATTGGTTTATATGGTCCTAAGAAAAATTGCTTATGTTTTCAAGATCTACACGTCGTGTAAACGAAAACCCCAACTTTGCGGACACCCTGCATATCGAGTTATTGGATTTGAATTTCGTTCCTATCTCATAGCAGCAGCAATTATTAGCGTCAAGATTACAGAAACGACCTAAACTGTAATACTGATTTGATCATTTACTTTACGTACCTCGTATAAGACCAAACAAAATACCATCTCAATCGAAATTTTTCGCGGTTACCATACTGTCTCGCCTGGTGGCTTAGGAAGTAAAAGTGTAACGGTACGCTATTTTTCCTAGACGTCGTGGCATTGCCTACCGAAGCGTACATAATAAACGGATGTTCGCAACGGCCTAGAAAAGTGCAATAAGTCCAGCAAATGTAATGCTGACAACGAGATTGCAGAGTAATCTCCTTAGCCGAAGGCTGAAGCCTGAAGCCGGAACAGGCGTACAAGCGAAACAAATATCCTTTTTAACTGGAGCAGCTGGAAACAGCAAAAATAGCAGATGGCTATGACAGAAAATAGATTATCGATTCCACTTGCAGCAGAATACGTGAGATATAAAATATGTGTTCTTTATACATAAGTGCGAATCAACGCATTTGGTAGCCGGGTCATCACTATGGCCGCTAGATGCCGCTGATTCTGGTGATACAGTAGATGCGATCTATTCGCCATTGAGAAAACTAAAGTGGCGACATGGAAAATTTTAACTAAATTCAAATCGTGATATTTTCGGAACAGAAAGAGATATCGAGTTGCGGTTTTCGGGAGGTTCTTATACGACTCCTTGGGAATAAGTATATGGTTTGATCGGTATATTTCTTCCATTTATCCACTTAAGCAGGGTGAGCAAAGGAAGTCAGGTTTCTTTAGCAAAGTTTGGGGCTTTTAGCCCCTACTGAGCGAGGGCCGTGGCAAATGCTTGTTCCGGAAGTTGTTGTATCCAGTATACAACTTCTTCCCGTCCAAGTGATTGTGCACGCGTTAAGGAATACCTCAGTACCGATTGCCGGGTGGCGGTACAAGTCCGCCAACGGGCCACTTTAGGTCTATTTAACATCACTAACACGTAAAAAGAAGGTGGTAGACAAGGACCAGTCAACCGAGGCAGTACCACCCGCTAGCTTTTCCCAGGGTGTCTTATAAATGTCCGCATGTTTCCACACCTAAGCTATGCAGTCGGTTATCTACCAAAACAAAGAAATTAATGATGATGGATCCCTCGAGCACTAAAAACTCCGGTCGTAAACTCACTCCACTCTCGGAATGTCCGGGTGGAGGGTGGGCTCGAGGGAACAACATCGAAGATAAAATTTGTTTTTCGAACATCTGCGGGATCAACAGCAACATTGATGCTGTTCATCACTACCTGCAATCCAATCGTCCCGCCGTGCTTTTCTTGGCGGAGACAAAAATCTCAGAGACTGCACCGATTAACCATCTCAACTTCCCACACTACGAGGTGCACTCCAATCTGAGAAAGAACGGGGGAGTTGTGGCTTTTGTCCGCAGCAGTCTTTCCTGCTCCAGGGATCTTTCTTTGGAATCAGACCGGAAGGACATTCTGTGGCTTCGCCTCAACTCCAAAACATCACCCAAATTTATTTGCTGCCTTTATCGCCCTCCCTCGAACCATAACTGGGATGACCTACTCGAATACCTCGCCGTCCAGATCGACTTCCTGAACATCAATCACCCCGCTTCAGAGGTAGTTCTTCTCGGTGATTTCAATGCCCATAATGAGCTTTGGTTGGGCTCAAATAAAACCGATGCAGCAGGTCGTGCAGTCGAAGCGTTCGCTCTTACTCAAGGGCTGACCCAGCTGGTGACGAGCCCTACTTTTTTCCCCCGCGTCTCGTCACACGCCAGTAGTCTGCTTCATCTCTTTCTGACCACGCATCCTGCCCCTTACAGCACTGCTGACCTGTCCCCCCTGGGTAACTCAGATCACGGTGTTGTGGAGGTTAGGTTTCGGTCAGAAGCCGCTGTGGCAGCAGAAACTCGCACAGGCCGCAAAACTTGGCATTACGGACATGCCGACTGGGAGGGGCTCAGAGACTTCTCCTCTAGCTTTCCTTGGAGATATGTCTGTTTCACTGACGCGGATGCGTCGACTGTCTGTTCTTCAATAACCGAAATTATCCACGTCGGAATGGAGGAATACATCCCTCACACAGTGAAAGTTCCTAAACCAGGGCCCAACGGCTGGTTCAACAAATCGTGTGACACTGCTCGCCAGCAGAAGATCAAGGCCCACAGAACCTACTTACAAAACCCCACTGTAGAGAACAGACAAGCCGACGTCGAGTCCAGAAACAAATATAATGAAGCGGTTCGCAATGCCAAAAACCAGCATGATATAAAAGTTAGGCGCCGGGTAATGTCGCAGCGCAATGGCAGTCGGTCTTTCTGGACGCTGGCCAAGCAGATTGAAAAGAACTTCTCACACAGTAGCCTTCTACCACTTACGTGTCAGGATGGAACTATTGTATTCGACTCAAAGGCCAAGGAGGAAGTGCTAGCCAAGATCTTTGCTGCCAACTCCACCATGGACGTCCCCACCAACGCCCAAGTGCCGTCAATTCAAAGGGTTCCCCACACTATGCGGGAGGTAACATTCAGGCATAAGACCGTAAGACGAGTGCTCTTGTCGCTCGACATCAACAAAGCTTCTGGTCCGGACTTGATTCCTGCCATTGTACTGAAGAGATGTGCAGCGGAGCTTGCTCCAGTTCTTTCGCGTCTCTTCCAGATATCTTATGAATCCGGCACCTTCCCAGAAAACTGGAAATTTGCTCATGTACAGCCCATCCCAAAAAAAGGATCTAAAACCGACCCTCACAACTACAGGCCTATAGCTCTGCTTTCTGTTATAAGTAAAGTGATGGAGAGGTGCATAAATCGCGAGCTTCTAGACTACCTCGAACGTCACAGCTTGATTAGCGACAGGCAGTACGGTTTCCGGCACCAACGATCCACAGGGGACCTCTTAGCTTACGTCGCGCAACTGTGGAGTAAACTCATCCAGTCTCATGGTGAGGCTCATGTCGTTGCTCTTGACATCACGAAAGCGTTCGATCAGCTGTGGCACGCTGCCCTCTTAAACAAACTTCCATCCTACGGCCTCCCAGAAAAGCTTTGCAGATGGGTGGCTGACTTTATCTCTGGCCACAAGATATCCGTCGTAATTGACGGATTCTCCTCTTCATCCCACAACGTCAACGCGGGTGTTCCCCAGGGATCTGTCTTGGCTCCAACACTGTTTCTCTTACATATCAACGACCTCCTTTCCTGCACGATCAACCCAATCCACAGCTTCGCTGATGACAGCTCTCTACATGCAGGAATTCATAGTGATAAGCCGATATCTGCCGCTGAGCTGGAAAAAAGAAGACTAGCGACGACTTCTTCTCTGACAAGAGACCTGGAGGCTATCACTGCTTGGGGACGCAACAATCTTGTACAGTTCAATGCTTCCAAAACACAGTACTGTACTTTGACGAACAAAAAGCGTCCTAGCGCTCATACAGTTTCGATGGACGGTCGAGTTCTACCAAAGAGCCATTCATTTCGGCTGGTCGGAGTCCAGATCACCGAGGACCTGATCTGGCACGAACACATCTCTTCAATAGCTGCAGCTGCTGGGAAAAAGCTAGGCTATTTGTTTAGGGCTAAGAAGTACTTTTCTCCCCATGACCTTCTCACTCTATACAAGGCCCAGATAAGGCCTAGCCTCGAGTATTGCTCACACATTTGGGGTGCTGCCGCCCCGACTACATTGTCCATGCTCGATGCTGTCCAGAGGAGGGCGGTCCGACTGATCGATGACTCTTCTCTAACAGACAGTCTCGGGACTCTTTCGCACCGGCGGGCCGTCGGCGATCTAGCTCTTTTCTGTCGCTACACCAACGGGCTTTACTCCTCAGAGCTTTCTTCCATGATGCCGCCGCGCGATGTGCCTGCCAGACAGACCCGCCTGACTTCGGCGTCCCATCCTAACCGTGTCAAACTTCGTACATCCAGAACTGGCCGATACGACCGCTCCTTTGTCCCGAGGGTGTCTAGATTGTGGAACAATCTACGGGAGGAAGCTTTTCCCAGTTCTACTAACCTTAGGCAGTTCAAAAATCGTATTAACAAAATTTCTTTGGGATCATCATAGCAGCCGCGGTGTCCCGGCATTTAGGCTTCTGCCTGCGCGGCTGTTTCGATATAAAAAAAAAAAATATGTCAAATTCTCAATTTTTGATCTTGGAAATCTGTGTTACATTTATCGCTAAAAAAGGGAGTTTTTTGAGGTTTCTGTAGAGAATGGGTATTTTTTCTCATACTGCTGCATAAAGTAGAATTTCTGGCGCCCGAGAACATATTGAAGCACTCTTTAAACGTTATTTCCTCCAGTGGCGTGCAGTAAAAATTTGCTATGTTGACATTATGTATACTAAGTGACATATAAATCCGAACACCCAGTTTAAATGGTTTTATTTTAATAAAAGTTGGTGAATGTATTTATCTTACTGTAAATAACAAGTGAAAAAATTTTCAGCCTTATCAGTTGGACATTCCGGTTTTTATACTGCTTTTTTTAAATTCACTAACGCTCTAAAAATGAATATTTCAGCAGCAGTAAAGAATCAATGTTGGCGGATTTTGGTTCTTGACATCCTTTACGATCGGTTACGATGCCTAGAGTACGGAGACCTGTACGATTTCGTCAACTTAGTGAGTTTGATAGGGGCCGTATAGTGGGACTTCGGGAAGCTGGACTTTCTTTTCGGGCAATTGCAGTTAGAGTGCAAATAAGTGTAGACACTGTGGTTAGGTGTTGTCAGGCATGGCTTCGAGAATGCCGTACGCAAAGAGCAAGGGGCACTGGACGCCGCCGTAGAACAACAGACCGTGAAGATCGCCGCCTAAGATTATTGGCCTTAAGGGACCGTTTCTCCACTACCAGGTCCATTGCAAATGAATGATTTGCAGAACACGGAAGACCTATTGGCATGCGAAGTGTTTACCGACAAATGAGAAGTTTTGGCTTGTTTTCATACCGGCCACACTGGGTCCTCCCTTTAACTCGAGAACACCGACGTAATCGCCTTGAGTGGTGCAGACAACGGTCACTCTGGGATCAGGAATGGAACAGTATTGTCTTTAGTGACGAGTCTCGATTTTGTTTAGGCATGCACGATGGTCGTGCCAGGGTTAGAAGGCGACGTGGTGAAAGGAGGAATCCTCAGTTTTTTGTTGAAAGACATGTTCATCACACTGTTGGAGTTATGCTTTGGGGTGCTATAGCTTATGGTTCCAGGTCACCTTTAAACTTCATCAGAGGTAACATGAACGCGCAGTTCTAGAACCCCATCTTTTACCCTATCTTGACACCCTGGAAGATCCAACTTTCCAACAAGCTAATGCCCGACCACATGCTGCAAGAGTCACAATAGATTTCTTTCAACATAATGATGTCACAATGTTACCATGGCCACCAAGATCTCCCGACTTATCCCCAATTGAGCACGTGTGGGATATGATGGGTGGGATATTGCTCAATTTGCAACGTCCTCCTCAGACTCTAGAAGTACTTCGAGAGGAGTTGGTGGTTGCCTGGAATGAGATACCACAGGAGGACATTGACCACCTGATCAGAAGCATGCCTAGGCGCGTTGGAGAATGCGTAGCATATCAGGGTGCATCCACACATTATTAAAGGTGAAAGGGCTTTAAAGCAGTGCAATCATTTTGAAATTTTTATCATTTACTTATTATGCTTCATTAAGTACTTATTCAAAATTTCATTAAAATAAAACCATTTAAACTGGGTGTTCGGATTTATATGTCACTTAGTATATTTTGAATGTACAACTGAATAATTTCAGCGCGTTGTTTTGGTGTGTACTGTTCCATGGTTAAAAATCTACTGAAATGACGCTTCCGACACGGTATGACATCAGTCGATCTAACAACTAATATCATAGATATAGGGTTGCTTGATGCTTCTACTTTAAATGACCCACCTTTTACAAGCCAGTCACTTACATATCGACCACCCTGTATATGATATTGCTACAAAATCGGTTTCTACAATACACAATAAAACGTTTCGTTTCAAATATTTCGAGCTGTTGTACCTAATAAAACTCTTTTGTTATGTCACTACAACATATCTCAGGTTAGAAACCGATTTTTAGAATAAAAAGATGCTTGCTATAGGCAATGATCAAGTCGCTCATGTATATACCTTTTACAAGAAAACTTGAACCAATAAACTTTTCGTATTTTTGGAAATCCTCCACTCAGTACACACCGTCGTCTTTATTTCATACTCCTGTCTCCCGCATACTCTCCATCTCTTTTTCCTCAAAGTACCTGAACTTCTGAGCAATTCGGAAACTTCTAAGCATTCGACGGATTAAATTATTTTCGTTATCACTGGCGGCAGTCACAGTTCCACAGAGTATGAAATTAAAGCCCATTATAACCTGACAGAAAATGTAAATTATGTTTACAGTCAGGATTTTCCTTTTTAATATCCGATATTGCATTTCACCTTGTTTACTTCCACTTTAGAGGCTTTCTTGAAAAGCAAATATCCACTTTATTTATATTACTCTGCATTTAAAGCTATAAAAAATGTTATCCCGGTCAACAAAATCACTTGCCATGCGTGTTCTAATAATGTTCTCTAATACCAATATCACGTTCTAAACACGTGATGGGGAGGTGCATAAATCGGGAGCTTTTGGAGTACTCGCTCGATTTAGCGACAGGTAGTATGGTTTGCGGCACCAGCGATCCACAGGGGACCTTCTAGCTTACGACACGCAACTGCGGAGTAAACTCATCCAGTGTTATGGTGAGGCTCATGTCGTTGCTCTTGATATCACGAAAGCATTCGATCGTCAGTCGCATGCAAGCTTCCGTCCTTTGGCCTCCCAGAGAAGCGTTGCAGATATATGTATACTAAGTGACATATAAATCCGAACACCCAGTTTAAATGGTTTTATTTTAATAAAATTTTGTATAAGTACTTAATGAAGCATAATAAGTAAATGATAAAAATTTCAAAATGATTGCACTGCTTTAAAGCCCTTTGACCTTTAATAATGTGTGGATGCACCCTGATGTGCTACGCATTCTCCAACGCGCCTAGGCATGCTTCTGATCAGGTGGTCAATGTCCTCCTGTGGTATCTCATTCCAGGCAACCACCAACTCCTCTCGAAGTGCTTCTAGAGTCTGAAGAGGACGTTGCAAATTAAGCAATCTCCTACCCATCATATCCCACACGTGCTCAATTGGGGATAAGTCGGGAGATCTTGGTGGCCATGGTAACAATGTGACATCATTATGTTGAAAGAAGTCTATTGTGACTCTTGCAACATGTGGTCGGCCATTATCTTGTTGGAAAGTTGGATCTGCCAGGGTGTCAAGATAGGGTAAAAGATGGGGTTCTAGAACTTCGTCGATATAACGCTGTGCATTCATGTTACCTCTGATGAAGATTAAAGGTGACCTGGAACCATAAGCTATAGCACCCCAAACCATAACTCCAACAGGGTGATGAACATGTCTTTCAACAAAAAACTGTGGATTCCTCCTTTCACCACGTCGCCTTCTAACCCTGGCACGACCATCGTGCATGCCTAAACAAAATCGAGACTCGTCACTAAAGACAATACTGTTCCATTCCTGATCCTAGAGTGACCGTTGTCTGCACCGCTTAAAGGGAGGACCCAGTGAGGCCGATATGAAAACAAGCCAAAACTTCTGATTCGTCGGTAAACACTTCGCATGCCAATAGGTCTTCCGTGTTCTGCAAACCATTCATTTGCAATGAACCTGGTAGTGGAGAAACGGTCCCTTAAGGCCAATAATCTTAGGCGGCGATCTTCACGGTCTGTTGTTCTACGGCGGTGTCCAGTGCCCCTTGCTCTTTGCGTACGGCCTTCTCGAAGCCATGCCTGACAACACCTAACCACAGTGTCTACACTTCTTTGCACTCTAACTGCAATTGCCCGAAAAGAAAGTCCAGCTTCTCGAAGTCCCACTATACGGCCCCTATCAAACTCACTAAGTTGACGAAATCGTACAGGTCTCCGTACTCTAGGCATCGTAACCGATCGTAAAGGATGTCAAGAACCAAAATCCGCCAACGTTGATTCTTTACTGCGGCTGAAATATTCATTTTTAGAGCGTTAGTGAATTAAAAAAAAGCAATATAAAAACCGGAATGTCCAACTGATTTACAGTAAGATAAATACATTCACCAACTTTTATTAAAATAAAACCATTTAAACTGGGTGTTCGGATTTATATGTCACTTAGTATTTATTTGATCGACGGGTAAAACCCTTGCTACGAATACAAAGCATATTAATGTTCTTAACACACCGCTTAACAGGAGTTTCAAATACTTCTTAACTAGACATACAGGGTGGACCATTAGTTTGAGCGGATTTTAAAAGATCATAGAAAAAAACTATAAAGCGTAGGGAAGATAATTTATATTTTTAATACAATTTTATTTTTTCAAAATAACATCATTGAGATGTGAGCTATCGAGACGTACGCACTCCTCGAATCTCGACTGCAAATTCGTGAAAACTTGCTCGAGGGAGGAAATGTTGTACTTGAGGTCGATTTGAACGCGTCTTTTTAGGTACCTTCATAGAAAACATACAATTTCGTGAGATCTGGGGACCGGGGCGGCCACGGAATCTCCCCTAGTCGTGATATCAGTTTCCCGCTAAACATTTCATTCAAAACTGTTAAAGACTCGTTGTTGGTATCGGTGGTCGAGCCGTCTTGTTGAAACCACGTCCTGCTATGGTAGGCTTCAAAATTATGCAGTTGTCGAAAGAAAAACGTCCAATGAACTGCGGTCCCATACCGTTAATTTCGCTCGTTGACAAACACACTTAATCAGAAAGGAGAATGTTGTTCAAACTTTGAAAGCGCTCTAAGATTGTTTTGGTGAACGCACGACGTAGATGGTGGTACTACGGTTCCAATTCCTGCACTAGACGATGTTTATATTAGTCAGATATTACATACAGGATATTCTTGCTATGACAGCTTCCTCTGTTCGTATTGACCTTGGTATAGGTAAGGTATGTCTATTAGCTAACCTAAGAGACGAGTTATGGGTTGATTCAAACCAAAGACAGACAAAGAAATTATCAATGTCCCGTTCTCGTATCGTTCACATTAAGTGAATTTTTTTAACAGTGGAGGGCAATCAATGTGACCTTTGATAATTTTGTGAAAGAAAAGTAAGTCAAATTTCAACCTGTGTCGGTCAAGAGAAGTTAAATTCGTCTAGAGAAAGGTATCAGTGTAACTATACTCCTTCCTAATTTAACCCATTTCATATCTACAGATTTTCAAAAAAAAAATTCTGCACACGCCCTGATTGGTTGATCTGTCATAATTTGGGGACCAGATGGATATCCGTGAAAAAATTTTGGGCGTAAAGCGATTTTGAGAAATGACAGGTGTCTGATCGAATCCTGATCGAAGTGCGGATGGGGGTGTCTCAGACCCCGCTGAGGGAAACGACTAAAATGTTAGAACATGTTAAATAAACACGATTCGCACAAAAAAAATTTGGGCGTAAGCTAATTTGAAATACAATTTTTTGGACAGAACGCCATGTAAACGCACCCTAACCCTAAAAGAATATGTTCCGGACCTCACTCGAGCAAATGACTATCAGGGGCTATTAAGTTGACCAGATATCCGTGAAAAAAGTTTGAGCATGAAGCGATTTTCATTAATTACAGGTTTCCGATCTCATTCAACATATTAATTTTTTATATCTATATATTTTTTTAGAGGCAAACCACGAGATAATGCCATGGCCAATCAAGGGCACTTGAGGTATGTTTGTCTTATGCGATTGATGCAAAAACCGCATTTTTCCGTTATAATTTTCACGAAGGAATAACTTTTTCGCGTTACTCACAACTTTGCGTATGTTTTTGGGGAAGGGAGGCTAGACTTCAATGAGACATAAAAACACAAAATAAACAACATCAATACAGTGGACCTCCGGTAATCCGACAAACATTATGCAGGACAGTGTCGGACTATCGAATTTGTCGGATTATAGAGCACTGCCTAAGACCCCCTATAGTCCGGAATTTTTTACAAGAGACATATTACATATCCAATGGTAAGATTATATATGTTATGTATATGTATGTATGTACTTTGAGGTACAAATCATACACAGCTTATGTATGTCGAATTTAGTAAATTAAATAACAATAGAGAGCTTACGTTTTATTATAAAATTAAGCATAAATGCACATACATATGTACCAAAATAATCAAGAATTATTAATCAAAATCATTAACAAATTTATCAAATTATGAAGCTTGGAAATATTCATCAATTTTTTTTTGTTTAAGATTGTTATAACGCGAGATCAGAGCTTTGTCCCTCAGTCTTCTCAAAAGTAAAAGTTCGTTGTAGGATGTACCATTCTCTTCAGCCCATTGTAAACATAGCTCAAAGGCGTTAATTGCGACTTGCGCTGTGACTTGTGGAGCAGTTGCAATCACGTCGTCGTTAATTTCCTGATTGTTTGTTGTATAATTAGAAACCTCTTTTATAATCTGTTCATTTCATGAAAAACATTTTCCTCTTTATCCATTCCACGGCACTAGATTTACAAGTTTTCCGGACTTATCTGTGTTCAGTAGCGACTTGTTCTATAACTTCCGAAGTGGCCACAAAATCATCTTTTCTTGTTATTTCCTGATAAAAAACTTAGCTTTCATGGCCAACATGGGTCCTGAAATTGGTGCATGCCTATTTCTTTCCTGAAGAAACCACATGTACAAAGCTTCTTCCACTTCTGGATGTTCAGCTTTCTTGAGTGTCTATCTCTTGCCTGGCCCGCAGTCAGTAGTTGACACGAATTTCTTGATCTTCTCGTAGTTTCTTTCAATGTCATAAATTGTAGATCGGCCTACGCCGTATTCACTTGCTAGACTACTGAAAGTTTCATTGCGATTTAAGCGGTCTAAAATATCACCTTTTTCTTTAATTGTTAATGTTTTGTGCTTTTGCTTCTGAGTTTGTGATGACATTACTAGGTACTATACTCAATACACAACGAATAAATAGTAACAAATGAACGCACGCTAGGCCGTACCGCTATCACCAGTAGTCAAATTCAAACTAAGTAAAACAATGCTTACGCGTCGAGTACGATAGCGGTGGCGCGTACAGTTGTAACATGTTCAAACCTGCCTGATCTACATTATTGAAGATTGTCAAATACGTATGTATGTAATACATATTCAAAGAGATGTCGGATTACAGGGGGCACCGGGTTAGACAGGGACCGGATTATCGGGGGTCCACTGTATTCAAATAACGAACGATCCAGAGAACAATACAAAATTTAAAAATAAGAAAGACAAATCAACCGATGCCGATTCACGAAACCTAATACCATAAACGCACAGTTGACTGTTTTTCCAATATGTAAGTTAAATGATAATTTTGAATCAAAAATCACTCCTAACTCCTTGATCTGATTTATAGTTTGCAAAGATCGTTGATGCTATGAAGACAGCTTGTATACAGAGTGACTAAGAAAAGGTAAACACCTAGTATGTTTATTAGAATTCAAGAATTTTTTACGGGTTGATTTATCTTGGCATGAACAGCAAGTGATAAAATGATCAGGTTTCCCTGTTAAGTTTTTGTGGTGGTTGCGTGTATTGTTTCGTGATAAAGAAGCATTCAGTTTTCGTGCATTTACGGTGTCAGTTAAATGTTAAATTTAGTCAAGCTTATTGAGAAGCCTTTTTGTGTAGAATTCTCCGGGTGTGCCAGTTAAGTGACTTTGAGAGGGGTCGAATTGTCGGGTCGCGTGAAACCGGTCTATCGATAAGAGAAGTTTCTAGGAGGACCAACAGATCCTTACGCAGTATATTGCAGTGTGAACAGAGCGACAAGCCGCCGGTAAAACTTCTGGCTATACGTAGGTGTTTACCTTTTTTTGCCAATCAGAATACAAATATAATTTTCAAATATTTGGCATTATTTAAAAGTAAAACATTTGCTTCACGCGAATGAGAAATACGGTCCAAGTCACTTTGCAACAATTCAACATCATGTTTGTTCCCAATAACTCTAAAAATCTTAACATCATCAAGATCATTTATGAATATATTAAATAACAAAGTCCCTAAGTGGGAACCCTGCGGGTCTCCAGGCGTTGCACGACGCCCCTCTTAAAATATTATCCCAGCTTATGCTTCCATCTGAACTGTATCCATCGAAGAAACAAAGTAAAATCAAACATATACACCTGTATTGCACGTGATCAAGAACTTAACCGTAGGAGACGCTACAGGGCCGTATCAAGCTATTGTGACTAATCTATCAAAAAATGTCGTACAAGATATGTGTTGCTGTAAATTCTATCAAAAGCATAGTAAATTATCAGGAATATTTCGACATTAGGAATCAGTGCAAAAAATTCTGTATTCACCATTTCAGCAAAATGTTACTAAAACGCACACGAAAAAAACTTGTGGACCATCTCGATTGAAATTGTTCATATTTTATTATTAACTTACATATATACCCAATAATATTTACAAATCAACATTCTATTCACAATGCAGAGCAAATTTTTTTGAGCAAATAGAAACTACAGACGTAGTAGTAGTAGTACAAAAGTTTATTACAGACTCCATAAAGTTTGTTAGTTTGATTGCTATTAAAATTTACATGAGAAATAGGAAGAAGGTCAAAATGGCACTATTATGCTTTGGAACTCCTAAATAAACCCTAATTTTGTGTAATTATAAATTTGGAATTTCCACATTAATAACTAGAAACTTACACTTTGATTGCAGTCTATAATGAACTTACCTGTCTTGCCAAAAAGCCCGTTAAACTGCCAGTCTTAATGGTATCAATCGATTTATATGCTGTATTCCGAGGAGCTTGAATCATCAGAATTGTTGATGTCAATTATAAGGGGTTCAACTTGGGTGTCAATGATATTGTCCATATCCCACATTTTGGTTTCAACCTTCTCTTGGACATGGTCAATACATGTTCTCCATTTTGCTGGCGTAATTCTATCGACAGCAACATCAAACAGCTTTTTAAGGTCAGAAAACTTAAAAGTGCTGTTATTTGACGCCACGTATTGCTTGATGTCGGCCCAAATCAACTCGATAGGATTCAGTTCGCAGTGATAGGGAGGCAGCCTGAGAATCGTTTTATTTTGGTTTTTGGCCATTTCGTCAACAATTTTTAAATCATATTTATACTTATGTCGCTTGACTATATTTATCAGCTCAGCTTTGACCATTGTTTGGTCGAAGTCGATCTTCTTTGAGACAAGCCACTGTTGAATGTCTGCCTTTTTGGTGGCCATTGTTGGAATTTTTTCCAATTTTCTGGAGTGGTACGGGACATTATCCATCACAATAATTGCGTTATCATCAAGTGTCGGCAAAATTTTTTTGAACCAATTTTCAAATGAGTTACCATCCATTTCTTCGTGATAGTCTCCAGTTTTTTTGGATTCAAATGCCCACAATGCTTCAGGAACAAATCCATCTACGCTACCTATGTGGCAAATGATCAGGCGTTTTCCCTTGCCTGAAAGTAATTAGTTATTTTACTTCTCAGCGAGCGCACTAACTGACGAAATTAAGCAACTTACTCTTTTTAGGTTAGTGTAGGATAGGGTCTTAGATTAGTTCTTGGGTGAAAGAAATACTCAGAAACTTGGATGAGATAGCAAAACTGAGTTCGGAGCTTCCAAATCATTGATTCGATCAGAAAATGAATTATCTGCATCCAAAAAAGTTCATATACTTCGAAACTTACCTGCAGGATTTTTAAATCCCGTCGAAAGGCCATCTAAAAAAGCCTGCCTTGAGGACCTCACAGATCTGTCTACTCAAACCTTTCCCTGCGTATGCCCCGCGTTCACCCATGTTTCGTCTAAATAATAAATTTTTCTTCCTTCAGCGCGGAATTGCCTAATTTTTCTAAGGTATTCTCTCCTCCAGATAACAATTTCCTCCTTTTCTATCAATAAACTATTCCTTCCTCTTTTCAAAAATCGAAAGTCTAGTTCTTTCAACAGCTTATGGAACGTAGATCTTTTAAAATTTGGCAGGTCCTCATCATCATTCACTTGCTTCAATATTTTATCTATTGTAGGTATTTCATTCCTGAAGAAAAAGTGATGTACTTTTCTTCTAATGGCACTTTTGTCAAAGTCATCTATTTTTTCGATGATTTTTTTTCTCGCTGGATATGTTTTTGGCTCAGATAGTGAGTGATTTTGTCTATATTCCTTCAATATTTTGTAAACACTTGATCGACCTACTCCAGAAATTTCAGCAACCTTACATACGATATTTTCTATAGCCAATCCACTATTCTCTTGCATCTGGTTCTTGTAGATATTTAGAATAATTTGTTTTTCACCTGCGCTAAGATGAAGCTTTTTAGCCCTTTTTCTGGGTGACGTTAAGCTGATTTCAACCACTTCATCAGCTGTATCTGTGTCAGACATTTTAGACTAATATTAAATTTCCGCAAGAAAAATCAAGTCAAGACGGGCATAAAACGTTCGCGCTCATAAACGGGTATCCGTAACTGATTACAATCCTGTGCGTCGTGACGAACCATCAACGTGACGCTGAGAGTTCCCTCTACTATGCAGCGTTGCCAGGCTTAATGTCACAATGATCATGTTTTATTGGGAAAATTGTCAGAAATCGCCGAATGTTGGACAGAAACATTACAAGAAGTCTAACCTTGAAATGTGAGGCTACAAATCGATATTCTTATAGGGGGGAAGGGTAGGGAGCCGTTATGGTTCCTATTAACCTTGGTGAAAGTTGGAAACGGTAATATCATATATGGCATACATTCGGTTGAAGGTGTGTGCACGGAAAATAGATTGCGGATAGGATTTTAATAGATAAATCTGCACAAAAAAACACAAAAGGAGATTTTTGTATTTCCCTGAAGAATATCTCAAGGTTATTTCAGATGTACTCATCGAAACTTTATGGAAGGATTATCGAAACCTTATTTTCAATTGCGATAGGGCCACGTACCTCGACATCGCATTAATGTGAAAAATAAGACAATAGAAAAAAATTCCCTCACTGATGCTATCTCTTAGGAAAAATTTAACTATAAAGATTGCACAAAAATTTTCTTCACCTTTTTGAGCTTGTTTTCGCATCTCCGTATATGTCGTTCATAATTTGCTGCAGATCAAATTGGAATATACCTTTGTGATACCATTTATTGTTATATAATGTCCTTTACAACAGTTATTGCACGTATTGCACCAACAGATTGATTTGTGATCCATGCGAATGTGATCAACCACTTTGGCGAAAACTCGCCGAGCGTGGCAACCGTGCGACTTTGTCTTGAGGCTCGTCGCTACAAGCCAATCAGGAAGATGCCGACAGAGCGCCATGGCTACCGATCACGCGTTGATCACGAATCAACCACTGTTTACGATTACTTTGTAGCTTCGTTAGATACACTTTAGAAAACTGTAGTGGAGCAAAACATTATAGGCGTTCTCTTACCGTGAAAGAGTAATAAATTTTCCCGATTCTCATTAAATAAGTCCTGGGGTTCGATCAGCGAGATTCATGTTCCCGCAGACATTCATCTTCTAAATAAAAAGTAAAAGGCTGATAAGTGGACGAGAGCGGCTACCGTGTTTTTTTCTACCTTATTTTGTTGCCACATGAGAGTTAGCTCACCGCTTTATCCACGTACTTCGCTGTTCTCACTTTAATTATTTAGTTTTAAAGTGCTGGTCGCTAAAGCACGAGTATTATGGTGAATAATATACGAGGAAACAGGTAGTATGAAGATCTGAAATAGTCTCAAAACGGCACGGGTATTACGTGTCTTGGAAGGTGACATTTTGTCGTTTTTTTTTGACATTTTATATAACGTAGATTTTTCCTCAAGATGCGAACTTAACTAGCTGGTGTTGTACGTGTTGTCTAATTCTCATGATGCTTCAGTCTATCATACTTTGTAGCGAAACCGTTGTTTTATTATATATTACGGATCATATCATCAAAAATGTAGATGATCAGATAGGAACAGCTCTGATTCTGCTAGACTTGCCTAAGGCCTTTGATATGGTACATCATGGTATTCTCTTGAGTAAGCTCAAATTTTATGGTCTCTCTGACAAGCCACTACGTTTCTTCGATTCGTATTTGCGCAATCGTACCCAGAAGGTGAAAACACGTAAGGGAGTTTCTTCGGCAAAGAGTGTGGCATCTGGCGTACCTCAAGGCTCTGTGTTGGGACCATTACTCTATTTAGTTTATACCTTTGATCTACATACTTGCCTTCAGCACTGTAATATTCAAACGTATGCAGATGACACGCAGCTAACTCTGTCTTTTGATTCATCGGACATGCATGAAGCATCATATAAATTGAACTTGGATCTAGTTAACATTGAAGAGTACTGCAAAAGACATTGTCTGAAGATCAATGCTTCAAAATGTTCCACCATGCTATTTGGCCCAAAACAGTTAGTGCAACGGTTAGATGGCACAATTGTTCCTAGTCTTAACGAAACCCATATTCCTATAGTAGACCATGCGAAGTATTTAGGGATCACCATGGATTCAGATTTGAGGTTTAAACAACATGTTACGCATTTATATCGCTTAACATACATGCGTTTGAAGTTATTATACACCAATCGCCATATTCTGAATTTCAAGACTCGCAAAAAACTGGCTGAGACTCTGGTTCTATCGTTAATAAATTATTCAATTGCTGTTTACTTTCCTTGTCTTGATTACATGACTAGATATCGAGTACAAAAAATTCAAAATAGCTGCTGTAGGTTCGTTTGTGGTCTGCGAAAGTTTAGCCATGTGTCTAAGAAGATCAATGAGCTTAGATGGTTGAAGGTTGACCAGCTTTTCACATATAACTCACTAATTTTAGTACAACGAATAAAAATCAATAGGATACCTACTTATCTACTAAAAAGGCTGGTACCACGTGGGGATCTCAATTACAGGAATCTGAGACTTAACTCTGACTTCCATATAGCTAGTTATAGGAGCAACATTTTCCATCGTAGCTTCACCTACAACGCTGTCAAGGTGTACAATAGTCTTAATGACAATTACAAAAAGATGGGAATACTTGCATTCAAGAGAGCCATTAAGAACCACCTTCTGGGGTCTGCTAGCCAAGCTGGCTGATATTTTTATTTTTTTTTGTCTTTATTGTTTTTTTTTGTTTATTATTAAGATTAATCTATTTAAGCTTAATTATTGTATATATTACTTAGTCGACTGCTATTCTTTGTTATGTTTTTCCTTTTGTATGTGTTCCTGCGCTGTGAGGTTAAGTGGTAGCCAGCTGGCTAAACTTCGCGTCGCAGTGTGGAGGGATTAATAAAGACATTATTATTATTATTATTATTATTATTATTATTATTATTATTATTATTATTATTATTATTATTATTATTATTATCTTCTTATGTGCTATAAAATGCCCTTTGAACTAACCCTGTATATTGCGCAATGAACTAGTAGTAATGGCCGGAAAACAGGTGTTTTGGGATAAACAATTATAAATTCTCAAAAACTACTTGACCAATCTACTCCAATTTTTATTGTGGTTATTTAAAAGCACGAATCCTATAAATTTGAAGAATTTCAAATATCTGCGAGAAACCGACGTCGCATTACCAACAAGTACGAAAACTTGCAGTTTCTATGAAACTCGCGTGAAACCTGGATCCTGAGCATCTATGCTCCTCGTCGTTTCTGCAATCCTGGTACAGATCTATGAGTTTCTCAATATTGCACTGTCGACCACAGCTTCTTAGTAAAAGTGGTAGATTGGAGACTTGTTAACAGGTCCACAGAAACGCGAAGAGATTTGCAAATAACTCCTGTTGGTATGAGATAGGAACGAAATTTAAATCAATTGCATCGATATATTTTGCCATTTCTGCGTTCCTGATACAGATTTACAGGTTTCTAAAAATCACAACGTCGACCAAACTTTTCTTGTAAAATTGATGGACGAAGACTTGATATCAGGATCACAGCTTCTTTGTAAAATTGGTAGAATCTTGTTATCAGGTTCACAGAAACGCAAGAAGGTTTGCAAATAATTCCTCCTGGTATGAGATAGGAACGAAATTTAAATCCATTGCATCGATATATTTTGCCGTTTCTGCGTTCCTGATACAGATTTATAGGTTTCTAAAAATCACAACGTCGAACAAACTCTGCTCTTGAAATTGATGGACGGTGACTTGCTATCTGGATCACAGCTTCTTTGTAAAATTGGTAGATTGGAGACTCGTTATCAGGTGCACAGGAACGCGAGGAGGTTTGCAAATAATTCCTCCTGGTATGAGATAGGAACGAAATTTAAATCCATTGCATCGATATATTTTGCCGTTTCTGCGTTCCTGATACAGATTTACAGGTTGCTAAAAATCACAACGTCGACCAAACTTTGCTCGTGAAATTGATGGACGGTGACTTGCTATCAGGATCACAGCTTCTTTGTAAAAGTGGTAGATTGGAGACTTGTTATCAGGTTCACAGAAACGCGAGGAGGTTTGCAAATAATTCCTCCTGGTATGAGATAGGAACGAAATTTATATCCATTGCATCGATATATTTTGCCGTTTCTGCGTTCCTGATACAGATTTATAGGTTTCTAAAAATCACAACATCGACCAAACGTTGCTCGTGAAATTGATGGACGGTGACTTGCTATCAGGATCACAGCTTCTTTGTGAAATTGGTAGATTGGAGACTTGTTATCAGGTTCAGAGAAACGCGAGGAGGTTTGCAAATAATTCCTCCTGGTATGAGATAGGAACGAAATTTAAATCCATTGCATCGATATATTTTGCCGTTTCTGCGTTCCTGATACAGATTTACAGGTTGCTAAAAATCACAACGTCGACCAAACTTTGCTCGTGAAATTGATGGACGGTGACTTGCTATCAGGATCACAGCTTCTTTGTAAAAGTGGTAGATTGGAGACTTGTTATCAGGTTCACAGAAACGCGAGGAGGTTTGCAAATAATTCCTCCTGGTATGAGATAGGAACGAAATTTATATCCATTGCATCGATATATTTTGCCGTTTCTGCGTTCCTGATACAGATTTATAGGTTTCTAAAAATCACAACATCGACCAAACGTTGCTCGTGAAATTGATGGACGGTGACTTGCTATCAGGATCACAGCTTCTTTGTGAAATTGGTAGATTGGAGACTTGTTATCAGGTTCAGAGAAACGCGAGGAGGTTTGCAAATAATTCCTCCTGGTATGAGATAGGAACGAAATTTAAATCCATTGCATCGATATATTTTGCCGTTTCTGCGTTCCTGATACAGATTTACAGGTTGCTAAAAATCACAACGTCGACCAAACTTTGCTCGTGAAATTGATGGACGGTGACTTGCTATCAGGATCACAGCTTCTTTGTAAAAGTGGTAGATTGGAGACTTGTTATCAGGTTCACAGAAACGCGAGGAGGTTTGCAAATAATTCCTCCTGGTATGAGATAGGAACGAAATTTATATCCATTGCATCGATATATTTTGCCGTTTCTGCGTTCCTGATACAGATTTATAGGTTTCTAAAAATCACAACGTCGACCAAACTTTGCTCGTGAAATTGATGGACGATGACTCGCTATCAAGATCACAGCTTCTTTGTAAAATTGGTAGATTGGAGACTTTTGATCAGGTTCACAGAAACGCGAGGAGATTTGCAAATAATTTCTGCTGGTATGAGATAGGAACGAAATTTAAATCCATTGCATCGATATATTTTGCCGTTTTTGCGTTCCTGATACAGATTTATAGGTTTCTAAAAAATCAGAACCTCGACCAAACTTTTCTCGTAAAATTGTTGGACGGTGACTTGCTATCAGGATCACAGCTTCTTTGTAAAATTGGTAGAATCTTGTTATCAGGTTCACAGAAACGTGAGGAGGTTTGCAAATAATTCCTCCTGGTATGAGATAGGAACGAAATTTAAATCCATTGCATCGATATATTTTGCCGTTTCTGCGTTCCTGATACAGATTTATAGGTTTCAAAAAATCACAACGTCGACCAGACTTTTCTCGTAAAATTGATGGACGGTGACTTGCTACCAGGATAACAGCTTCTTTGTAAAATTGGTAGATTGGAGACTTGTTATCAGGTTCACAGAAACGCGAGGAGGTTTGCAAATAATTCCTCCTGGCATGAGATAGGAACGAAATTTAAATCAATTGCATCGATATATTTTGCCGTTTCTGCGTTCCTGATACAGATTTATAGATTTCTAAAAATCACAACGTCGACCAAACTTTTCTCGTAAAATTGATGGACGGTGACTTGCTACCAGGATAACAGCTTCTTTGTAAAATTAGTAGTTTGGAGGCTTGTTATCAGGTTCACAGAAAGACGAGGCTGTATGCAAATGGTACTCTGCTCCTTCTATTAGATGAGAACGAAATTCAAATCCATGGTATCAAAACCTTTTGGCGTTCTTGCGATCCTCATCATTTAAATATAATTACAATTTGATACTGTCACCCACAAAATGACTTCCCTCTGAAGCCACACAGCGCAGGAGACGGTTCTTCCGTTCATTATAGCATGCTGGAACTCCGATATTTGATCAGCCTCCCCTCCAATCCCGGCACCTCCAGTGGTGCCAGATCGAATTCTACATTGCCAATCTCATCACTTAAATTACAGACCTCGTGCGACATATACAAATTTTCAAAATAATGTTTTACACGTCTCAGTTTTACCTATGTATATTTACTAATGAACTATGTGATATACGGCTGTCGTGACTTATTCAGAGCCTATGTATAGTAGATCTTTTTGGATTAATAAGTGAGTTGAATTGAATTATACTTGTTTCAGTCCATGCCGCAAAGAAAGTTCGCGGAAGTTACGGATTATTTTCACATAATAGGCCGTTCAAATTGCTTGCTACATAAAAAAGCTTTGACAAATCCTATTTCTACATTCAAGCGTCCACGGGTCGAGAGCGCTCCGGAACGGGAAGGGATAGTGTTCACCTCGCCGAAACGAGTGAAAGAATTTAAAGAGGATTTTCGACGCTACAACTGGAACAACTCGATAAGAGAAGAATGGGAGGAAAAACCTGCTTCTTTCCAACTCCATCCTGTTAGGAACAAAGAAACCTTTTCCCTTAAAACATTGTGTGAAAGACATTTTCGATGTACTGCGATTCGCCTGGCTGTGGTATAAGAGGTTGGTCACCATAGATGACATGCGAATGGTAAACTCATCGCACTTCCATGTTTGTTCCCAATAACTCTAAAAATCTTAACATGAAACTCGCGTTAAACTTGGATCCTGGGCATCTATGATCCTCGTCGTTTCTGCAATCCTGGTACAGATCTCTAAGTTTCTCAATATCGCACTGTCGACCACAGCTTCTTCGTAAAAATGGTAGATTGGAGACTTGTTATCAGGCTCACAGCAACGCGAGGAGGTTTGCAAATAATTCTTCCTGGTATGAGATAGGAACGAAATTTAAATCCACTGCATCGATATATTTTCCCGTTTCTGCGTTCCTGATACAGATTTATAGATTTCTAAAAATCACAACGTCGAACAAACTTTGCTCGTGAAATTGATGGATGGTGACTTGCTATCAGGATCACAGCTTCTGTGTAAAACTGTTAGATTGGAGACTCGTTATCAGATTCTCAGAAACGCGAGGAGGTTTGCAAATAATTCCTCCTGGTATGAGATAGGAACGAAATTTAAATCCATTGCAACGATATATTTTGCCGTTTCTGCGTTCCTGATACAGATTTATAGATTTCTAAAAATCACAACGTCGACCAAACTTTTCCCGTGAAATTGATGGACGGTGACTTTCTATCAGGATCACAGCTTCTTTGTAAAATTGGTAGACTGGAGACTTGTTATCAGATTCGCAGAAACGCAAGGAGGTTTGCAAATAATTCCTCCTGGCATGAGATAGGAACGAAATTTAAATCCATTGCATCGATATATTTTGCCGTTTCTGCATTCCTGATATAGATTTATAGGTTTCTAAAAATCACAACGTCGACCAAACTTTTCCCGTGAAATTGATGGACGGTGACTTTCTATCAGGATCACAGCTTCTTTGTAAAATTGGTAGACTGGAGACTTGTTATCAGATTCGCAGAAACGCAAGGAGGTTTGCAAATAATTCCTCCCGATATGAGATATATTTTGCCGTTTCTGCGTTCCTGATACAGATTTGGGGACCTTGTCTATGGTCCATATCTAATACAGAGCGAGGCATACAGACTTCAAAAAGTGCAAAACAGCTGCATAAGATTCAGTTTAGGTATTCAAAGGCGGGAGAGGGTATCTGATCATATTAAAAATATTCAATGGCTTACTATGCGACAAAGGTGGATACTGCATCTATTATCATTGGTCCACAGTATTATGATAAATAAAATGCCTCTTTATTTGAAGAACAAGCTTACCATGAGATGTGATCATCACTCAGCGAACCTGCGATTTGTAGGATATACTCTTGACTTACCTCGGCACCGAACAACCCAATTCAGAAAGAGCTTTTCATATGTGGCGCCCGATTTCTACAATAAAGTACCTCAAGCTTTGAAAACTTTATCTGTGTCCAGCTTTAAAAGAAAAGTTAGGCTCTTTGTCTTTGATGACATGTAGCATGTATTTTTTTTTTTGATTTCATCTAGCATGTATTTTTATGTAATTTTATTTTTATATTTGTTTATTTGTGCATGTTTTCTCACTCGTCACTTTTCATTTGTTTGTGTTTTGCTTACAAATTTGTTACTGTTTACTTTTAATTTTTAGATCTTCCGCCATATACCAAATATTTTCTTTCTTTAAAGTTACTTCTAATCACGGTTTTTGATTCTGCTACGTACTCTGTTGCTGCACGTTTCTCTTTTGCTCTTTTGGTCATTATACCATGCTACGATTCTGTAAAAAAAAATTTTTTTTCTGCTTTAAATATTATCTTCAATGTATTTTTGTTGTATTTGCATGTACTTGAATTTTTTTTTTTTAGCCCTGGTTGGTTCTGAAAAACAGCTTGTGCTGATGTAACCCGCCAGGTAAAATAAAGGCCATTTATTATTATTATTAGTATTATTATTATTTATAGGTTTCTAAAAATCACAACGTCGACCAAACTTTTCCCGTAAAATTGATGACGGTGACTTGCTATCTGGATCACAGCTTCTTTGTAAAATTGGTAGATTGGAGACTTGTTATCAGGTTCACAGAAACGCGAGGAGGTTTGCAAATAATTCCTCCTGGTATGAGATAGGAACGAAATTTAAATCCATTGCATCGATATATTTTGCCGTTTCTGCGTTCCTGATACAGATTTATAGGTTTCTGAAAATCACAACGTCGACCAAACTTTGCTCGTGAAATTGATGGACGGTGACTTGCTATCAGGATCACAGCTTCTTTGTGAAATTGGTAGATTGGAGACTTGTTATCAGGTTCACAGAAACGCGAGGAGGTTTGCAAATAATTCCTCCTGGTATGAGATAGGAACGAAATTCAAATCCATTGCATCGATATATTTTCCCGTTTCTGCGTTCCTGATACAGATTTATAGGTTTCTAAAAATCACAACGTCGACCAGACTTTTCTCGTAAGATTGATGGACGGTGACTTGCTATCAGGATCACAGCTTCTTTGTAAAATTGGTAGATTGGAGACTTGTTATCCGGTTCACAGAAACGCGAGGAGGTTTGCAAATAATTGCTCCTGGTATAAGACAGGAACGAAATTCAAATCCATTGCATCGATATATTTTCCCGTTTCTGCGTTCCTGATACAGATTTATAGGTTTCTAAAAATCACAACGTCGACCAAACTTTTCTCGTAAAATTGATGGACGGTGACTTGATATCAGGATCACAGCTTCTTTGTAAAATTGGTAGAATGGAGACTTGTTATCAGGTTCACAGAAACGCAAGGAGGTTTGCAAATAGTTCCTCCTGGCATGAGATAGGAACGAAATTTGAATCCATTGCATCGATATATTTTGCCGTTTCTGCGTTCCTGATACAGATTTATAGATTTCTAAAAATCACAACGTCGACCAAACTTTTCCTGTGAAATTGATGGACGGTGACTTGCTATCAGGATCACAGCTTCTTTGTAAAATTGGTAGAATGGAGACTTGTTATCAGGTTCACAGAAACGCAAGGAGGTTTACAAATAATTCCTCCTGGCATGAGGTAGGAACGAAATTTAAATCAATTGCATCGATATATTTTGCTGTTTCTGCGTTCCTGATACAGATTTATAGCTTTCTAAAAATCACAACGTCGACCAAACTTCGCTCGTGAAATTGATGGACGGTGACTTGCTATCAGGATCACAGCTTCTTTGTAAAATTGGTAGATTGGAGACTTGTTATCAGGTTCTTTCGCTCCTCATAGCAGTGCTGGAACTCCAATATTTGAATACCCTTCCCTCCAAACCCGGCACCTCCAGTGTTGCCAAATCGAGCGGTACGTTGCCAGTCTCGTCACTTAAATTACGGACCTCGTGCGACATATACAAATTTTCAAAATAATGTTTTACACGTCTCAGTTTTACCTATGTATGTTATTTACTAATGAACTATGTGATATACGGCTGTCGTGACTTATTCAGAGCCTATGTATAGTAGATCTTTTTGGATTAATAAGTGAATTGAATTGAATTATACTTGTTTCAGTCCATGCCGCAAAGAAAGTTCGCGGAAGTTTCGGATTATTTTCACATAATAGGCCGTTCAAATTGCTTGCTACATAAAAAAGCTTTGACAAATCCTATTTCTACATTCAAGCGTCAACGGGTCGAGAGCGCTCCGGAACGGGAAGGGATAGTGTTCACCTCGCCGAAACGAGTGAAAGAAGTTAAAGAGGATTTTCGACGCTACAACTGGAACAACTCGATAAGAGAAGAATGGGAGGAAAACCTGCTTCTTTCCAACTCAATCCTGTTAGGAACAAAGAAACCTTTTCCCTCGAAACATTGTACGAAAGACATTTTCGATGTACTGCGATTCGCCTGGCTGTGGTATAAGAGGTTGATCACCATAGATGACATGCGAATGGTAAACTCATCGCACTTCCATGTTTGTTCCCAATAACTCTAAAAATCTTAACATGAAACTCGCGTGAAACTTGGATCCTGGGCATCTATGCGCCTCGTCATTTCTGCAATCCTGGTACAGATCTCTAAGTTTCTCAATATCGCACTGTCGACCACAGCTTCTTCGTAAAAATGGTAGATTGGAGACTTGTTATCAGGTTCACAGAAACGCGAGGAGCTTTGCAAATAATTCCTCCTGGTATGAGATAGGAACGAAATTTAAATCAATTGCATCGATATATTTTGCCGTTTCTGCGTTCCTGATACAGATTTATAGGTTTCTAAAAATCACAACGTCGACCAAACTTTGCTCGTGAAATTGATGGACGGTGACTATCAGGATCACAGCTTCTTTGTAAAATTAGTAGATTGGAGACTTGTTACCAGGTTCACAGCAACGCGAGGAGGTTTGCAAATAATTCTTCCTGGTATGAGATAGGAACGAAATTTAAATCCACTGCATCGATATATTTTCCCGTTTCTGCGTTCCTGATACAGATTTATAGGTTTCTAAAAATCACAACGTCGAACAAACTTTTCTCGTAAAATTGTTGGACGGTGACTTGCTATCAGGATCACAGCTTCTTTGTAAAATTGGTAGATTGGAGACTTGTTATCAGGTTCACAGAAACGCGAGGAGGTTTGCAAATAATTCCTCCTGGTACGAGATAGGAACGAAATTTAAATCCATTGCAACTATATATTTTGCCGTTTCTGCGTTCCTGATACAGATTTATAGATTTCTAGAAATCACAACGTCGACCAAACTTTTCCCGTGAAATTGATGGACGGTGACTTGCTATCAGGATCACAGCTTGTTAGTAAAATTGGTAGATTGGAGACTTGTTATCAGGGTCACAGAAACGCGAGGAGGTTTGCAAATTTTTCCGCCTGGTATGAAATAGAAACGAAATTTAAATCCATTGCAACGATATATTTTGCCGTTTCTGCGTTCCTGATACAGATTTATAGGTTTCTAAAAATCACGTCGAACAAACTTTGCTCGTGAAATTGATGGACGGTGACTTGCTATCAGGATCACAGCTTCTTTGTAAAATTGGTAGAATGGAGACTTGTTATCAGGTTCACAGAAACGCGAGGAGGTTTGCAAATAATTCCTCCTGGCATGAGATAGGAACGAAATTTAAATCAATTGCATCGATATATTTTGCCGTTTCTGCGTTCCTGATACAGATTTATAGATTTCTAAAAATCACAACGTCGACCAAACTTTTCCCGTAAAATTGATGACGGTGACTTGCTATCAGGATCACAGCCTCTTTGTAAAATTGGTAGATTGGAGAGCTTCGAAAAATCAACCCCGAAACAATCTCCACCAAGAGAATGCAAGCTCGCACACAGCCCAAAAAACAATGCAGTATTTATCGGAAGAAAACGTGGAATTACTGGACCATCCTCCATATAGGCCCGATTTAAGTTCTAAGGATTTCTTTACTTTCCCGAAAATTAAAAAGAGACTGCGCGGTGAAAGGTTCCAGTCACCAGAAGAAGCAGTTAACGCATTCAAAAATGCCGTTTTGTATCTGCCAGCAAACGAGTGGGATAAGTGCTTCGAAAACAGGTACGAGCGCATGCAAATGTGTATTAATCTTCGTGAAGAATACTTCGAAAAACAATAAAGTTATTTAAAACTACCGACCGTGTTGTTTTATTTCCATATGAAAAACTTAAAAGACATCGTCTATCAACGTACGGCAAATCTGAAAATGAAAAGCAGTTTTTCAAGTTCAACTTCCGGTTAGCAGTGAATCTGCAGTTAACCTGTGATTGAAAAAACTGGGCCTAGGTAACTAAACTATTCAGTTCGATTAAAATTTTCTGGAACCAGTATAATTGAAAGTAATATACTGTTAAGATAAATTGCTTGAAAATAGTAAACAATGTACTTTTTTAATTAAACTGTTTAATTAGGTTAGGTAAACTAGTAATACAATAAAATTGAAAACTTTATTAAAAACGGTTAAACTGTTTATTTGAATCGCAGACTCGGCTGGACACGGCGCTTCAGTGATCGGGAGTATACGACAGGCGCAGTGCCAGTGACGAGGTCCTCAGTTCCATTTGTGATTTTCGGGAGGAGCTTCATATTTAAACGTTGCTGTTGTTGATGTATATAATGAATATAACAATATGTTTCCCTACTACAGATGAGCAAATTTTACATCGAGCCCAATGAAGTAAGGTCACTATGGATATTGGGGTTCCTCAAGGTTCCATTTTAGGACCTATTTTGTTCATTATCTATATCAACGAAATTCAGTCAGTGTGTGAGGAAGCGATGTTTTTTACATTATATGCAGACGGTGCATCAATATTGGTCTCGAGCAAATTGGAAAATATCTTAAATGATATTGCAGTAGTAGAAGTAATTGTCTGTTGTTTTTAAACAGTGGCAAGACCAATTAGGTTTCATAACCCATAAACGAAGATGAATATTCTTAATGTTAAATATAAGAATTGAACTTCACAACTGATGTTAAGTTTCTGTTAATATTTCTAGACAATAAGTTAAGCTTCAGCGCACATTGCGACTACTTGGTTACCCAATTTAACTACCTCTCTTATTTGTTTAAAAACTCAAGTTTGGTTTTTTCTGAAAGTCAGCTGGTCGGAATATCCTACGGTCTTGTGGAGTTCAGACTCAGATATGATATTTGTTTTTGGGGCTGCTCTGCTGCTCAAAAGCGAGCTTTTAGATCACCCACAGTTAAAAAAATGTAAAATGTGACGTTATCCGTATTCCGGAATAAGAACAAATTTACTCGCAATAAAGAAAAAAACAGTTGCCATGAGGCGGAGTAATAATATCCGCGTCAACTTCCAAAAGATATACAAGGAATAGCAAATCAAAATTACTCCAAAAATTGTTTGAAAGGCTTCTTAATATACAGGGTGGCGCATCGAAAACTAAACAGACGCATTTACTGGTAGCTCAGTTTTTTTTTGGAAAAAAACGCTCAGACCCGTCCATTTCGTTTTCGAGGGGGACACAAGTTTGGCAAAAAATCGCGTTAATACGTGCAGCCACCTGGGCGAGGGTGACACCAACCCTAAAATCTCAAATGGAAAGGAAAGTGATACCTCATTTTAAAGATCGTTCAATTCCCTTTATAATGATGTAAAATACATGAGCTTCAGTTCAGTAGTTTTCAACATTTATTGATTTAAAACTTAAAGTAGATTTTAATAGGTACATCAGATTAGTTTGTACTACTTTCAGAAGAAATTTGACTAAATGAATTTACTTAATAAGTAAATGCTTTTCTTCACTACGCCCATGGTTTGTTTATCATTTTGTATCATCCTATCTCGGCCTCAGAAGAAGCAGGTCAAAACCGTCCTTCTTATGAGAAGTCATTAGATCCATCATTTTTAAGCAAGACTGTTCCTGTATAAAAGAACGAAAACGGAGACGCCCCCAGATGTTACGTGCAATAATTTCATCTCCTGATTGAATGGAAACATCACACCTTTCCAGCACACCTCCATCAATTTTATCGGAACCAATAAATGTTTCATGCCTTGGCAAACAAATCGGTCACACTGAATCCCCCGCTCGTACTGGATGATCAATATTCGCGCTGGAAAACATTCCGAGGGTCACTGTCCTCCGAATAATAGAGAATAACAAAGCTGCTAAATCACGCTCCACACTCGATCCATGTGCCTGTTTATAGAGCTTCCATCGCTACCAGCTTAGGAGAATAAAATTTTCTAATGAAAAAATTTAACAACTCAGAAGATTGATTGCTCCAACCAGTGGCGTGGAAAAGTTTACAAATATCCATGTTCTCCTGCTTGCAAAATCAAACCACGTATCTAGGAGTGAAAGGTTACTGATCTTTCAGCCACCCCGTTGGTACCACAGGTAACGCCCATCTCATTTGCCTCATAACACTGATCAACAGCCAAAAAATATCCTAAATAAAATCAACAAAATATTACTATTTTGAATGTGCTAAAACCGGAATGAAACTTATTTTTTCAATATTAGGTCAAGTTTTAGAGATACGGTAATTATTACGTATGTGTTCCTGCTGTGACAGTGTTAATATACTGTAATTCACAAGAATGCACGTGCTACATTTTTATATTCGGCAAGGAAAGATGACGTAATCGGCATGATTGTGTTACGTTATACATACGTGTACATTATATTGTTTTATATTAGCCATTTTTTCCTCAGTTGGCTGACAACGTTCATGCAAGATGTCTCGGAAGTGTGTAAACAATCCAGATCAGTTTTGTTACGTGTGTGGTGATGTGACTTTTGCGTCTCAGAGACGGTCTATTACTCGACTAATAACAAAGGCATATCAGCTTTATTTCGGCTGTAAACTAGGTGATCAAGACAAACAGTGGGCACCCCACATCTGCTGTAATACATGTGCTTCAAGTATGAGGAGCTGGTTAAATGGCAAAAAACAGTCTATGCGCTTTGCTGTCCCAATGGTTTGGAGAGAGCCTACAAATCATATTAATGATTGTTACTTTTGCATGGTACCTTGTGTTGGACAAGCCACAGGTATGTCCAAGAAAAAAAAATCGGTTATTAACTACCCAAACATACCATCTGCGATGAGACCTGTGCCTCACAGTGAGGAAAATCCTATTCCAAAACCCCCAGAATCCTACACTTGCGAATCAGAAAACGAATCAGATCATGGCGATCGAGTGATTCGTCAGGAAAAAGATATGCCATCACCGTCAAGAGATCCTGATTTTATACCGAGCACGTCATGCCACCAACCGCACAAAATAACAGTCAGAATTAAATGATCTTGTAAGAGATTTAGAATTTCCAAAATGTAAGGCAGAGTTACTTGGATCAAGACTGCAGCAGTGGAACTTGTTAGAAGACGATGTTTCGGTATGTTTTTTCGTAAACGCCACCATTTTTCAATATGGAGAATAACTTGGTTTTCTGCAGTAACATTAACGGCTTACTGGCGGCTTTAAATATAAACTATAACCCAGAAGAATGGAGATTGTTTATAGACAGTTCAACATTGAGTTTAAAGGCAGTGTTTATTGCATATTGGAAATATTTTACCATCTCTTCCTGTAGGGTATGCAGTTCACATGAAAGAATCATATGACAATATGAAGTACCTATTGACATGCATAAAATACGATGAGCACCAATGGCATATTTGTGGCGATTTGAAAGTTGTTGCACTTTTACTTGGGCTGCAGCTAGGCTGCACAAAGTTTTGCTGTTTTTTGTGTGAATGGGACAGTCGGGCAAAGGCACTTCATTACACCAGAGAAAAATAGGCCTGTTCGTCACTTGCTAGAGCCAGGTCAAAAAAATGTACAGCATATGCCATTAGTAGATTCGAAAAAAAATTTATTACCACCACTGCATATCAAGTTGGGCCTAATGAAAAACTTTGTCAAGGCATTAGATAGAGATGGGTCAGCTTTTCAACCCCTGAATAAGTGAGGCAAAGGTTAAAGAAGGTATTTTTGTTGGGCCACAGATTCGAAATATTTTGAAAGATACACAGTTTGAAAACACTTTGTGGTCACTAATTTCATGGGAAATAGAAAAGCTGACAACTATAAAACCCTTGTCAAAAATATGCTGTGATCGTATCAAAAGATGGGCTGTAATATGTTTCTTAAGATACATTTCCTACACTCACACCTGGACTTTTTTCATGACAATTGCGGAGCCGTAAGTGATGAGCACGGCGAACGTTTTCATCAGGATATTTCAACAATGGAAAAAAGGTACCAGGGAAAGTGGAATCCTTCCATGCTTGCAGACTACTGTTGGACTCTTGGTAGAGATGCTCCAGAAACGATCCATAAAAGAACAGCAAAAAGACAGCGCATATAGTGATTCTTATAAGTATATGAATCTTGTTACTTTTTTTAATATATCCTTAAAATTAAAAAGTTTTTTTCTAAACCCCAACTAATTTTTTTATTTCATTGTCATTTTTGGATTCAGCGCCCCAAAATTAACAAAGAAGTGCACTTTTCCCACAAGATACAATTAAAAAACTAAAATTTGTTGTCCAGTGTAATTTAGCTGATCTTTAAAGTGGAGCATAAAGTGACATTTTTTTGTTTGACAATTTTTGCTGTATCTCTAAAAATAAAGTGGTGGAGGGGTATTCAAAGATTTCCGTAAAATACGATACGGCTGAGCCGATTTTAACATATTTAAGGCAATTGAAAAGGCTATTCTTGGGCTACAAATGTTATGATTTTTTTCAGATTTAAGATTGCAGTTACGCCCCCTAGCGGCCATTTCAGAAACTTGAGAATATTTTCCAGATTTGTCTCTTGGCCGTTGTTCTTGCCGCAAATCGCTACGATGGATAGGCTACCAGATTCAGTACCTCGCATTCTTATTTGGCCACCCTGTACACATACATTGTAAATCTAGAATAATGAGGTTGTTAGCCATGTGGTGATTGTTCGGAGAGAAACTAAGAAACCTTGAGTATAATCAGCATTAGAGATATTAAAAGTATATACGCGTATGAGGACCCGGTGAGCCCCTAATATAGATCCCTGAGGCACGCTGTAGCAAATAGGCCTTTCATTTGAATCAATATATATATATATATACAGGGTGGCGCATCGAAAACGAAACATTTACTGCCGGCTCATTTTTTTTTTGAAAAACGCTGTGACCCGTAGATTTTGTTTTCGAGGGGGACACAAGTTTGGCAAAAAATCACGTTAAATAAAAAAATACCAGCCCAAACATTTAATTTTTGTGGCTGCTGTGTACGAACCTCATGATAAATTCTGAACATATGTTCGATGCTCGTTACTGTTCTCATGTCGCTCATTAAATATTTGTGCTGTTCTATTAGCGCACTGATTATTTCCGAAAAATATTTCGATAGTTTCAACTCTTTCTGCCGTGGAATATACCATGGTTAATTTATGTAATAAAGCGTTACATGTTATTTAAGCAACCAAGTTTGATCAAATCGATCGCAAACTATGTAGTAAATTCCTATTTGAAATAAGTACGAGATATTTCCTTATCTATCTTCAAGCAATAACTTTTTTGCCACAAAAAACGCTCCAATAGCTATTTTCTTTCTATGGGACTACGTTAAGCAAGAGGTCTATAGATATCCACCGTCTACCCCGGAAAATATGAAGGAAAGGATTAAGGATGCTTTTCTGAACATAAGGTAACACATGCTGAGCGATGTGCAACGGTCATTTATCCAAAGACTACGGCTGTGTAGTGATAGTTGTTTGTTTATGCTGGTGTTGAAGTTGTTTCTCTATTACGCTTGAAGCTGATTTATACTGTGATTACATCAAATCTGTACTCTTAGTGGCAATATGGAGCCCACTGTTTGTCTTTTGTTTCCATGGATGATGTGATCTCTTTCCTTAATTTTGGTGTGTTGTTCTATTAAAAGCTTAATAACTCAAAATCTAGTGACTTTATCTGAATCAAACCTTATACCGAAAAAAGCTTATAAAAAACTGAATCCAAACTTGCACAAATATATAGGGTGATGCATCAGAAATTTTTGAGAAAAAGTACAATTCGCGTCTCTGACCACCCTGTATGAGCAAAAATGAAAATTCGCGAAAGTACCAAATAATATAAAAGCTTAGGTATGCAAGTTTATTTGATAGAAAATTCAGCACTCCAAATTTCAAAATGGCGGACTGAGGGCTACCGAAGTGGACGGTTTTTTTTGGACAAAACACCTTACATCTCAGTAGCTAATTACCAAAACTCCATGATATGTCATATGAATCTTCTTCTTTTGAATTGGTTTATTCAAATATGCAATAAAATTTGAGGCATTCCATTTGAAAAATCACAATTTTGATATGTAGGTCAAAATTGGGACACCCTGTATATTTGCAAATATTTCAGAAATGTGCCCTCAAATGTCATGTATAACATCCCATAAATAGATTTTCCCAAAATGTATTTGTTTATGTATATTCCGTCCACACATGGATGGCCCACCCTGTATTAATGTCGCCCATTTGAATAACAGTGTATCCATTCCAAAGCCGCCAAAACGTCGATTCCAATTTATTTACAGTTATATATACCAAACGCTCATGATTCAGAATGTCAAAAGCCTTACCGAAGTCTAGCAAGACTAATGCGGTTGCTTCTAGCTTATCTTGCGGAGGATTATCAGTTAGCGAGTTTCCGACTTGCAAAGTGATCCTTCTGTTCGTGAAAGATTACGGACTGCGGAGGGTCCTCGGCAAAGTTCTGGATACAGCCTCGCTACTGGCGGTAGAGCGTTTGAACATTCTTCGAGCAACAACCCCAAAGTGACGAAAGTAGGCGTTAGTAGACATGTTCGCGAGGATATAAAGAAATCGCCATTATCGACCGCACTGTCCTGTCGAGAAGAGCTTTGCTTTCCTTGGGTGAAAAAGTTCTATTTTTCAAACGCATACCCTTCAATTTTGCTTTAACTATGTCAACACAATTGTCAATAGTTAGTTTTTTTCTTATCACACACAAATAATAAAAATGTAGCAGGTTTAAAATATCAACAATGAATATTTTTATATAACGTAACTGGTTCAGTTAATATTAGGCCACGATATGTGAAAAAAAGTAATATCACAAATGCCGACCGAAGAGCATTAAGAAGAATAATCGTGAAAAAGAGGCGTGCCAATTATTTACAATTAAGTACTTTGCGGAGTGACGCTGCTGGAAGGAGAATTTCGAGGCCCACAACTCATAAACTCCACAAACTGGGATTTGGCACTTGCAAGGTAACTTTTCTTATAAAAAAAGTGAAGTAAAAACCCTAATGTTGCGCAACTTGTTTATAAGCCAAAGAAAAGCCACTATTAACTCCACTGCAAAAGAAAAATCGGCTTAGATGGGCTAAAGAACATAGACAATGGACACCTCAACAATGGTGTGCAATACAATGGAGTGATGAGGCCCGATTCGAAGTTTGTGTTGGTGACAGTCGCAGTAGAGTTATTCGCAAAAAAAAATGAAGCATTCCATGTTGACTGTGTGAAGAGAAAAGTGAAATTTCCAGCATCCATTATGGTCTGGGGCAGTATGTCATCAAAAAGAGTAGGAAAACTTCATTTTATTGATGTAAATGTGGACACATTTTAGAAGAATCGCTTTTACCAGTGATGGAAGAATGTTTGACATCCGGCCAAGATTTTGTGTTTCAGCAAGATGGTGCAGCGTGCCATACCTCAAAAAATAATGTACCACTTTTGAAATGGGTTTCTAGCAGTCCAGATCTGTCACCTATTGAAACTTTGTGGCACGAGATGAAAAAGGTTCTACGACAATATCCTCCTCGTACAATGACCGAACTGAGACAAAAGCTTCAAGAAATATGGGATTGTTTTACACCAAATTTTTGCAAAAACTTGGCTAACACTATGCTCCAAAGAATTTCAGCCGTAATAAAAAATAAAGGTGATGTTACTCAATGGTAATCTTTCAATTGTTGCATTTATTGGCACATTGTTTATTTGTTCAGATGTTCTATTAGTTATAGATCTAAGTGATTTCAAATATGTATTTTTTACGACTAGAGTGTATCTAAAATGTTTTTGAGAAAATAAATTGTTTTAGAAGTAAATAGTTTCGTCATGTTTAGTTTATAAAGGCATACATTTTTACCATGAGAGATATCAATACTGTTAAGCCTAATAAAGAAACTAATAAAGCTAATATACCTACAATAAGTTCTTTAAGTTATAATTCAGTAGTAAACTCAAATACATCAACAACTAGTGCAGCATACTCCAAAAATACTATTTTTATTTTTTTAGTTTCGATAACTTTTGTCTCAGTTTAATTTGTTACTGAATGTAAATTTAAACAAAATTTCAATTTAGTTCTACTCATTCAGTTCGGGAAATATTCTACTGAATTACACTCGTGAATAAAAATAAACCGGTCACATTTTCCATTCAAGCATGTTGTCAGTAGAAAACCGCATGAGGTTATTTTCATATTTTGTTAAAAGTGCCAAAATATGAAAATAAACTCGTGCAGTTTTTAGGCAATACGCTTTCATTAAAAATTATCGGTAACTTTGATGCAACGGGGATACGATAAATATAATACTAATTGCTTAACCATTCTTCAACAAAATGATACAGAAATCTGCTTTTACATCGAGATGCTAAAACGTTATTAAAATAGTTGTTCGTTAATAGTGAGGTATAGGATTTGATTTTCAAAAAAACACAAAAAATTTGAAAAAATGATTAAATCTTTATTTGAGTCGAGTGAACGGTCGATATAATTTAATGCTTAAAGATTATTTCATGTAAATGTTGGCCGCGGCTCCGCTTTAGATGGCCCATGCGTAAGGTCCAATTTTGGCACACTTTCTCCAACATATCGGCCGGTATCTCACTAATAAATGCTTCAATATTGGCTTCCAGTGCGTCAATCGTTGCTGGTTTATCCCTCTAGACATTAGCCTTAACATGGCCCCACAAGAAATAGTCCAACGGCGTTGAATCACACGGTCTAGGCGGTCAATTGACGGGCGCCAAACGTGAGATAAACTGTTCACCGAACTCGCCTCTCAATAGGGCCATTGTTTCGTGTGCGGTGTCATGTGGCACCGCCTTGTTGAAACCACATGTCAGCCAAGTCCAGCTCTTCCATTTCGGGCAAAAAAAAGTTTGTTATCATCGCACGGTAGCGCTCGCCATTCACAGTTACGCCCCGGCCATTGTCGTCCTTGAAGAAGTACGGCCCGATGATGCCACCGGCCCATAATCCACACCAAACTGTGATTTTTTCGGGATGCATTGGTAGCTCTTGCAATGCTTCTGGCTGGTCTTCACTCCAGATGCGGCAATTTTCCTTGTTAACGTACCCATTCAACCAGAAATGAGCTTCGTCTCTGAACAAAATTTTTCGATAAAAATGTGGATCTTCCTCCAACTTTGCCAGCGCCCATTCACCAAATTGGAAACGTTGTAGGAGGTCGTGGGGCTTCAATTCTTGCACCAGCTGGATCTTATAAGGCTTTAAACCCAAATCCTGTCGAAAAATTTTCCACGTAGTGGAGTAACAGAGGCTCAATTGTTGCGAACGGCGGCGAATCGACATTTCACGGTCATCACTAACACTGGCGGATACAGCCGCAATATTTTCTTCAGTCCTCACTCTACGTCTGCGTGTTGGTGGTTTAATGTCCAATAATGTAAACTGGGTTCGAAATTTAGTCACAAGCTCCCGAATAGCTCCCTCAGTAGGCCGACCAAATTGCCCATAAATTGGAAGCAGTGCTCGATGCACTCTCTTAACCGAGCATGAACTTTGATAGTAAAATTCAATAATTTGCAAGCGTTGTTCGTTCGTAAGTCGATTCATGGTTAAATCATAGACCAAACTGAACAAGTTTGACAATGACACAAGACACGATTCACGCGTCATCTGTCAAAAACAGTGTTGCCAAAAAGATACTAGCAAAAAAATCACCCATTACTAACATTCATTTGATTTACTGATTTGTCAATTTTCTTAATTGTTCCTCGATAAATGATTTACACAGTGCCCCATATCCTTAATTCATGCTTTCAAAGTTCAATGTTTTGGGAGTTCACTTACCACGAAAATGGATACAGTTCGCAGCGGGAATATAAACAAAGTCACGAATGAATAATGCAAATCCTCATAGCATGAACTACTTTTTGTAAGGATCTCCTCTCGCAGATCGTCGAGGACTGTTTTTCCAAACCAAAATAGGTTTTGGGGTTAAAATACGTCGTAAATCTTGCTAAAGTTAAATGTGGGTTCTTTCAACCGCCAGCCTTCTAATTATGAACAATTATTCTACGTAGCATTGTGCGACGCGCAACTTCCCGGGATAAAAGGCCTTTCCCGGGGGAATAACTAGCCTGGTGTTGTCACTAAAGCCATTTTGCGACAAAGCGTCTTGCACGATTCTACTTAAATGCCGCTGTGTACCCCGTTTTCCCTAATAATAATAGCTGTTTCGATCGACCGCGCTTACCATAGGCTCAGAAACTGCCCGAGATCATTTTACGAATGCCTGATATACTAAGTGACATATAAATCCGAACACCCAGTTTAAATGGTTTTATTTTAATAAAATTTTGTATAAGTACTTAATGAAGCATAATAAGTAAATGATAAAAATTTCAAAATGATTGCACTGCTTTAAAGCAATTTGACCTTTAATAATGTGTGGATGCACCCTGATGTGCTACGCATTCTCCAACGCGCCTAGGCATGCTTCTGATCAGGTGGTCAATGTCCTCCTGTGGTATCTCATTCCAGGCAACCACCAACTCCTCTCGAAGTGCTTCTAGAGTCTGAGGAGGACGTTGCAAATTGAGCAATCTCCTACCCATCATATCCCACACGTGCTCAATTAATTGGGGATAAGTCGGGAGATCTTGGTGGCCATGGTAACAATGTGACATCATTATGTTGAAAGAAGTCTATTGTGACTCTTGCAACATGTGGTCGGGCATTATCTTGTTGGAAAGTTGGATCTGCCAGGGTGTCAAGATAGGGTAAAAGATGGGGTTCTAGAACTTCGTGGATATAACGCTGCGCGTTCATGTTACCTCTGATGAAGATTAAAGGTGACCTGGAACCATAAGCTATAACACCCCAAACCATAACTCCAACAGTGTGATGAACATGTCTTTCAACAAAAAACTGTGGATTCCTCCTTTCACCACGTCGTCTTCTAACCCTGGCACGACCATCGTGCATGCCTAAACAAAATCGAGACTCGTCACTAAAGACAATACTGTTCCATTCCTGATCCCAGAGTGACCGTTGTCTGCACCACTCAAGGCGATTACGTCGGTGTTCTCGAGTTAAAGGGAGGACTCAGTGTGGCCGGTATGAAAACAAGCCCCTACTGAGCGAGGGCCGTGGCAAATGCTTGTTCCGGAAGTCGTTGTATCCAGTATACAACTTCTTCCCGTCCAAGTGATTGCGCACGCGTTAAGGAATACCTCAGTACCGATTGCCGGGTGGCGGTACAAGTCCGCCAACGGGCCACTTTAGGTCTATTTAACATCACTAATACGTAAAAAGAAGGTGGTAGACAAGGACCAGTCGACCGAGGCAGTACCACCCGCTAGCTTTTCCCAGGGTGTCTTATAAATGTCCGCATGTTTCCACACCTAAGCTAAGCAGTCGGTTATCTACCAAAACAAAGAAATTAATGATGATGGATCCCTCGAGCACTAAAAACTCCGGACGTAAACTCACTCCACTCTCGGAATGTCCGGGTGGAGGGTGGGCTCGAGGGAACAACATCGAAGATAAAATTTGTTTTTCGAACATCTGCGGGATCAACAGCAACATTGATGCTGTTCATCACTACCTGCAATCCAACCGTCCCGCCGTGCTTTTCTTGGCGGAGACAAAAATCTCAGAGGCTGCACCGATTAACCATCTCAACTTCCCAAACTACGAGGTGCACTCCAATCTGAGAAAGAACGGGGGAGTTGTGGCTTTTGTCCGCAGCAGTCTTTCCTGCTCCAGGGATCTTTCTTTGGAAACAGACCGGAAGGACATTCTGTGGCTTCGCCTCAACTCCAAAACATCACCCAAATTTATTTGCTGCCTTTATCGCTCTCCCTCGAACCATAAATGGGATGACCTACTCGAATACCTCGCCGTCCAGATCGACTTTCTGAACATCAATCACCCCGCTTCAGAGGTAGTTCTTCTCGGTGATTTCAATGCCCATAATGAGCTTTGGTTGGGCTCAAATAAGACCGATGCAGCAGGTCGTGCAGTCGAAGCGTTCGCTCTTACTCAAGGGCTGACCCAGCTGGTCACGAGCCCTACTTTTTTCCCCCGCGTCTCGTCACACGCCAGTAGCCTGCTGGATCTCTTTCTGACCACGCATCCTGCCCCTTACAGCACTGCTGTCCTGTCCCCCCTGGGTAACTCAGATCACGGTGTTGTGGAGGTTAGGTTTCGGTCAGAAGCCGCTGTGGCAGCAGAAACTCGCACAGGCCGCAAAACTTGGCATTACGGACATGCCGACTGGGAGGGGCTCAGAGACTTCTTCTCTAGCTTTCCTTGGAGATATGTCTGTTTCACTGACGCGGATGCGTCGACTGTCTGTTCTTCAATAACCGAAATTATCCACGTCGGAATGGAGGAATACATCCCTCACACAGTGAAAGTTCCTAAACCAGGGTCCAACGGCTGGTTCAACAAATCGTGTGACACTGCTCGCCAGCAGAAGATCAAGGCCCACAGAACCTACTTACAAAACCCCACTGTAGAGAACAGACAAGCCGACGTCGAGTCCAGAAACAAATATAACGAAGCGGTTCGCAATGCCAAAAACCAGCATGATATAAAAGTTAGGCACAGGGTAATGTCGCAGCGCAATGGCAGTCGGTCTTTCTGGACGCTGGCCAAGCAGATTGAAAAGAACTTCTCACACAGTAGCCTTCCACCACTTACGTGTCAGGATGGAACTATTGTATTCGACTCAAAGGCCAAGGCGGAAGTGCTAGCCAAGATCTTTGCTGCCAACTCCACCATGGACGTCCCCACCAACGCCCAAGTGCCGTCAATTCAAAGGGTTCCCCACACTATGCGGGAGGTAACATTCAGGCATAAGACCGTAAGACGAGTGCTCTTGTCGCTCGACACCAACAAAGCTTCTGGTCCGGACTTGATTCCTGCCATTGTACTGAAGAGATGTGCAGCTGAGCTTGCTCCAGTTCTTTCGCGTCTCTTCCAGATATCTTATGAATCCGGCACCTTCCCAGAAAACTGGAAATTTGCTCATGTACAGCCCATCCCAAAAAAAGGATCTAAAACCGACCCTTACAACTACAGGCCTATAGCTCTGCTTTCTGTTATAAGTAAAGTGATGGAGAGGTGCATAAATCGCGAGCTTCTGGACTACCTCGAACGTCACAGCTTGATTAGCGACAGGCAGTACGGTTTCCGGCACCAACGATCCACAGGGGACCTCCTAGCTTACGTCACGCAACTGTGGAGCAAACTCATCCAGTCTCATGGTGAGGCTCATGTCGTTGCTCTTGACATCACGAAAGCGTTCGATCAGCTGTGGCACGCTGCCCTCTTGAGCAAACTTCCATCCTACGGCCTCCCAGAAAAGCTTTGCAGATGGGTGGCTGACTTTATCTCCGGCCGCAAGATATCCGTCGTAATTGACGGATTCTCCTCTTCATCCCACAACGTCAACGCGGGTGTTCCCCAGGGATCGGTCTTGGCTCCAACACTGTTTCTCTTACATATCAACGACCTCCTTTCCTGCACGATCAACCCAATCCACAGCTTCGCTGATGACAGCACTCTACATGCAGGAATTCAGAGTGACAAGCCGATCTCTGCCGCTGAGCTGGAAAAAAGAAGACTAGCGACGACTTCTTCTCTGACAAGAGACCTGGAGGCTATCACTGCTTGGGGACGCAACAATCTTGTACAGTTCAATGCTTCCAAAACACAGTACTGTACTTTGACGAACAAAAAGCGTCCTAGCGCTCATACAGTTTCGATGGACGGTCGAGTTCTAGCAAAGAGCCATTCATTTCGGCTGGTCGGAGTCCAGATCACCGAGGACCTGATCTGGCACGAACACATCTCTTCAATAGCTGCAGCTGCTGGGAAAAAGCTAGGCTATTTGTTTAGGGCTAAGAAGTACTTTTCTCCGCATGACCTTCTCACTCTATACAAGGCCCAGATAAGGCCTAGCCTCGAGTATTGTTCACACATTTGGGGTGCTGCCGCACCGACTACATTGTCCATGCTCGATGCTGTCCAGAGGAGGGCAGTCCGACTGATCGATGACTCTTCTCTAACAGACAGTCTCGGGACTCTTTCGCACCGGCGGGCCGTCGGCGATCTAGCTCTTTTCTATCGCTACACCAACGGGCTTTGCTCCTCAGAGCTCTCTTCCATGATGCCGCCGCGCGATGTGCCTGCCAGACAGACCCGCCTGACTTCGGCGTCCCATCCTAACCGTGTCAAACTTCGTACATCCAGAACTGGCCGATACGACCGCTCCTTTGTCCCGAGGGTGTCTAGATTGTGGAACAAACTACGGGAGGAAGCTTTTCCCAGTTCTACTAACCTTAGGCAGTTCAAAAATCGTATTAACAAAATTTCTTTGGGATCATCATAGCAGCCGCGGTGTTCCGGCATTTAGGCTTCTGCCTGCGCGGCTGTTTCGATATAAAAAAAAAAAAAAAAAAAAAAAAAAAAAAAAGCCAAAACTTCTCATTCGTCGGTAAACACTTCGGATGCCAATAGGTCTTCCGTGTTCTGCAAACCATTCATTTGCAATGGACCTGGTAGTGGAGAAACGGTCCCTTAAGGCCAATAATCTTAGGCGGCGATTTTCAAATCGTACAGGTCTCCGTACTCTAGGCATCGTAACCTATCGTAAAGGATGTCAAGAACCAAAATCGGCCAACGTTGATTCTTTACTGCGGCTGAAATATTCATTTTTAGAGCGTTAGTGAATTAAAAAAAGCAGTATAAAAACCGGAATATCCAACTGATAAGGCTGAAAATTTTTTCACTTGTTATTTACATTAAGATAAATACATTCACCAACTTTTATTAAAATAAAACCATTTAAACTGGGTGTTCGGATTTATATGTCACTTAGTATATATGCTTTATATGTTGTGCGAGATGATCTATGGAAGTGGAAAGAAATGTTTGTGGAAAAATTATAAAATAATGTTCAATTGAAACCGATCCTGGTCCAGAAAAATAATTACCGCTTCAATTAAGTCGTCCCATTATTTCACCAGTCGATGTATACCCTGCTTAACCCATTTATGCCTAAAGAGTTGCAAAAAGGTTTTTATTATTATTTTTTAAAAAACCTTATTAAAAGACGACACTTTGGAGGTATTTTCAATTTATTCTAAAAAAATACAGAAACAGTTAGTTTTTTAGGATGTACTATCCGTAGTACATTAGGAATAAAGGTAGCTATAAGAATAATAATAAAAAAATATTGAAAATAGTACAAATTGTAACGGTTTCACCGTCCGATTGTATTTATTAAATCACTTCTGGATTTTCATTTCAGAATCGCAACTCATTAATCCCATCTCTAGCTTATCCCATCTCTAGCTTTTTTTACTTGGAAACATTAGCAAATTTATCATTTGCATCCAGAGCTTCATTGTTTGGGAAGTGAATGTGAGACATTATAAATTCAAATTTATCGCGAGAAATAGCTTCAGAAACAAGTGAGTTGTGTGAATCACTAGATTTTTCCCAATACATCCTTCTGCGAGATACACTACTGTAGCCACTCAACAATAATATGCCTAGAAAACATTTGATTTCAGATTTGGTAACCATAATATTCCTGTTTTTCTGTTGAGCATACCGATTTGTCTCCTCTACTATTATGTTCAAAATTTCGTTATCAAAAAAACTAAAAAATATCGCGGTTGGGGAATGCTCTTGTTCATTTTGATTTTCGTTATTTATTGGAAACGCATACTCATTTCTTGGCAAAGTTTCTTTTACGTAATTATATACTAAGTGATGTATAAATCCGAACACCCAGTTTAAATGGTTTTATTTTAATAAAATTTTGTATAAGTACTTAAGCATAATAAGTAAACGATAAAAATTTCAAAATGATTGCACTGATTTAAAGCCCTTTGATCTTTAATAATGTGTGGATGCACCCTGATGTGCTACGCATTCTCCAACGCGCCTAGGCATACTTCTTATCAGGTGGTCAATGTTCTCCTGTGGTATCTCATTCCAGGCAACCACCAACTCCTCTCGAAGTGCTTCTAGAGTCTGAGGAGGACGTTGCAAATTGAGCAATCTCCTACCCATCATATCCCACACGTGCTCAATTGGGGATAAGTCGGGAGATCTTGGTGGCCATGGTAACAATGTGACATCATTATGTTGAAAGTAGTCTATTGTGACTCTTGCAACATGTGGTCGGGCATTATCTTGTTGGAAAGTTGGATATGCCAGGGTGTCAAGATAGGGTAAAAGATGGGGTTCTAGAACTTCGTGGATATAACGCTGCGCGATCATGTTACCTCTGATGAAGATTAAAGGTGACCTGGAACCATAAGCTATAGCACCCCAAACCATAACTCCAACAGTGTGATAAACATGTCTGTCAACAAAAAACTGTGGATTCCTCCTTTCACCACGTCGCCTTCTAACCCTGGCACGACCATCGTGCATGCCTAAACAAAATCGAGACTCGTCACTAAAGACAATACTGTTCCATTCCTGATACCAGAGTGACCGTTGTCTGCACCACTCAAGGCGATTACGTCGGTGTTCTCGAGTTAAAGGGAGGACCCAGTGTGGCCGGTATGAAAACAAGCCAAAACTTGTCATTCGTCGGTAAACACTTCGCTTGCCAATAGGTCTTCCGTGTTCTGCAAACCATTCACTGGTAGTGGAGAAACGGTCCCTTAAGGCCAATAATCTTAGGCGGCGATCTTCACGGTCTGTTGTTCTACGGCGGCGTCCAGTGCCCCTTGCTCTTTGCGTACGGCCTTCTCGAAGCCATGCCTGACAACACCTAACCACAGTGTCTACACTTCTTTGCACTCTAACTGCAATTGCCCGAAAATAAAGTCCAGCTTCCCGAAGTCCCACTATACGGCCCCTATCAAACTCACTAAGTTGACGAAATCGTACAGGTCTCCGTACTCTAGGCATCGTAACCGTTCGTAAAGGATGTCAAGAACCAAAATCCGCCAACGTTGATTCTTTACTGCGGCTGAAATATTCATTTTTAGAGCGCTAGTGAATTAAAAAAAAGCAGTATAAAAACCGGAATGTACAACTGATAAGGCTGAAAATGTTTTCACTTATTATTTACAGTAAGATAAATACATTCACCAACTTTTATTAAAATAAAACCATTTAAACTTTGTGTTCGGATTTATATGTCAGTATATTTCTGCTGTTCTATTAACGCACTGATTATTTCCCAAAAATATTTCGATAATTTCAACTCTTTCTGCTGTGGAATATCCAATGGTTAATTTATGTAATAAAGCGTGACAAGTTATTTTAGCAACAAGCTTGGTCAAATCAATCACAAACTATGTACTAAATTCCTATTTAAAATAAGTGCGAGATATTTCCTTATCTTTCTTCAAGAAATAACTTTTTTGCCACAAAAAAAAACGCTCCAATAGCTATTTTCAACAAAAAAATGATAAACAAACCATGGGCGTGGTGAAGAAAAGCATTTACTTATTGAGTAGATTCTTTTAGTCAAATTTCTTCTGAAAGTAGTACAAACTAATCTGATGTACCTATTAAAGTTTACTTTAAGCTTTGGATCAATAAATCTTCAAAACTACTGACTGAAGCTCATGTATTTTACGTCATTATAAAGGGAATTGAAAGATCTTTAAAATAAGGTATCACTCGACCCCCCTTTCCATTTAAGATTTTAGGGTTGGTGTCATCCCCGCCCAGGGGATGCACGTGTTAACGTGATTTTTTGCCAAACTTGTGTCCCCCTTGAAAACAAAATCGACGGGTCTTAGCATTTTTCAGAAAAAAAAACTGAGCTACCAGTAAATGCATCTGTTTCGTTTTCGATGTGCCACCCTGTATATTGAACTGTCGGTATCTGTATACACGAGTTCTGGAATCATGACATTCAGACACCCATATATCTGTGTTCGATTACAAAACTGTGAAAATCAGCTTTTGAAGAAACTACCTTTACGTGTTTGAATATGCGACAGGACACATTCATGAAATATGGATAACTATTTCTCGCACAGTGCAGTGTACAGTGAGACGCGCTTGTCTTCACCACTGTACTGTGCCAGATTATGCAGATGACTAAACAATTAAGTTCAAGGGAAATACCGATTTGTTATGCAAATACGGTGAAGCAGGGTATACATTCTTATATTTGTATCGTTTTATACACGAACGAAATTCATACAGCGCAATAATCTGAATGGGATTTGAGTTTCGTTACATGGTAGCAGCCTTGTTCGCATCGTTAACTGGGTTAGAAACGGTCTGTAATTTATGGCAGAAATACCTCAAAGCGACATTTTTACAATTTCGCACGTAAGCGCGGCTGATATTTACAGAGGATATTTTTAATTTCTGATATGTGATTATACAGGGTGTCCCAGAAGTCGACGTCAAGCCGAAACCGGGTGATAGGCAAAGTCATAACAGCTATCAGAAAAATATTTAAAAAAATTTTGTGTATGTGTTTTGAAAATTATAGGTCTTTGAAAAAGATATAGAAATTTCACACCCTACGGCAGTCTGTCAACTCCTATTACTACAAATATTAACTTTTTTTGGATTTTATTTTTACAATGTAATGATGAATAATGCATCTTCAAACTGGTGTCTCAACCTTACTGCCAACTTTTCTCGTTCAGGAAAAATTGCCACTTATTTCCCAACCAAGTATTCCAAAGTAAAACTTTACTCAACTTTAACTGGCTGTACTGGAAAAAAATGTACTACGAGAGTTTGGCAAGTAACCTTAAAAGTTGGCGCATTTAATAAGGATTCCAAAATGGTATTACTCGTTAACTTATGCACAATTTTTATTTGAAGAAAAACTGATGAAAATTTTTCAAAATTTCCTAATTAAACAGCGATTATGAAAATCACAAGGACCCTTAAGGATAACTGTTTGCACAACAGTGGGCGTCAAAATGCTGCTGATGATGATTTACCTTTACAGCAAATGCTTAAACTGTTTTCCTTCAGCCACAATACACGCTCGACATCTTCTTAAAAAAGATCGGGTTATTAAACGAGCGAATCCACGGTTATTAACAAACTCAGCTGCTTCCAATAGTCTTTGCCGTAGCTCAGCTACATTTTGAATCAGCTTGAAATACACTTTTTCTTTTACAGTTCCCCAGTAAAAAAATCTAAAGGATTCAAATCAGGTGATCGGGCTGGCCACGGTATTGTACCAGACCGCCTTATCCATCTGCCTGGAAAGTTTTGATCGAGATACTCTCTCACTGAGTGTGCATAGTGCGCTGGGCAGCCATCATGCTGAAACCACATGTCCCTGTAAATACTCAGTGGCACGTCCACCAATAAATTTTGTACATGATTTTTCAAAAAATCCAAATAAACTTCAGCAGTCAAAGTCTCTGGGAACTCAAACGGACCGATTAATTTACCATTTAAAATTCCTGTCCAATGGTTTATCTTGAAGCGATATTGAGATTTATCTTCTCTCATCAAATGTGGGTTTGCTACGTGCCACTCGTGTAAGTTATGCAGGTTCATGTACCCATCTTTCTTAAATGTGGTCTCATCCGACCATAAAATTTTTTCAAAGAACTGTGGATCTGTCCTGTGTTTTTCTAACATTGTGCGACAAAAAGCAACTCGGGGCTCATAATCCCGGGGCAGGAGAGGTTGAACACGCTGTATGTGGTATGGATGAAGCACATGACTTACTTGCTATTGCACACTTTGATACCGATCAGTACTCCTTTGTTTACTGCGCATCTTTACATGTTCGTGCTTGTTGATTTCGTACTGTTTCTAATTTTGGATTCGTGAACTGGACTGTTGATCGCTTGTGATTTGGATTTGGACTGTTTAATTGCTCTTCAAAACAACATTTGCTTTCCTTAGACTATCTTTGATAGTGTGATTGTGCAGTGCCGCTATGTCTGTGTACACCGTACAAGGATATGCTAACATGCACCTCATTTATGGGGAATGCAGATGCAACGCTAGTGCTGCAGCGAGACTTTACTGTGAGAGGTACCCGAATGCAGCTCGTCATCCAGATCATCGAATGTTCACAAATGTGCACCGCTTACTGTTCTCAGAGGGCCAACTACGAAACCAATCACACGGTGAGGGAAGATCTTTCCTTCCTTACGAGGACATGGTGCTAGGAGCTATCGAAGAAGACCCGAGTACTTCAGTGCGTGCAATAGAACTAAAAACAAAACGACTGTCGTTTATTTTGTTGTTCATAACAGTAAATCCACGATTCATCACCACTAACAATGCTGTACACATTCTGCTTTCTGCTCTTCAGTCAACAGGTGGGGTATCCAACGAGAAACTAATTTTTTTACTCCTAATTCTTCATGTAAATTTTTTTGAATTGAGGTCTTTTAGAGCTTCAATGATACCTCAATCTCGCGATATGTCACATGTCTATCTTTAATGATGAGTTTGCGCACAGCATGGACGTTTTCCTGGGTGACTGCCGTTTTTGATGCACCCTTAAGTTTACTTAAGAGTGAGGTTAAGATTCAGTATTGACGTTCGATCGGCGAGACCAACTATGTTTCTATATGCAAAACTTGAAAGACATCCCTCGTATGTATGTTTTCGAAATCTCATACAAATGAAACGACTGCGAGTTAAAATGTTGGAAAATAAACTCGAGAAAGCGAAAGGATTATCGATGAAACAAAAAGCTTATTTTTTCTAATTTTTTTGTTTTAATTTGCAGAAGTAAATGTTTTAAATCGTTTATTCATTCTTTGTTGTCAAATAAAAAGTTTCCCTACAAAAATTGGTGTACCCATTTCATGCGTCCATGTTGTAAATACCCCCTAGATCAACTTTCATCAATAAAAGGCTTTACAATTATTTCTGTGAAATTTGAGGATAAGATTAGACTAATGACATATTTAAAAATCTATGGAGATACGGAAACATTCCTAATACTTGTGTATGGTTTTCGAAGTTTCCTGTTTTAACAAACTGATTTTTCGCATTTCCAAGCTCTATTCATTCCGAGCGATGATTTCAAATATGTGCAATTAGCACGCGTTCTCGATTGACCAATTAGTATCCTTGCAGCGAGAGGCGGTGGCTAAATAGGTACCGAATTAATTGTCATTGTCCTATAAACAAGGGAATTCAATTTGAACGAGTGCTCGGCGTCTCGGCCCAGCTGGCAACTCTCGAGTGGACAATTTATTTCGACTAAGGTGTTCCGGTCGGCCCGTAAATCGTAAATGGACTTCTCCTTGGCTTTCGTTACGGCGGAGAATAGGTACCTTTACATTTACACTCTTTCCTGCGGGATTGGAACGCCCCGTTCCAATCACGCGAATTCTCGCGCGTCCAAGCGTGGCGCGTCCTAATACGAACTGTCTTAAAAATTACAACTGCTTATCGCACGGTTTGAGTGTGTGTCGTGGAACGGTATAGGATAAAAGTGCAAATGTAAATCAAAAACTGTCATCTTTCGCGAGTGATATTCGTGGCATGTGGAGTCTTGAAATTTTCAACAGTTTTCAAGGCGGTTTTTATCTTCATAATGGATAAAATAATTAAGAAACGGAAAATAAGAGCAGCTTTGTGCTTGGCTGTGTATCTAAATATTCCAAATAAGAGACAAAGAAAGTGTTGGGTGAAAACATGGTTGGAAAATCGCAACAGATATGGACATTTGCCTCTGCTCCATGAGTTGCGTGATAAGTTTCACATGGATTTTAGAAATTATTTGAGAATGGATTCTGAATGATTTGGAATTTTGTTGGACTTGGTTTCTCCAACGATTTCTAAACAAGACACAAAATTGCGTGAAAGCATAAGTACGGAAGAAAGACTAATAACTACTTTAAGATAGCTACAGGTCGTTCGCTTGAAGATTTGAAATTTTCAAGTCGAATATCCGCACGATCTTCATGTAAAATTATACCTGAGTCATGTAAAGCTATACGTATATGAAGTATTAAAAAAAACAGATTTACTAATTTTTCGTTTGTATATTCACAAGATTTGATTTTCCATAAGCAGGGATAACATTTATATATTTCAATAAACTCTGAATCAACTTCTTTCGACCAATATCGCGAATCAGCTATATCACCTACCTAACAATTAACATGATTTAAATTTTGTATATGTATGATTATCAATAAAGTGCTTACCCACGCTAGAATACAAGTCATACACGATTGCCCGCGCGAAAGTAAAATGTAATCAAATGTTTTACCTGCACGAAAATCACTGGCGACCAAAATGCGAGGTTGAACACGTCTAAAGACCGAGCGATTATTTCTCATTTACACTGGCATGCTTTCGCACAAGATTGGAACGGGGCGTGCCAGTCCCGCAGGAAAGAGTGTAAATGTAAAGGTACCTAATGGAGATGGACGGTTTTCTTTACTTTGGACGTGCCGGACGCCGCCTAATGACTATCTAAGAAGGCAATTTGATAAAAGCCGGAATTAGCTGGTTAATAAGGTTGCGCTGGTATTCTAAGGGGCGGAATTCGAGGATAGTATCTTCTAATTTAACATTTTACAGGAGCGATAAGAACGTGCTGTAATAATTCTCAAATTGTAACGTTCCAAGAAAAAATAATCCTAAAACAAATGATCTGTCTTGAATTGTTTTCCGTCGATGCGCCATTTTTGAGTAAAAAAATAAATAAAAACCGTTCTATTGTCCGAGATATACAGGGTTATCCAAATTAAGTGTCCACCATTAGTAACTTGTTATTAGTGAAAATACAAAGTTGTTTGAATTAGCAAACTAGTAGCATTTTTAACGCTGGTAAAAATGAGAAATAAAAAAAAACAATTGAGAGTCGTTATTTTGATTTTTTTCAGTAAAATAACATTTTTTTAAATGGAAACCCCTGTATATTATATTTTTTTCTGTTAAAGCATCAAATTTTAAACAAAAAAGTTCATAATGACTTTTCCGCTAAAATCAAAAATAAAGTCAAAATAACGATAAATATTTTTAATTATTTGCAGTATTATAATATTAAGACGGCTATGAAAACAACATGGCGTTCGCGATTTGACAGCATTAAGATAAGCGACAAATTGTTAAACTGGACATACTCGCAACTAGAAGGCTTTGGAAAACAATGATAAAATCAAATAATGTCAAACATTAGTGTAAATACTTGTTTATAAGCTTTATTGTGTCATTAATTTAAAGAAAAATGTTCTCCCATGAAGAAAAGTGTGATATGTTAGAATGCTATTTAGTGTGCAGAAAATCCTCCTTGAGAGCAAGAGTGAATTATATCCCGCTCGCATTCAACCGTATGAACGATATTTTCTGAGACTTTATCGAAAATTTAGGGGCAACGAAAATGTTTTTGCTAAAACAAGGGCAAAAAAAGAATTCATAATAAGCGAGGCCACGGAAATTGCAGTTATTGGATATTTTGAAGCTTATCGTGAGAATTCAATAGCAGATATTCTCAAGGACTCTAATTTCAGTTATGGTACTGTTCAAAGGATTTTAAAAAAATACAAATTTATTCCGTATAAGTACCGACCAGTTCAAACGCTTTTGGCAGGGGATCCAGAGAGAAGACTTGTTTTTTGCCATTGGTATCTTAGCTTCTGTCGCCAAAATGTAAATAACTTTCGTTACCTTTTATGGACAGATGAATCAAATTTTTCAAATTCTGGAATGTTTAATAGAAAAAACCACCATTATTGGTCAAGAGAAAATCTTTTGTTAGTACATCCAAGAGGCCCACAAGTCCGTTTCAGTTTCAACGTTTGGTGCGGTATAATTGGTTCAAAAATTGTTGGCCCGTTCTTTTATGAGGGAACCCTAACTGGTGAAAGATATGTGGAATTTATGTCAGAAATTCTGACTAATTTCTTAGACGAATTGGATCTTATAAGTAGACATCATCTGCATTTTCAGCAAGATGGCGCACCTGCCCACAACTCCAGAGGTACTTATCATTTTCTAAGTACTACTTTTAATGATCAGTGGATAGGAACAAATGGCCCAATACAGTGGCCTCCCAGATCACCAGATCTAAACCCACTTGATTACTTCTTGTGGGGTTACTTAAAGAACCAAATTTACAAGCGAAGGTACGATAACCTTGACGCGTTAAAGACTGCAGTTAGGGAAAAGATAACCCAGATAGATGGTAGGACCATACTTAAGACAGTTCGAGCAGTTGAAAAACGTGCCCAAAAATGAATTGAAGAACAAGGTGGTGTTTTCGAGCATCTTCTTTAAAAAAAATTGTTATTGTATTTTGTAAGATTATTAGTTGATGTTGAAAATAAAGTTTGTCGATACAATTTAATTGTTTCAGATTGGAGGCCATAACTTCAACAATTTGTAACCTAGGAGAAAAGTTATTGTAAGCTTTTTTGTTTAAAATTTGATGCTTTAACAGAAAAAAATATAATATACAGGGGTTTCCATTTAAAAAAATGTTATTTTACTGAAAAATATCAAAATAACGACACTCAATTGTTTTTTTTTATTTCTCATTTTTACCAGCGTTAAAAATGCTACTAGTTTGCTAATTCAAACAACTTTGTATTTTCACTAATAACAAAGTTACTAATGGTGGACACTTAATTTGGATAACCCTGTATACTAAGTGACATATAAATCCGAACACCCAGTTTAAATGGTTTTATTTTAATAAAATTTGGTGAATGTATTTATCTTACTGTAAATAACAAGTGAAAAAATTTTCATCCTTATCAGTTGGACATTCCGGTTTTTATGCTGCTTTTTTTTAATTCACTAACGCTCTAAAAATGAATATTTCAGCCGCAGTAAAGAATCAACGTTGGAGGATTTTGGTTCTTGACATCCTTTACGATCGGTTACGATGCCTAGAGTACGGAGACCTGTACGATTTCGTCAACTTAGTGAGTTTGATAGGGGCCGTATAGTGGGACTTCGGGAAGCTGGACTTTCTTTTCGGGCAATTGCAGTTAGAGTGCAAAGAAGTGTAGACACTGTGGTTAGGTGTTGTCAGGCATGGCTTCGAGAAGGCCGTATGCAAAGAGCAAGGGGCACTGGACGCCGCCGTAGAACAACAGACCGTGAAGATCGCCGCCTAAGATTATTGGCCTTAAGGGACCGTTTCTCCACTACCAGGTCCATTGCAAATGAATGGTTTGCAGAACACAGAAGACCTATTGGCATGCGAAGTGTTTACCGACGAATGAGAAGTTTTGGCTTGTTTTCATACCGGCCACACTGGGTCCTCCGTTTAACTCGAGAACACCGACGTAATCGCCTTGAGTGGTGCAGACAACGGTCACTCTGGGATCAGAAATGGAACAGTATTGTCTTTAGTGACGAGTCTCGATTTTGTTTAGGCATGCACGATGGTCGTGCCAGGGTTAGAAGGGGACGTGGTGAAAGGAGGAATCTACAGTTTTTTGTTGAAAGACATGATCATCACACTGTTGGAGTTATGGTTTGGGGTGCTATAGCTTATGGTTCCAGGTCACCTTTAATCTTCATCAGAGGTAACATGAACGTGCACCGTTATATCCACGAAATGCTAGAACCCCATCTTTTACCCTATCTTGACACCCTGGCAGATCCAACTTTCCAACAAGATAATGCCCGGCCACATGTTGCAAGAGTCACAATAGACTTCTTTCAACATAGTGATGGACAGGAGGACATTGACCAACTGATCAGAAGCATGCCTAACATAGGCGCGTTGGAGAATGCGTAGCACATCAGGGTGCATCCACACATTATTAAACGTCAAAGGGCTTTAAAGCAGTGCAATCATTTTGAAATTTTTATCATTTACTTATTATGCTTCATTAAGTACTTATACAAAATTTTATTAAAATAAAACCATTTAAACTGGGTGTTCGGATTTATATGTAACTTAGTATATTTTACTGAGGATGTCAATCTATAAATAAAAAAGCATATACTGTTAGCTCAGAACTCTCCGAACTGCTGCTTTTTTTAATAACTCGGTAAGCAATATGCTATGTTGTTTATCGCACGCTCGGTATATACAGGGTGGTCCAACGAAAAGGTCGCACCCTTATTTGTGACTCCCCTGGTAAATTATGGAAAAACGCTTGGACACGTGTGACAGGTTAGGTTTAAGTTAGTGGTGGAGTTGTGGATAAATAGGTGGTAGCGGCAACAGTGCGCGATCGACGTTGCCCGCGGGACAAGAAGGTGAAAGAGGGGGACTGACGAACGGAGTGCGAGCAAGAGGGTGAGCGGGTCGCGCGCGCCAGAAGGCGACTACATATTTTTAAGTTTAATTAATTCTATACAGGCTGACTTCGAAGTTGAGTCATTTATTTTAACAGTGAGTAGATCTGATCAAAAGAAATGTTTTTTCCTTTAACATTTTTCTGGTAAAATTAAAGTAACAAAGTTATAGCCCTTTAGAAGTTTGAGTACCGCCCTGTCTCAATAATAATATTATGTGCTCGTGTTTGGCAACAACGGATATAATCCGCCTTATCGGTTCATCGCATCGGAAACAAAAAAGCGAAAGAATTTGAAACGCCTATCACGATGTTTTTACTACAATTTTATTCAGTTGTATTCAGTCAATGTGTCAGTCGGTAACGCGTGAGTGAATAGCGGTGTTTGTTGCGTGGCTCAAACGAAATAAAAAATGGCACATGCTGAACTTGTGGACAAGATTCTTATTTACGGGGGGGCGGGGGGAGTGATCGGTAACGTCGAAGACGAAGTTTAAAAAATCTTTTTTTTGTTCATCACTTCGCCGGCACTGTAACAATTCATCTACAAAGCACTTTTGTGATTACAATATGAGTAAGCATATGTCAAAATTTCCAACAAAATCCAAGCTAAAGACAGGTAGTGAGTTAGATATATACATATACACGTCATTTAACTCTATTTCTTGATGTTATATCGCTTTCGCGTCCCATTAATTTCAATCACTTCATCCCTTCACTTACCGCGTGATAGTGCTGGCGTTTTCAAATTCCTCAAGTTTAATGGCTGGGATGAAACATTAGGTGACGCATCAAAATCCCAAGTATCTTGATCCATTAACACCACCGCAAAGTATTATTAATGATGTGAACATCTTATACCACAACAAAATTTCCAAGGTGATGCTGCTCTATCTGCACAGTTGATGGATTTTTTATATATATATACCCTGTTCAAAGAGCATGGAAACCGACTATAGAGAAGCACAGTTCTAGTTTCACTGTATTTCCAGCATTCTAGCTTGACTCGTTCAATAAATAAGTAGGGGCTCTGTATGAGCATGTAATGTTAAAACGGAACTATACTAAAACAACAAAAAGAAATCCTAGCAGAGGATAAGAACTTAAAGCTCAGATATTTTTAGTGCAGTGCGGTCTAGCATAATAGTTTTCAGTACAGCTCGTCAAGTGTAGGAAGAGATACGAGGATTTGCTGGCGTTCGGCACACGAGAGATGGAGAACGCGATCGGAACAAAAGAGACGGCACGTACAATACGCGAGTCTGCGTCCTAAATTAATCGAATAATTTCAATAATGGAATGCGTATTATGCGAAGCCTGCTTTTTTTAATGGAAATGGTTGGCATGTGTCAAAAGGAAACTAAAACAATTTATTCCATAAAATAAGTATTGCACGCTATGTAGCTATTAGACTGAAATTGTTTGGTACTCATTCCATTTTTAATTGATAATAATTTCAATTAATAAACAGTCAAATGAAAAGTAAGGACAGAAAAATAACATCGTAGTAGATACAGTTGGCAATATTTTAAAGAGAAGAGAAGCTCCACAGAGGATCAAATACTGAAAGTTCGGCTACCACTCAAACTTAAATCTTCGGTTTGGCTATCGCTATCTTCGTCTAGTCTAGGTTTATTATTATTTGATCCACAATTAAGTCGAGTGCTGTTCCATTTCCATATACTGCTTCTCAAAGCCTTTGGCATGCTCACATCGCTTTTTCCATTCTTCTGAGGGATAAGACGAGAAAAAGTCGTCGCAAAGTTTGTCGACAGTCTTGAGATTAAAATCTACATTTCTCTCAGCCGTATATTGTTTCAAAGATGCCCATACCAACTCAATTAGGTTCACGTCGGGGTGATATGATGCCAATCTCAAAACAGAATGACCTTTTTCAGCCATTATTTCGTAAGTTATATATGCCGGCTTATGCATTCTGATAAGGCGATACAAATCAATTTTCTCGTCAGTGAAATGTATAAACACATAACATTGACACACTATAATACTTCATCAGTATAATGGCTGTAGTAATATACTGTATAGGTACTATTTGAACGCGGGTCTTAGTCATGATTATTATCTCGCGAAGCTGGAACTTCATAGATAGTTGAAAACTGTATGAAGAGATTCTACGACCCACTTTATGCGAAATGAATAATTTAGGGAATGAGGGCTTACTGGTGAGGGTGAGAGATAAGCAGCTTTCATCGTCAATGAAATATAACGGAGTCTTTCAAAAATGCCATATCAATTATTACATGGTTTTATTTTACTAATACTAATATATACTAATAAACTTAAATAAACTAATAACTAATACATACTGTATCACTACATCCATTCCTACCAATCGGATAACCTTATAAGCAGAAAGTTGCATATATTTTATAGCAGAAACTGTCTCGTCTTCATTTATAAAGTTGGCAAATAATGTATCTGCAGCTTCAAAAAGCGCCTGTCTTATCATTTCCTCATCTTCATAAGGTTTTTACATTTGTGTAACTATCTGGGACACCCGGTATGATGCTTCAGCCTTACTTTTATCGATTGTTTTTAAAAACATTGTCTGTTTGTGCAATTGTTTCAGTTTTCCCGTTCTGGTTGCAGAACGGAATAGAAATGCTTTTTCAAAATTCAAATGTACAGTTTTATAGTGCCTATGATATTCCCTTTCTAAGCAACGGAAACAGATTTATTAACAAAGTACATTTTCACATTTAGTTTTAGTTTTAAACTGAGCGCACTGTCGCCGCTCCTTGCGTATTTATTCCGTTCAAAGTAATCGAGATCGTTCTCGAACAGATCGTTCACCGCAGTGTTGCCGCTGTTCGTGTTTATTATGAGAATTTACAAAATTTACGGAAGCTTCTATGATTTTTACATATTTTCAAAGTATGTTGTGAGCCACCAGAATTGCCTTTGCGAGCTACCGGCGCTCGCGATCCACGGGTTGGCGACTACTGTCTTAGAGAAATGAGGTGCGATGATTGTTTTCGAATTTGTTGTTCAAAAATGATTTTCTTGGCTTGTCTTGACGAAATCGTTGACGTTCAGAAGCATCGTAGGCAGTGGTAATGCATTGTACATAATTGCATTACCACTGTTGTATATAATTGCATTATAAGTAAAGCATTTACGGACGACTGCGTGTGCGAATTACCGATGTAAGAAGCTTCTCAACTCCTTTCTCCTTCCAGTCTCAACTTTCCCTTCATCAAAAAAAAAAAAAACGTAAGGTAGAATGATTACCCGTAATTTACAGATATATCCAAGAAACTTGATACGAACATCATCTTGGCAATCAGGCAATAATGTATATCTGAAGATGTTCTATACCTTCGGAAAAACCATTATTATACATTATGATGAGGAAGAGAGATGGAAATATACAAAAGTATGTAGGTGCGTGAAAGACACTCGATTGTAGGATCCTATCTCGCGGCCTGCCGCTTAGATGGATGCGCTCAACAAATGCGATTTGTTTCTCCCATTCGCAGAGTTGCCGATACCAATATGTCATATTTCTAAGAAATCTAAGTCTACCCAAATTTCGGGAAAAATAGCTGCGGATTCCACATAAGAGTATTCCAAAAATGAAAAAAGTTCAAACTATTAAAATTGTATTAATGTTTCATGGTTCAAATCATATTTTTCATGTTTGTATATTGTTGTATACGTGATGTTGTAATCCCTATTCCTGTTGCCAGTAGAGATACAACAGTATTGAGAGAAATCATGGACCGCTAGATAGGGCTACAACTACCATATGACTATCAAATAGTAGTGATAAACAGGGTTTGTTTATAGCACAGTTGCCTGGTGTGGCGAATTTGCGCCATAGGGGCGATTTGACAACTTTGAAGGACAACTATAACGGGTACTATGGTGCCCGGTATTCGGGAATCTGGCAGTACCTGATGATTCCTAACGTTTATTACGCCAGATTGTTTGCTGACTTGCGCAGTACAACATGACAATCAACGTGACTGAGCACCTGGTAACCCTGGTTTATAAGGTGTTATATTTAAAGAGCTTGGAGCAGTTAGGTATCTAGGTCACATTTTTTAATGTATTTCGAGAAATCCGTAATGTTGAGTAAATACTAGATCACGTTTCTTGCTTAGTTTGCTGAAAATTCTACAATAGACGTACATTTTGAGAAACAGAGATTTGGTGACGACAAAATCGTAAAAATATAACGCATTTTCGAAAAATAATTTCTTTGTTGAAAAGACTGTGGCTTGATGACCCATTGAACGAGTATATTGTCCCGCTCCGCTTTGAATATTCGAAACACTATACTCCAGCAGCATTCAGCTTCAATGTTATCTTTATGAAGTTCTAACGTCTAGGCCATGCTGATGAAAAGCTTGAATGAATCAACACTTAACTCTAAATTCCCCACAATTCGGGAAGCTCTACTCAAATTGGCAACACAGCGTATCTGCCTATTATTCTCATTCGTGATACAGGTCTGCGGTCTGCTGCAAATTTGTACGAATAGCGATGAAAGTAGACGAGCCGATGCGCTGTTGCCAAGAAATGATTTCCCATGTATAACAATGGTTTTTCCTAAGGTAGCTACTTGCCTCTGGAAACTCTGTGTTATTAACCGGAGCTCTTCCGTGTGATCATATTAATTCTCGAATTACCCCAAATGAAATCGTTGTATCGTGTATCGGAGCATTTCAGTTATTGATTCGAATTGTTACAAATCCATTCTGGTTATCGGATTAGTACTCGTAACAAATTCAAATTAAACAATATTTCATTTGCTTTGATCCCTTTACATTAAACTACGCTAACAACATTATACCGGGTGTTTGAAATTCAACTCTCACCATTGGGATTTCGGAAACGGTGAGAGATAAATTTTCGTAATCAGGTAGTCAAAAAAACGCCGCTTAGAAAGATTAGAAATTCAAACTACTTACAAAATCTTTTTATTTTTTCCAAATTTTATTTGTAGTGTGATATTTAAACAAATTGCAGATTGATAATAATAATACTGTTTATTGGTCCAATTACAAAGTTTTCATATAAATAATAACGGCAATGCCCAATAAACATAATATACACAAAAAAGTGTATACTTGTGCATGGGTTTTAACCGAAGTTGAGTTATATTAATACAACAAATTTTCTTTAAGTATACTAGTCAAATGTATAAATTGGCATCATTTTATGATCAAATAATATATAGGTTTTTAGTGTCAACAAACTTTTTCATTTGGAGCCTTGGTTGATTTAGGATCCATGATTTTAATTCACTTTTTAAACGTTTTATATATTTTATATGTTTAAGGTTTGCAGGAATAACATTATAAAATTTTGAGCATAGAAAATAGAATGATCTTTGGCTGATAGTTTTATTAAGTCTAGGAATTAGTACAGAGGTTTTCTTGAATCGCGTTTGATGGTTGTGGCTGATAGAAAGTAACAATTTGGGATTTTTTGTCAAGTATATTACTGTATGATAAAAATAAGTTTGCCGGCAGTCGAAAAGCTGAGATTCATTGTAAAGATTTTCTGAGGGATAACATTTCTTTTTGTTCAACATAGCTTTCAAAATCCACTTCTGCGTAATTTCAATCTTTTTTATAATAATTATTCATGCTAAGATTCCGTAAGCTAGTAATGATTGAACAAGGGCATGATATATCATGTGTAGATAGTTTTCGCTTAAAAAACTGCTGAAATATTTGACTTTCGGGATTAGGTATCTTAATTTTCTTACTAAATTTTCAATATGTTTATTCTATCTTAGATGGTTATCTATGAATATCCCTAGGTATTTGAAATTATCAACCGATTGTATGTTTCTACAGCTATTCAACGTTTTAATTTGGAGTTGATTAAAATTTGGGGAAGATCTGTTGTCGCAAGAAAATGTAATAAAGTATGTTTTGTTTAAATTAACTGTTAAAATCCTTTCCGAGAAAAAATTTCTAACCTTTAGAAAATCTAATACAATTTTGTTTTTTAAAGAAGTCCAATCTTTGTCTGAGTAAATGATTGCCGTATCGTCTGCGAAACCAAAAATTTCTCCATCGTTTTTTAACTTAAAAAGGTCATTAATATATAGTTTAAACAGCATTGGTCCTAATACGGTTCCTTGTGGGACTCCGCATCTAACAATCATATTTTCACTCAGTGTCCTATTGATGTTCACACATTGAGTCCTATTTTCTAAATAACTTTTCACGAAATCCTAAATTTTGCAATGTACTTAATAATTTTTGATGTGTAATACTATCGAATGCTTTGGTTAGGTCTACAAAAAAGCATGCTGTTGACTTATTATTATCAACGTACTTGTAAATTTCGGTTGTTAACTGAATAAGTGCATCTTGACTTGATTTTGCTTCCTGGAATCCATATTGCTTTTCAGATATGAGGTTGTATTTTGCAATAAAATCTGAAAAGCGTTAAGAATTTTTTCGAAAATTTTGTCAATACTGCCACTATTTCTCGTGCACTTAATTAGAATTTCAATATGACGCTTCGTCTTTTGTCATCCAGAAACTTTATTTTTTTTATACACGCCGTATTAGATTTTCACACTGTCATAGTCAAACCTTAGTTATTGAAAAAACAGATAAATATCATAATATTTGATGTTTTGCTAGTTCCACGTGTGGCTGCTAGAGGGCTTTCTTCGACATTCCGCCAGAAATTGTTGATTTCTTCAAAAACATTAAATGCGTTGGTATGATTTTTTCTGAAAAAGCAGCTAAATGATGTCTGAACAAGCTCGCGGAAGATGCGTCTCGATATCTTGCTCCTAACCTAAAATTTAGGCCGAAGAACATTTTATCCGTAAATCCCTTAAATTTTTATCTTTTGCGGTCATTTTTTTGTATTTTTTCTACTGCTATGACATCGCAAAGACGCCGATTTGGATATCAGGTTGCGTAAATGCTTTTTGCTACTGCTGCTACTGCTGAAGACATTTAAAATAAACTCTAAATATTTCAACAGCTTCATCGTAAAATGCATTTGGTAAGCACAAAAATTGCTCAAGGTAACGCGAAATTATTGACAACTATTGACAATTTTAGGGCCGTATCGTCAGTCGTTCCTACAATCATAGGAGGCATTTATAGCTTCCTTGATTGTCATCGTCTTTTCTCTAATTCAAAAAATCCTATACAGGGTGTCCGCAAAGTTGGGGTTTTCCTTTACACGACGTGTAGATCTTGAAAACATAAGCAATTTTTCTTAGTACCATATACACCAATGTCTTAAGGGAACCGAGATAAAGGGCTCTGCAACATCAAAAATATCTGAATACCGTCCTGAAGCCGCGACACGGGACATCACCCAGTGGTACAAGGTCTCAACCCGACGGCAGAAACTGGGTCGGGGTCAGTGTGTCAGGTCAGTATGCAACCTTCAACCGGCGGTTACGGTCACGCATGTAGAGGTAATCGCGTAGACGAGAATCCCTCAACAAGCACTAGAGACGTGGCTAGAGAAGTGCAAGTATCAAAAACTGAAGTGTGGCAAACGGTGCGTGAAGAGGGGCTGTATCCGTTTCACGTCCAACGTGTACAAGCCCTTCAACCTGACGATTTTCCAGCAAGAGTGCGGTTTTGTGAGTGGTTGTTGTATCAACATGACAATAATCCGGACTTTTTGAAGTGCATATTGGTGACAGACGAATCTACGTTCACGCGTAATGGGCTGGCATGGTGAACGGTATGCTCATTGCACCATTTATTCTACCAAATCGATTGGCCGGGATGCAATACCTAGACTTTTCACGCAACATTTTGCCTTCCTTGTTAGAAGATGTGCCATTAAGTGTAAGACAATCAATGTGGTTTCTGCGTCTGCTCGGTAGCGCTTCAGCTGATTTCATTTTATGTTGGAGCGGTATGATTTCGGGCAGAGACGTACTTAGCCCTTCTCTTAGAGTGAGTACTTTTTCCTTTATTTTTTTTTACTTGGTCGCCCTTGTTTCACTACACATTACCTTTGTTATTTCAAGGGTAGTTGTTTCTGAAAAGGAAAACCCCAACTATTGCACCTGTTCCGTGTCAGCGTGAGCGCTCTCCTATTGTGAAGTTATGTTTTCTTTTCGAATTGTAGGAAATTTCAGGCTGATAAAACATCGTATAAATTAAAAGCATGAACAAATAGATATTTGTAATATAACCTCGAAATAGAGCGCTGACACGGAAAAGTAGAAAACTGTGAAAATCCTACAATTGTAAGAAAGACTGACGATACGGCCCATAGGATTATTTATGTTTTGGCTAGGTATTTGTTTTGTTGTATTCGATGGCCTGCTTCTATCATAAATTGTATTTTTCGAATATACCCATAGTGAATGTGCATTTAAACAAAAATATGCCTTTTGTTATAAGCACTACATACTTACCTTTTAGCGATATTTTTAAAATGAAGACGTTTTCGTTTTTTTTCCTTAAATAAGGTTTCATTTCGGCAGAAATACCGGCAACACTGTGCTGCGGTCCTTCGGTGGTCGCGGAATTCACAGAAACGTCACTTTTTTGGATTCCAGATTGCAGTTACGCCCCCTGGGGGCCATTTCAGAAACTTGAAAATATTATACAGGTTTTTGGTTGGAACTTTTGGCCACCCTGTACAACTGACCGTTACTGTTTTCCAATGGCGAGGGTCGAATTTTGAACATCCTGTATACAGGGTGTCCCAGAAGTCGACGTCAAGCCGAAACCGGGTGATAGGCAAAGTCATAACAGCTATCAGAAAAATATTTAAAAAAATTTTATGTATGTGTTTTGAAAATTATAGGTCTTTGAAAAAAATATAGAAATTTCACACCCTACGGCAGTCTGTCAACTTCTGTTACTACAAATATTAACTTTTTTTGGATTTTATTTTTACAATGTAATGATGAATAATGCATCTTCAAACTGGTGTCTCAACCTTACTGCCAACTTTTCTCGTTCAGGAAAAATTGCCACTTATTTCCCAACCAAGTATTCCAAAGTAAAACTTTGCTCAACTTTAACTGGCTGTACTGGAAAAAAATGTACTACGAGAGTTTGGCAAGTAACCTTAAAAGTTGGCGCATTTAATAAGGATTCCAAAATGGTATAACACTTAGAAGATTACTCGTTAACTTATGCACAATTTTTATTTGAAGAAGAACATGAAAATTTTTTAAAATTTCCTAACTAAACAGCGATTATGAAAACGCACAAGGAACCTTAAGGATAACTGTTTGCACAACAGTGGGCGTCAAAATGCTGCTGATGATGATTTACCTTTACACCAAATGCTCAAACTGTTTTCCTTCAGCCGCAATACACGCTCGACATCTTCTTAAAAAAGATCGGGTTATTAAACGAGCGAATCCGCGGTTATTAACAAACTCAGCTGCTTCCAATAGTCTTTGCCGTACCTCAGCTACATTTTGAATCGGCTTGAATACACTTTTTCTTTTACAGTTTCCCAGTAAAAAAATCTAAAGGATTCAAATCAGGTGATCGGGCTGGCCACGGTATTGTACCAGACCGCCTTATCCATCTGCCTGGAAAGTTTTGATCGAGATACTCTCTCACTGAGAGTGCATAGTGCGCTGGGCAGCCATCATGCTAAAACCACATGTCCCTGTAAATACTCAGTGGCACGTTCTCCAATAAATTTTCTAATTGATTTTGCAAAAAACCTCAGCAGTCAAAGTCTCTGGGAACTCAAACGGACCTATTACTTTACGATTTAAAATTCCTGTCCAATGGCTTATCTTGAAGCGATATTGAGATTTATCTTCTCTCATCAAATGTGGGTTTGCTACGTGCCACTCGTGCAAGTTATGCAGGTTCATGTACCCATCTTCCTTAAATGTGGTCTCATCTGACCATAAAATTTTTTCAAAGAACCGTGGATCTTCCCTGTGTCTTTCTAACATTGTGCGAAGAAGACCCGAGTACTTCAGTGCGTCCAATAGAACTAAAAACAGGTGTGCCCAAAAGTACAGCCCATAGAATCTTGCAAAAAAAAACGTGCTCCATCCATACCATGTACAGCGTGTTCAAGCTCTCCTGCCCCGGGATTATGAACCCCGAGTTGCTTTTTGTCGCACAATGTTAGAAAGACACAGGAAAGATCCACAGTTGTTTGAAAAAATTTTATGGTCGGATGAGAGCACATTTAAGAAAGATGGGTACATGAACCTGCATAACTTACACGGGTGGCACGTAGCAAACCCACATTTGATGAGAGAAGATAAATCTCAATATCGCTTCAAGATAAACCATTGGACAGGAATTTTAAATTGTAAAGTAATCGGTCCGTTTGAGTTCCCAGAGACTTTGACTGCTGAGGTTTATTTAGGTTTTCTGCAAAATCATTTAGAAAATTTATTGGAGGACGTGCCACTGAGCATTTACAGGGCATGTGGTTTTAGCATGATGGCTGCTCAGCGCACTATGCACTCTCAGTGAGAGAGTATCTCGATCAAAACTTTCCAGGCAGATGGATAAGGCGGTCTGGTACAATACCGTGGCCAGCCCGATCACCTGATTTGAATCCTTTAGATTTTTTTACTGGGAAACTGTAAAAGAAAAAGTGTATTTCAAGCCGATTCAAAATGTAGCTGAGCTACGGCAAAGACTATTGGAAGCAGCTGAGTTTGTTAATAACCGTGGATTCGCTCGTTTAATAACCCGATCTTTTTTAAGAAGATGTCGAGCGTGTATTGCGGCTGAAGGAAAACAGTTTGAGCATTTGGTGTAAAGGTAAATCATCATCAGCAGCATTTTGACGCCCACTGTTGTGCAAACAGTTATCCTTAAGGGTCCTTGTGCGTTTTCATGATCGCTGTTTAATTAGTAAATTTTGAAAAATTTTCATCAGTTTTTTTCAAATAAAAATTTTGCATAAGTTAACCAGTAATCTTCCAAATGTTATACCATTTTGGAATCGTTATTAAATGCGCCAACTTTTAAGGTTACTTGCCAAACTCTCGTAGTACATTTTTTCCAGTACAGCCAGTTAAAGTTGAGCAAAGTTTTACTTTGGAATACTTGGTTGGGAAATAAGTGGCAATTTTTCCTGAACGAGAAAGGTTGGCAGTAAGGTTGAGACACCAGTTTGAAGATGCATTATTCATCATTACATTGTAAAAATAAAATCCAAAAAAAGTTAATATTTGTAGTAACAGGAGTTGACAGACTGCCGTAGGGTGTGAAATTTCTATATCTTTTTCAAAGACCTATAATTTTCAAAACACACACATACATTTTTTTTAAATATTTTTCTGATAGCTGTTATGACTTTGCCTATCACCCGGTTTCGGCTTGACGTCGACTTCTGGGACACCCTGTATATTGAACTCTTCATGCACGAATAGTCCAATGATTCTATGGTAAAGCGCATTTAATTAAAAAGCAAATTGATGTTATGGATTAGTATTATGCATTAATTTGTAGCAAAACCAGCTATCTAGTAATAATTCAAATGGGTTAGAAACAGTCGAGCCTGTATGTTTACATTTACACAGCTTTCGTTCATTGTCCCACCTGAGACCAAAAAACAGCTATCCAAGGTTGGCCGTACACGGTCTAAGCTAGTTCGATCTATAGATTTGCTTAGGAGAGAGTTACTAATGTGTCATACATACCATATTCTTTGAGGTTTATAGAAGTCGCATTTGTCTCACGTTATTTTCTATTCTTCATGTCAGTTTTTCACCTAACTGCAGATGCAGCAATTCAAGAAACATTTATCTTTACTCAATTCAACACCATTACATTTGACATCCATTTTCAAGTATCGAGAAGATCGGCACAGTGGTTACTGAGATTACGTAATGACAAGAAAGACGGTACGACAGATAAATCTTTGCGAGTCAGTGACGAAGAGGCTAAACACCAGTTTTCAATTTTTTTAAGCAAAGGATATTTGTCATCCATTGTCCATATGCCCTGTATAAGTTTATGTAAATACTCGAAGGCATTACAAACAATTTTTTGACAACATATTCAGTATGTGCGAAAAAATACGACAGCACTACCCTGTATAAAGCAATAAAAAAGTGCGGCATGGGTATCATGTAAAAAACCTATTAAAACGTCAGAAAAACCTATAAGATGTCATCTTGCAAACTAGGTAGTTTTTAGGGCGCAAACAGTCATTCCACGTTTGCTCACTAGGATCGTTGTGAACGTCCATCTATGGACGAATCACTCAACTAAACTATACGCATTATTGGTTATGTGCGTAATTTATTATGTTTAATAGGAGGTTAGTTTGTCTGAGATCAGCAGCTTCTTAATAATAAAACGTCTTTCACTGACACTAAATATGCGATAATTTACAACCAAAATTGTAACACTACACACACACACACACTGTAAACAACGGAATATTGACAGGTAGTGCAAAATGTAAGCTTCTTGTTATTGGTAAATACGAACAACCGAAGTGCATGAAACATATTAAAAACTTGCCTGTCATTTATAAATCGAACAGACACGCATCTATGACTTCAGACATTTTTATTATTTATTTAAAGAAGTGGGATCAAAAACTAACACGCTAACAAAGAAAAATATTGCTTGCAGTTGACAATTATTGTAAAGTTCACCCTAAGAATGTCGATCTGACAAATATACTAAGTGACATATAAATCCGAACACCCAGTTTAAATGGTTTTATTTTAATAAAATTTTGTATAAGTACTTAATGTAGCATAATAAGTAAATGATGAAAATTTCAAAATGATTGCACTGCTTTAAAGCCCTTTGACCTTTAATAATGTGTGGATGCACTCTGATGTGCTACGCATTCTCCAACGCGCCTAGGCATGCTTCTGATCAGGTGGTCAATGTCCTCCTGTGGTATCTCATTCCAGGCAACCACCAACTCCTCTCGAAGTGCTTCTAGAGTCTGAGGAGGACGTTGCAAATTGAGCAATATCCTACCCATCATATCCCACACGTGCTCAATTGGGGATAAGTCGGGGGATCTTGGTGGCCATGGTAACAATGTGACATCATTATGTTGAAAGAAGTCTATTGTGACTCTTGCAACATGTGGTCGGGCATTATCTTGTTGGAAAGTTGGATCTGCCAGGGTGTCAAGATAGGGTAAAAGATGGGGTTCTAGAACTTCGTGGATATAACGCTGCGCGTTCATGTTACCTCTGATGAAGATTAAAGGTGACCTGGAACCATAAGCTATAGCACCCCAAACCATAACTCCAACAGTGTGATGAACATGTCTTTCAACAAAAAACTGTGGATTCCTCCTTTCACCACGTCGCCTTCTAACCCTGGCACGACCATCGTGCATGCCTAAACAAAATCGAGACTCGTCACTAAAGACAATACTGTTCCATTCCTGATCCCAGAGTGACCGTTGTCTGCACCACTCAAGGCGATTACGTCGGTGTTCTCGAGTTAAAGGGAGGACCCAGTGTGGCCGGTATGAAAACAAGCCAAAACTTCTCATTCGTCGGTAAACACTTCGCATGCCAATAGGTCTTCCGTGTTCTGCAACCCATTCATTTGCAATGGACCTGGTAGTGGAGAAACGGTCCCTTAAGGCCAATAATCTTAGGCGGCGATCTTCACGGTCTGTTGTTCTACGGCGGCGTCCAGTGCCCCTTGCTCTTTGCGTACGGCCTTCTCGAAGCCATGCCTGACAACACCTAACCACAGTGTCTACACTTCTTTGCACTCTAACTGCAATTGCCCGAAAAGAAAGTCCAGCTTCCCGAAGTCCCACTATACGGCCCCTATCAAACTCACTAAGTTGACGACGGGTTATTTTTATGTTGTGCTTTCTGAAGAGAGGTTATGTTCAAAGTTATCAATTACGAGAAACTAAGGAGAATCACGGGAAATCATCACCGCGCCCGCGTTGTGTAATTACTCTTAGCATGTATATGGCTTGTAATTCGACAGTGTACAGTGAATATAATTATTTCTTATCTCTCTCATTTTTGAAATTCAGCAAATTTGTATATGTAATTTCGAGAATGGATAAGAAAAAGTGAATGCGTAACTAATTTCTAGCTTTGAATCTCAATTATGTGTATTTGAGACAAGAACCCAATGTAATTATCATCAACACATACAATTGACAGCTCAACCTCCAGTAATGCCATCTCAGAAGCAGATTTTACATCACATCAGAGCCGAAGATTGATAACAAGCCTTATGATGTTTAGGCGACACGTACAACTAAGTGCTAAGTTAACGTCTTGTAGAAAAACCTACATAATGTTAAAAAAACAGCATAATGTCAAAAAAATCGGCATGTCACTTTTCAATATACGTGATATCCATGGTGGTCGTCTTCAAGTTAGGCACCTAAAAAAAGGAGCCTCGTTCTTAGAAAAATGTCACCATCCTGGCTCTTTCGCGAGTGGCGCTTCTATTGGTAACTCTGTATTCTTTGCCGGTAACGAACCAATTATTAAAATCTATCAAGTACTGGACGTACCCAAAGTTTCGTTTATTAGGCTCGCCTTTATTCATATCAACCGCCGCAGGACCTCTGTTTATTAGAGGTGCAAATGTTCGGATATCAATGGCCAGTGGGCATGATTTAGCTCTATGCACATAGAAGGTCCATCATAACGGTATAATTCTACGCGAAATGCTGAGGGCGGTGTTTGCATTCAGCAGGTGCGTATATATAGGGGTATACTGATTACTACTCTCCATACTTTCTCCCAATATGTTCGTTACGCGATATTCAAGCAACCAATGCAGTTTGGAGAAACCAAATGGAACAAAATCAACATTTTAATGTTTTCTATCAAAGAATAAATAACCATCTGTTCTTCTACCAAGCATTTTTTGAGGGGACTCTGAAGCTTGTTAGGAATACGAAATTTGGACACCCATAGTCCCCATCCTCCGCCTCTCGGGCTATATCGCGTTGCGGTGTAGGCGCAATTCACAGAAACCACGTGGACGTTAGCAGGGCAGTAACCGTGACAACCTGTTGATGTGCCAGGCGTGCTCCAGGTAACGTAGCGTCGGCGTCCGTCGCTCCGGGCCGGACGCTGAGCGCGGGTCCCCTAGACGCGCTCTCCGATGCTGATGTTGCCCTGCTTATCGGATTTCCATTCGGGGAACGCGCGGATCTGCCCGGTGACAGCGACCGTGATACAGGCTGGCCCAGGCAAAATCAATCATCACAAGTTAGCCTTTACGTCTACCGCGTGATGCTTATCGGAGCGTGTAATATATAGAACCGCGCCGGTTGGTATTTGTCAGATCGGTGGATTTCATATAGCACCAATACAAGAAGTCGGCGTCAAGCCGCAAACAGATGATAGGCCAAGTTGTAAGAAACGACAAGAACATTTTTGTTCACCGCTATTTATGCCTGACTAATTCTTATGTCGCCATTGACTACACTATACTCCACTCCGCTCTGCCACTCTGCCGTATTCAGTACTCTGCTTCCCTCTCCCGGACGCCGAGTTATATAGTCCGCATCGTTGAGTCTCGAAGAATCGGGAGCCACATAGCGGCCTTCCCGAATAGTCGTGGTTACTTCGCGTAGATCTAGATGGCGATCCTATTGCTGCATCGAGAAAGGTCTGGTGATACAGGCTGGCCCAGGCAAAATCAATCATCACAAGTTAGCCTTTACGTCTACTCCGTGATGCTTATCGGAGCGTTTAATATAGAACCGCGCTGGTTGGTATTTGTCAGATCGGTGGATTTCATATAGCACCAATACCAGAAGTCGGCGTCAAGCCGCAAACAGATGATAGGCCAAGTTGTAAGAAACGACAAGAACATTTTTGTTCACCGCTATTTATGCCTGACTAATTCTTATGTCGCCATTGACTACACTATACTCCACTCCGCTCTGCCACTCTGCCGTATTCAGTACTCTGCTTCCCTCTCCCGGACGCCGAGTTATATAGTCCGCATCGTTGAGTCTCGAAGAATCGGGAGCCACATAGCGGCCTTCCCGAATAGTCGTGGTTACTTCGCGTAGATCTAGATGGCGATCCCATTGCTGCATCGAGAAAGGTCTGGTGATACAGGCTGGCCTAGGCAAAATCAATCATCACAAGTTAGCTTTTACGTCTACCCCGTGATGCTTATCGGAGCGTGTAATATAGAACCGCGCCGGTTGGTATTTGTCAGATCGGTGGATTTCATATAGCACCAATACAAGAAGTCGGCGTCAAGCCGCAAACAGATGATCGGCCAAGTTGTAAGAAACAACAAGAACATTTATGTTTACCGCTATTTATGTCTGACTAATTCTTATGTCGCCATTGACTACACTATACTCCACTCCGCTCTGCTACTCTGCCGTATTCAGTACTCTGCTTCCCTCTCCCGGACGCCGAGTTATATAGTCCGCATCGTTGAGTCTGGAAGAATCGGGAGCCACATAGCGGCCTTCCCGAATAGTCGTGGTTACTTCGCGTAGATCTAGATGGCGATCCCATTGCTGCATCGAGAAAGGTCTGGTGATACAGGCTGGCCCAGGCAAAATCAATCATCACAAGTTAGCCTTTACGTCTACCGCGTGATGCTTATCGGAGCGTGTAATATAGAACCGCGCTGGTTGGAATTTGTCAGATGGGTGGATTTCATATAGCACCAATACAAGAAGTCGGCGTCAAGCCGCAAACAGATGATAGGCCAAATTGTAAGAAACGACAAGAACATTTATGTTCACCGCTATTTATGTCTGACTAATTCTTTTGTCGCCATTGGCTACACTATACTCCACGCCGCTCTGCTACTCTGCCGTATTCAGTACTTAGCTTCCATCTCCCGGTCGCCGAGTTGTATAGTCCGCATCGTTGAGTCTGGAAGAATCGGGAGCCACATAGCGGCCTTCTGGAATAGTCGAGGTTACTTCGCGTAGATCTAGATGGCGATCCCATTGCTGCATCGAGAAAGGTCTGGTGATACAGGCTGGCCCAGGCAAAATCAATCATCACAAGTTAGCCTTTACGTCTACCCCGTGATGCGTATCGGAGCGTGTAATATAGAACCGCGCTGGTTGGAATTTGTCAGATGGGTGGATTTCATATAGCACCAATACAAGAAGTCGGCGTCAAGCCGCAAACAGATGATAGGCCAAATTGTAAGAAACGACAAGAACATTTATGTTCACCGCTATTTATGTCTGACTAATTCTTTTGTCGCCATTGGCTACACTATACTCCACGCCGCTCTGCTACTCTGCCGTATTCAGTACTTAGCTTCCATCTCCCGGTCGCCGAGTTGTATAGTCCGCATCGTTGAGTCTGGAAGAATCGGGAGCCACATAGCGGCCTTCTGGAATAGTCGAGGTTACTTCGCGTAGATCTAGATGGCGATCCCATTGCTGCATCGAGAAAGGTCTGGTGATACAGGCTGGCCCAGGCAAAATCAATCATCACAAGTTAGCCTTTACGTCTACCCCGTGATGCGTATCGGAGCGTGTAATATAGAACCGCGCTGGTTGGTATTTGTCAGATCGGTGGATTTCGTATAGCACCCATACAAGAAGTCGGCGTCAAGCCGCAAACAGATGATAGGCCAAATTGTAAGAAACGACAAGAACATTTATGTTCACCGCTATTTATGTCTGACTAATTCTTTTGTCGCCATTGACTACACTATACTCCACTCCGCTCTGCTACTCTGCCGTATTCAGTACTCTGCTTCCATCTCCCGGACGCCGAGTTGTATAGTCCGCATCGTTGAGTCTGGAAGAATCGGGAGCCACATAGCGGCCTTCCCGAATAGTCGAGGTTACTTCGCGTAGATCTAGATGGCGATCCCATTGCCGCTTCGAGAAAGGTCTGGTGAACCACAAAGCGGCATCTAGAATATTGGAGGTCACTTCGCGTCGATTTAGAAGGTGAGTCACAGACGCCGGTAAGCGGCTTTTGCGGTCGTGGTTCGTGTAAAAACAGAGATCCGCCATGAAGTTCTCAACTCGCTCAACAGATGGCGCCAACATTACTATTTGTCACAATATAAAGATCGTCGTAGGCTTTTCAAACTAAATGCTTTAAACAAATCGGAAAAATCTAGACCCCGCGATGATCTTTTAGTTCCAATTACTACAAATTTAAATTCTTTCTGAAAGGGAGACAGTGTCATTCTACGTAGTGACAGAAAGACAGAACACCACTTTTATTAATTATTCATGATTGTGTAGTGCCACCAAGTCTGTGTACACCGAACAGAAAAACGCCAACATGGACCTCATTTATGGGGAATGTTTTCAAAATGTTGCCAAAATTTACAATACAAAATTACCCATTTTTTCAAGAATTTCTGAATTTTTCCAAATATTTAAGTTTTTTATCAAGATATCCTAATCTTGATCTTACTTTCCGAATATCCCAATTTTACATTTACTTTCCAAACTTTTGAGTCCCATTTTTTCCCAAAACTTCAAATCCAATTTTTTTTCCAAATTCCTTTTGTCCAAAACTCCCAAACTTGTCCTTATTTTTTCTTATTTCTAAAGCTTTCAACATTTCCAAATTCCACTTTGTTTCCAATATTTCCAATTTTATTCCAAATATCTTAGAATTATTTTCCAAATTTTCGAATTTCACAATTATTTTCTAAATTTTCAAATACAAATTATACCAAAATTTCAAATTCAAATTTATTTCCAAATTTGAATTATCTTTTCAACATTCCAAAATGTTTTCATATTTCGAAAATTCCATTTTTTTGCCATTGACTACAATATTTTTCAGAATTTCCAATTTTTTCATGTCAAAATTTCTTAAAAATATCCAAAATGTTTTCAAATTTTCTGATTTTTTTTCCAATATTTACGAGTTTTTTCAAAATATTATAATCTAAAACTCGTACCGAATTTCTGAATTTTACAAATTTTTCTATCAATTTATGGATTTTTTCCAATTATTCGAATTTTTTTTTAAATAGCCTAATCTTGAACTTATTTTCCGAATTGCTGAATTTCACATTCATTTCCCAAATTTTTAAATCCATTTTTTTGCAAATTTGCAGATCTAATTTTTTTCCAATTTCAACATTTTTTCAAAATTTCCAAATTCGTTCTTATTTTGAAATTTCCAAATTGTTTTTAAAATTTCCAACATAGTTTCATAATTTCCAAATTCTCTCTTTTTAAAATTTTGCCAAAATTTACAATACAAAATTTCCCATTTTTTCAAGAATTCTGAATTTTTCCAAATATTTAAGTTTTTTATCAAGTTATCCTAATCTTGATCTTACTTTCCGAATATCCCAATTTTACATTTACTTTCCAAACTTTCGAGTCCCATTTTTTCCCAAAACTTCAGATACAATTTTTTTTCCAAAACTCCCAAACTTCTCCTTATTTTTTTCTTATTTCTAAAGCTTTCAACATTTCCAAATCCCACTTTGTTTCCAATATTTCCAATTTTATTCAAAATCTCTTAGAATTATTTTCCAAATTTTCGAATTTCACAATTATTTTCTAAATTTTCAAATACAAATTTTACCAAAATTTCAAATTCAAATTTATTTCCAAATTTGAATTATCTTTTCAACATTCCAAAATGTTTTCATATTTCGAAAATTCCATTTTTTGCCATTGACTACAATATTTTTCAGAATTTCCAATTTTTTCATGTCAAAATTTCTTAAAAATATCCAAAATGTTTTCAAATTTTCTGATTTTTTTTCCAATATTTACGAGTTTTTTCAAAATATTATAATCTAAAACTCGTACCGAATTTCTGAATTTTACAAATTTTTCTATCAATTTATGGATTTTTTCCAATTATTCGAATTTTTTTTAAATAGCCTAATCTTGAACTTATTTTCCGAATTGCTGAATTTCACATTCATTTCCCAAATTTTTAAATCCATTTTTTTGCAAATTTGCAGATCTAATTTTTTTCCAATTTCAACATTTTTTCAAAATTTCCAAATTCGTTCTTATTTTGAAATTTCCAAATTGTTTTTAAAATTTCCAACATAGTTTCATAATTTCCAAATTCTCTCTTTTTAAAATTTTGCCAAAATTTACAATACAAAATTTCCCATTTTTTCAAGAATTTCTGAATTTTTCCAAATATTTAAGTTTTTTATCAAGTTATCCTAATCTTGATCTTACTTTCCGAATATCCCAATTTTACATTTACTTTCCAAACTTTCGAGTCCCATTTTTTCCCAAAACTTCAGATACAATTTTTTTTCCAAAACTCCCAAACTTCTCCTTATTTTTTTCTTATTTCTAAAGCTTTCAACATTTCCAAATCCCACTTTGTTTCCAATATTTCCAATTTTATTCAAAATCTCTTAGAATTATTTTCCAAATTTTCGAATTTCACAATTATTTTCTAAATTTTCAAATACAAATTTTACCAAAATTTCAAATTCAAATTTATTTCCAAATTTGAATTATCTTTTCAACATTCAAAAATATTTGCATACTCCGAAAATTCCATTTGTTTGACAAAATATACAATATTTTTCAGAATTTCCAATTTTTTCATATGTCGAAATTTCCAAATTTTTTCAAAATATCCAATATTTTTTAAAATTTTCTAAAATTTTTTTCCCATTATTTACGAGTTTTTTCTAAATATTATAATCTAAAAATTTTACCGAATTTCCGAATTTTACAAATTTTTCTATCAATTTATGAATTTTTTCCAATAATTGGATTTTTTTTAAACAGCCTAATCTTGAACTAATTTTCCGAATTTCTGAATTTCACATTCATTTACCAAATTTTCAAATCCATTTTTTGCAAATTTACAGACGTAATTTTTTTCAAATTTCAATATTTTTTAAAAATTTCTAACTTATTTGTACTTATTTTGAAATTTACAAAATGTTTTTAAAATTCCTAACATAGTTTCATAATTTCCAAATTCTCTCAAAAATCTCCAATTTTTTTCCAACATTTTCAATTTTCCCTAAAATTTCCTAACATTGAACTTATTTTCGATATTTTTTTTAAAAGATCACAGTGTCGTTTAAAAGTAAACATGTGGACCGGGATTCTAAATGGGAGACTCATTGAACCCGTCTTGAATGGCGAAATTTATTTAGACCTTTAGAAAGTTTATTAGAAGATGTGCGGATCATCCTTGGTTAGCAAGGCGGTGTTGCCAAGCTGCCATAAAATATTTATAAAAGGCTACATTTATCCTAAACAGAATGGATCACAGCTTTTTTCACGGTTTTTGGTGGTTACGTCAAGAAGTTATCCGAAATTAAGAAATACATCATCTTAACGATCTGAAGAAATCAAAAAATTTAATATTAAAAACAATCACAATAAACTAATTGCATATCTAATGGAAACTTTGTATACTGAAACTCAAATACTTGATATTGGACAACTCCCTCATACAGTAAGAGTGCCCAAACTTGATTAAAAAAATCCGATAAGTACTTTGCGCGAAAACTTTCAGGATATACGTTATTGCTGTTAGGTAACAAGAAGGGTAAGGTTAACTCAGCCCGAGAAATCTTCAGGTACACGTGTCCGCTCCAAAATAAGTCTTGCTAATGTGATTTTCCAGAAGGCTGTCTGAAAAAATAGTCCATGGAAAATCCGTCTGCGTAGGCAGATGTAAAGACATCGACAGAACACGTGGCAATACGAGTACGCACGGTTGAGCCCCAGGCCCATTATCCTAATTTCAAAGTAAATTGGAGGACAGGAAATATTGGTCTGGTAAATCAAAAAACATATTCGAAGACTCGGCGACGTCGAGCACTGATTTAATTTTTTTCGGTGCTTTCCGTTCTCTAAAACATCGAATATAAAAGCGGAGATAATCTTGTTTCGGCGTTTTGGAATCATCTTGTTTTTGATGTTTATATAACAGGGCGACCCAATCGTTAGGAGATGGAATATTGCACCCAAAATAATAACATTTTAAAGAAAACTATTTGCCATCCAACCCCGTACAGAAGTAACTTGTAAAAAACAAGTTACAAGTTGCACTGTCGCTGTCTTATTTCAACCTCCTGTATACAGGGTGACTTTGAAGTTGAGTCATTAATTTGCAGATAATGATTGTAGAAGGAAGATAAACCAAAATATGTGTGTAAAAATAAAAAAAAATAAAAAAAAATGTTATCTTGTTTTATAAAGTATCCTCCCGACAAGTATTTCAGTGCGGACCTGTATTTGATCGTGCGGTCTTGGAGCACCGGCATGTCCTCCCCTGTGAGGTCTTAAGTCACCTGATTCACGAGCCCTTTGTACTACATTAACAAAGGCACTCGATTGGGAAACCACGCAACAAACACCACTATTCACTCACGCGTTACCGACTGACACATGACTGAATACAACTGAATAAAATTGTAGTAAAAACATCGTGATAAGCGTTTCAATTTCTTTCCCTTTTTTGTTTCCGATGCGATGAACCGATAAGGCGGATTATATCCGTTGTTGCCAAACACGAGCACATAATATTATTATTGAGACAGGACGGTACTCAAACTTCTAAAGGGCTATAACTTTGTTACTTTAATTTTACTAGAAAAATGTTAAAGGAAAAAAACATTTATTTTGATCAGATCTACTCACTGTTAAAATAAATGACTCAAGTTCGAAGTCACCCTGTAGAGGATAGTTGCGATGATTTGCTTCAGAGACAAGAGACCAAGCCCAGACCACGCTGATGAGTAGCCAAGAAGCACGAAACAGCTGCCCATGGTTGGCTGTATTTGTTCAGATGGAAAGAAGCATCGCGTCTAACTTTACATTGTGTTTGAAGGGGAAAATGCATCCCTTGCCATAGTAGGATTTTTATGACCCATTTCACGTTTGTTCAGAACACAAACAACAAACACTTCAACTGCATTTATGACTATCACCATCAGTTGGCGTTTTGTCTGCTTTCATACAATGTAACGGGAAACTTTAGGTATTTTGTTGTATGTCATTTTAGGATAGAAGCAGAATGGTTTATTTACAATGTACATACATCAACATGTACTCCGAGATACACAAAGTTGACAAGTTAGTTTATTCTAGAATACTGCATTAACTGCCAGCTTGCTCATAGTACAGTGCTTTTGACACGAAACTTATTTACTGTGACGTACCTTTTAGGGATACTAAATAATTGTTTACTCATCAAGTTCTGAGCGTCATTAAGATATACTCAGTGAGATTAGAGGTGTTACACCCGGAAAAAAATGTTTCTTTTTGCACAAAGTTGCCTCCTTCCCGTAACTGGCAAAAATGACGTACTTGGTATAGTTTGCCTGGAGATAATCTAACAACAAAGACAGACTTACAGTAAATATGAGTAACTGTGACCCAACGGACCTAAGACAGCAATGGCGAGTGGTTGAACGAGACACACAATATTTTAACAATATGAAGACAAACATAATTCCTCTTTGAAGTGTCCTCCCTACGGCGTCGGCTCCTTCATTAGAGAATTCGGCCTAGGGGTGCTGGAATTTGAATAGTGGCAGTGGAGGGATTGTAAAGGGTTTACAGACACGTGTTGGATCAGCTTTGTTTGTCTACATGCATATACAGGGTGTCCCAGAAGTATAGACACACCCAAATACATCGGAAACTGACGGTGCTAGAGAAAATCTTCAAATATAGAAGTTTTAGAAAATTAAATGGCGCATCTACAGGTGATATTGGATTTGAAGTTGGAGGTCATTTCAAAGGCAAGTTGATTGTTTCAGACGAGGAAACTCTTTTTTTGTTGCAGAAACAGAAGGCAAAAAGAATCCTTTCCAACGGTATAATAATAATAACACTGGACAACAAATTTTAGTTTTTTAATTGTATCTTGTGGGAAAAGTGCACTTCTTTGTTAATTTTGGGGCGCTGAATCCAAAAATGACAATGAAATAAAAAAATTAGTTGCGGATTAGAAAAAAAACTTTTTATTTTTGAGGATATATTAAAAAAAGTAACAAGATTCATATACTTATAAGAATCACTATATGCGCTGTCTTTTTGCTGTTCTTTTATGGATCGTTTCTGGAGCATCTCTACCAAGAGTCCAACAGTAGTCTGCAAGCATGGAAGGATTCCACTTTCCCTGGTACCTTTTTTCCATTGTTGAAATATCCTGATGAAAACGTTCGCCGTGCTCATCACTTACGGCTCCGCAATTGTCAGGAAAAAAGTCCAGGTGTGAGTGTAGGAAATGTATCTTAAGAGACATATTACAGCCCGTCTTTTGATACGATGACAGCATATTTTTGAGAAGGGTTTTATAGTTGTCAGCTTTTATATTTCCCAAGAAATTAGTGACCACCAGACGGAAATCATTCCAAGCAGTTTTTTCAATACCTGTTAAAGTGTTTTCAAACTGTGTATCTTTCAAAATATTTCGAATCTGTGGCCCAACAAAAATACCTTCTTTAACCTTTGCCTCACTTAGTCTTGGAAATTTCTGACGCAGGTATTGAAAAGCTGACCCATCTCTATCTAATGCCTTGACAAAGTTTTTCATTAGGCCCAACTTGATATGCAGTGGTGGTAATAAATTTTTTTGCGAATCTACTAATGGCATATGCTGTACATTTTTTTGACCTGGCTCTAGGAATTGACGAACAGGCCAGTTTTTTCTGGTGTAATGAAGTGCCTTTGCCCGACTGTCCCATTCACACAAAAAACAGCAAAACTTTGTGTAGCCTAGCTGCAGCCCAAGTAAAAGTGCAACAACTTTCAAATCGCCACAAATATGCCATTGGTGCTCATCGTATTTTATGCATGTCAATAGGTACTTCATATTGTCATATGATTCTTTCATGTGAACTGCATACCCTACAGGAAGAGATGGTAAAATATTTCCAATATGCAATAACACTGCCTTTAAACTCAATGTTGAACTGTCTATAAACAATCTCCATTCTTCTGGGTTATAGTTTATATTTAAAGCCGCCAGTAATCCGTTAATGTTACTGCAGAAAACCAAGTTATTCTCCATATTGAAAAATGGTTCTAAGTCTTTGTGGCGTTTACGAAAAACACATACCGAAACATCGTCTTCTAACAAGTTCCACTGCTGCAGTCTTGATCCAAGTAACTCTGCCTTACATTTTGGAAGTTCTAAATCTCTTACAAGATCATTTAATTCTGACTGTGTTATTTTGTGCGGTTGATGGCATGACGTGCTCGGTATAAAATCAGGATCTCTTGACGTTGATGGCATATCTTCTTCCTGACGAATCACTCGATCGCCATGATCTGATTCGTTTTCTGATTCACAAGTGTAGGATTCTGGGGGTTTTGGAATAGGATTTTCGTCACTGTGAGGCACAGGTCTCATCGCAGATGGTATGTTTGGGTAGTTAATAACCGATTTTTTTTTCTTTGACATACCTGTGGCTTGTCCAACACAAGGTACCATGCAAAAGTAACAATCATTAATATGATTTGTAGGCTCTCTCCAAACCATTGGGACAGCAAAGCGCATAGACCGTTTTTTGCCATTTAACCAGCTCCTCAAACTTGAAGCACATGTATTACAGCAGATGTGGGGTGCCCACTGTTTGTCTTGATCACCTAGTTTACAACCGAAATAAAGCTGATATGCCTTTGTTATTAGTGGAGTAATAGACCGTCTCTGAGACGCAAAAGTCACATCACCACACACGTAACAAAACTGATCTGGATTGTTTACACACTTTCGAGACATCTTGCATGAACGCTGTCAGCCAACTGAGGAAAAAATGGCTAATATAAAACAATATAATGTACACGTATGTATAACGTAACACAATCATGCCGATTACATCATCTTTCCTTGCCGAATATAAAAATGTAGCACGTGCATTCTTGTGAATTACAGTATATTAACACTGTCACAGCAGGAACACATATAATTACCGTATCTCTAAAACTTGAACTAATATTGAAAAAATAAGTTTCATTCCGGTTTTAGCACATTAAAAATAGTAATATTTTGTTGATTTTATTTAGAATATTTTTTGGCTGTTGATCAGTGTAATAGTAATAATCTAAACACAGAAATGTGGTTGCACAAGTCAGCTAAAGTAAAAAACAAAAAATAGTAGAACCAAATAAATAATACAAACATGAAACACCAAGTGGCAATAAAAGGTAAAGGGTTAATAAAAGCAAAGTTAAGATTTCGGTGAATAACAAGTAGAGTTGATTAAAAATAATATAAAAGAGGCTCATCACAGTAAAAATGATGCTAGTCTGAAAAAAGTGGAGTTAAGGAAAGCTTCTTACTTCGAAGAAAGCTTCAAATAGTAGGAATCATTTCATAGTTTTGCAAAATTGTTCAACATCGAGAGCTTTTATTTGCCATTTTCTGGTCCACCCTGTATTAGGCATAATATACTGAGGGTACTTGAGAAAGTTGATTGATAGCATGTGTCGTCATAAATGAACCTATCCTAGAGTTTACTCCGAATAATTTTCCCTCAAAAATATGAATTCTCCATTTACCCCTCACGCTTGGTTCATACTCGAAGGCGGTACAGAATAGAATTTTATCTGATAAATATTTATGTATTCATATTACGCTCACCTGGGGTTTTGTGAATCGGTATAAGTCTTGCCGAAATGGTAATCTAATATATTTATTATACACGTTTGACAACAATCCACGTTTTTTGAAATTTGAAGCATCTTAACGATATGGATAGATATTGTCGATATTCTCGCCCAAATGCTAAACATGTTACCACTTACGAGCGATGTCTTTTAAGTTTTGCATATAGAAACATAGTAGGCCGCGCGGATCGAACGTCAGTACTGAATCTTAACCTCACTCTTTAGTAAACCTAAATTCAAAGTTTCACAACAATACTAGCAGTGTTCTCACTACAGTGAGAAAGTGTCACCAAGTCATTAGAAAAATGGAACTCAACCGAGAACATTTTCGCGCTATAATTTATTACAACTTACAGAGACAATTATCGCAACAGGGATGCCTTGCTGAGTTACTGTCTATTTTCGGCAACGAAGCGCCACATCAGTCGACAATTTCCCGTTGGTATGGAGAATTCAAACCTGGACGGGTGAGTCTTAGCGACAATCTCAGGGTTGGTGCACCAAAAACGGCAGTCACGCAGGAAAACGTCGATGCTGTGCGCAAACTCATAATTGAAGATAGACATGTGACATATCGCGAGATTGAGGCGTCCTTGAAGACGTCAATTCAAAAAATTTAACATGAAGTATTAGGAGTAAGAAAATTAGTTTCTCGTTGGATACCCCACCTGTTGACTGAAGAGCAGAAAGCAGCCAGGGTTAATTGGTGCCAAAAAACGCTTGACCGTTTCAATTCGGATACTCAAAAAATGTGTACCGCATTGTTAGTGGTGATGAATCGTGGATTTACTGTTATGAACCAGAAAATAAACGACAGTCGGCTGTATTTAACGGAAGAAAACGTGGAATTATTGTACCATCCTCCATATAGTCCCGATCTAAATCGTAACGATTTCTTTACTTTCCCGAAAATTAAAAACAGACTGCGTGGTCAAAGGTTCCAGTCACCAGAAGAAGCAGTTGACGCAGTCAAAATGCCATTTTGGATCTGCCAGCAAACGAGTGCTTTGAAAATTGGTTCGAGCGCATGCAGATGTGTATAAATCTTCGTGGAGAATACTTCGAAAAACAATAAAGTCATTTAAAACTACCTAACGTGTTGTTTTATTTCCATATGCAAAACTTAAAAGACATCCCTCGTATACCTTTGAAAAAGAGGCAGCAGAAATATTGTTCAGAGAAAATTTGCAAGCAAAGTGTTGAAAAACAATAGAAAAAGGCCACTGGAATGGATTTGAAGACACAAGTGTCATGTAAAATTTTGTTTAATTGCTTTTTTGCATTAAACTGATCTTTAGGAGTGATTCTTTCTTTCTTTATTGTAAAAACAAGATAATAACAAACTAATTAAACTAAATGTTTAAGATGTCAATAAGGTAAAAAGTTCCAATTTTCTCCTTTAAATAATTTTGTTACATGACACCTTCATCCATTTGTGTCTTCATTTGGTGAATGTATTTATCATACTGTAAATAACAAGTGAAAAAATTTTCAGCCTTATCAGTTGGACATTCCGGTTTTTATACTGCTTTTTTTTTAATTCACTAACGCTCTAAAAATGAATATTTCAGCCGTAGTAAAGAATCAACGTTGGCGGATTTTGGTTCTTGACATCCTTTACGATCGGTTACGATGCCTAGAGTACGGAGACCTGTACGATTTCGTCAACTTAGTGAGTTTGATAGGGGCCGTATAGTGGGACTTCGGGAAGCTGGACTTTCTTTTCGGACAATTGCAGTTGGAGTGCAAAGAAGTGTAGACACTGTGGTTAGGTGTTGTCAGGCATGGCTTCGGGAAGGCCGTACGCAAAGAGCAAGGGGCACTGGACGCCGCCGTAGAACAACAGACCGTGAAGATCGCCGTCTAAGATTATTGGCCTTAAGGGACCGTTTCTCCGCTACCAGGTCCATTGCAAATGAAAGGTTTGCAGAACACGGAAGACCTATTGGCATGCGAAGTGTTTACCGACGAACGAGAAGTTTTGGCTTGTTTTCATAACGGCCACACTGGGCCTCCCTTTAACTCGAGAACACCGTCGTAATCGCCTTGAGTGGTGCAGACAACGGTCACTCTGGGATCAGGAATGGAACAGTATTGTCTTTAGTGACGAGTCTCGATTTTGTTTAGGCATGCTCGATGGTCGTGCCAGGGTTAGAAGGCGACGTGGTGAAAGGAGGAATCCATAGTTTTTTGTTGAAAGACATGTTCATCACACCGTTGGAGTTATGGTTTCGGGTGCTATAGCTTATGGTTCCAGGTCACCTTTAATCTTCATCAGAGGTAACATGAACGCGCAGCGTTATATCCACGAAGTTCTAGAACCCCATCTTTTACCCTATCTTGACACCCTGGCAGATCCAACTTTCCAACAAGATAATGCCCGACCACATGTTGCAAGAGTCACAATAGACTTCTTTCAACATAATGATGTCACATTGTTACCATGGCCACCAAGATCTCCCGACTTATCCCCAATTGAGCACGTGTGGGATATGATGGGTAGGAGATTGCTCAATTTGCAACGTCCTCCTCAGACAGCACTTCGAGAGGAGTTGGTGGTTGCCTGGAATGAGATACCACAGGAGGACATTGACCACCTGATCAGAAGCATGCCTAGGCGCGTTGGAGAATGCGTAGCACATTAGGGTGCATCCACACATTATTAAAGGTCAAAGGGCTTTAAAGCAGTGCAATCATTTTGAAATTTTTATCATTTACTTATTATGCTTCATTAAGTACTTATACAAAATTTTATTAAAATAAAACCATTTAAACTGGGTGTTCGGATTTATATGTCACTTAGTATATAACAATGACTCAATAATATGATAATTTAAGTTACGGCCAAATTTCTCAAAATTTGAAATATCACTTCTGTAAGAGAGTCCATAGATCAAAAAGATGCATAGAAAAATTCCCAGGATAAAAAACTGAGAATTTGACATAGCCCCAAACTTTGCTACAAAAAAATTACTTCCTTTGCTCACCCTGAATATGTGGATTAGTACAAGAAATATACCGGTCGAACCCTGTACGGACTCTCAAAGAGTTGGTCAAGAACCTTCCGAATATCGCAACTCGATGTCTCCTTCCACTTTGTAAAGCAACTGTCCACCAGTTTAGTTTTTTGTCTACTTTGACATGTCAATAATTCTTCAGATCAATGGTGTGTATGAGTCATTTACCGTTGTCTTACTGCCTTTCCAAGTAGCTCAAGTGAGCGTATGTATTTTCATTCTTTAGGGAGCACATGATAACACCTATACTACAACTATTTAAAACTGTAATGACTCATACGCGTGATCAACACGTGATCAGAGCTCGATCCCGGCTTCCTTCCAGTACAGCCGTATAGCGTACGACATATGTCGTTTCTGTGGCTTTGCGGTGGTCAACAGCACAGACAGAGATGGAAATAATGGCTGATTGTTCTCCGCCGGTAGGACCAATGAAATCAAAGACGCGCCTCGACCGGCAGACTCATAGGCGTCGGCAACGTGTTTCGTTGAGCGATCGCATATTGTGTGTTTTTATAAGAATTGTTGTGTGATTGTTATTGTTGTGGTTTCTGTGGTTACTGTTTTGGTTATACTTAACCATGGAGAGTACAAATGGCACGAGTGGAAGTACTGAAAGCCAGGGAACAAGTAGACGGCTTCGTAAAGCACTGAAGAGGGACGCGAAAGAAATCATGCTCAAAGTGTTCAATTATCTGAACAGAACTATGTCGCAGGGAGATGCACTCGCGCGTTGTGAAAGTATGACAGGCGTTCCAGAGTGGACCATTCGCAGGGTGGTGCATGAAAAGAAGAAAACTGGAGCTACTACTGATCCAAAGTTTAATTTGAAGGGACGAAACGCCGTTAAATTGGATGACGATAGCAAAATGGCGTTAAGGCGAACCGTACATTCATTCTTCTTTAGGAATGAGATACCAACCCTCAAGGCTGTACATGCAGCGATCAAGCAATATGAAATTATACCCCAAATGAGCGTCGAGGTAATGAGGAAATCCCTGCACGAAATTAATTTTCGTTACGAAACGCGTAATCGGAAGTCAGTATTGATAGAGAGACCTGAAATAGTCGCCTGGCATCGAAAATACCTACGCGAAATGATTGAATATAGGCGACAAAGCAGAAAAATCTATTATTTGGACGAGACATGGGTAAATGCAGGTCACACAGTTAAAAAAAACCTGGATAGACAAAAACGTAGTGAGTAACCGACAAGCAAGCATTGAAGGTTTGTCAACAGGTCTTCGTGGACCGTCAGGGAAAGGTCAAAGATTGATCGTAACTCATATTGGTAGCGATAGTGGCTTTTTAGAAGAGTGTGACTTGATTTTCGTCTCTAAGAAAGGAGGTGATAACCATGACGAAATGAATGCCAGCTGCTTCGAGAGCTGGTTCAAGGGGATGCTTCAGCGAGTTGAGCCCAACACTGTGATCGTCATGGATAAATCCTTCCTACCATAGTCGTCGAGCCGAACGTGTACCGACTATTGTATCTCGAAAAAGTGACATGCAGCAATGGTTGCGCGAAAAAGGAATCCCGTTTGACGATTCATGTGTGAAAGCGGAATTGTATGAAAAAATTAAACAGCACAAACCTGCGAACATTAGTTACGTGACTGATGAGATGGCCCGTCAATGTGGTGTCACTGTGCTGCGGTTACCGCCCTACCACTGTGAACTGAACCCAATAGAGCTCATCTGGGCTCAAGTGAAGGGTTATATTGCGCGCCATAACACACCCTTCAAATTACCAGACGTTAAGGTTTTACTTGAGACTTCCATACAGCTAGTAACGCCCGAAGCTTGGCAGAATGCTATCCGTCATGTTGTGAAGGAAGAAACAAAAATGTGGCAGCTTGACCACCACATCGACACCATCATAGAGCCAGTTATAGTCAATTTCAACGAGGAAAGGGATAGCGACAGTTTATTACTGTCAGATGTAAGTGGAAGCGACGATGAATAAAGGTAATTCCCAAATTTTTGACTTACAATATGTTTCAAACCACTCTTTATTAAGCATGTGACAAATCTAGTTCACCCATGTTAAACATTCATACCCCGCCTATGAACAGCCGACTACTGGTAGTTAAGTGATGTTCACGTGAACATCGATGAGTCATTACAGTTTTAGATAGTTATAGTATAGGTCGCAGAAAGCTTTGTGAGACATTAAATTTATAACCTATCGCGTTGTGCGTTATCAACTACTCGACTGCCCTCTGTTGAAGGCGCCTGGGTATTTATTTTGAAATAAACTGGCGAATTCAAGCGCAATCCCGCGCTTTATCGTAATTGTCTGGATGCTGATCGATGCTTCTCGAACGCTCCCGATATCGACAGATCCATCTCGATGATGCCGCACGCCATACCATCCTTGACGCACGGTGGCGTAACTCTGGTTGCCTACCTATCTTCTCATCGATATACGATGATGTCTCATCGGTATCCAAAGTTCTAACTACGAGGGCGTTGCAATACTTATTTTGAGAGTATACCACATTATTGATTTGCGAACTCAAAACTTTCTATTCATTTATTAAGTTGTTCATCTCCCTAAAAAAACTTCAACAGCAATCTTGTGTTGTACAGCAATGATTAAATAAGCTTTCATGCAATTGAATCTTTTTGTAAGCGTAATTATCCTTGACACCGCTAGATAGATGTATCTTTTTCATCGAGAAATAACTACATGCTGGAATAGCCTTTCCCGGAAATTACAACCTTCAGCGTTTCAAGCTGGATTAAAGTCGGAAATGGAAATCCCATATCTCTAACGTAATACCATGGCCCCGAGATGTTACAATACATTCGAGTATATGCTTACATAAATGTTTCTATTATCTGTTTTACATAAATATGCAAGGATTTTGCAAATAGGAAAGGCTTATTTCCATGCAGATTGAAAGGGCGCGCGTGTTTAGGGAAAGCATGTTTATGTGCCGGATGGTGTGAATACAGTGTTGGGATGTGACAAGGACCTGCCGCTGTACAGGGTGGCCAAGTAAGAATGCGAGCTACTATACAGGGTTTGTCCGGAAAGTAATAGGACTCATTTTTTGAATAACGTCCAACGCCAAAAAAAGGGAAGAATGAGCAAATCCAAAGTGAAGACGTTGCTCATTGTCTTTTTTAACATCAAAGGCATCGTCCACCATGAATTTGTTCCTCTTGGAAAAACCATCAACGCCAAGTTTTACGTGGAAGTGCTCGGGAGACTCAAACGAAGGGTCAGTCGGGTCCGACAAGACATCGCAGCCGACTGGAAGTTGCACCACGACAACGCCCCGGCTCACACCGCCTTTCTTGTGAACAGCTACCTGACCAAGGCCAGCATCCCAACGCTTCCGCAGCCGCCCTACAGCCCAGATGTGGCCCCCCGGACTTTTCTTTGGGGCCTATGAAACGCAAGCATTTTGAGATGACTGATGGGATCCAAGCAGCATGCACCGCGGCTCTCAAATCTATTCCGGAGAATGTCTTCCGTGACGCCTTCAATGCTTGGAAATCGCGCTGGCAGCGCTGCATCGACGCAGAAGGAGCCTATTTTGAAAGTTTTAAAAGAATTGTAACGATTGGCTCAATCATTTTTTTTAAATCGACTCAGTCCTATTACTTTCCGGACAGACCCTGTATGCTTGCGGCAAAAAAGTTATTCGAACGGCCAAGAGCAAAACCTGGAAAATACTTTCAAGTTTCGGGGGGCGTAACTGTAATCTTGAATCTAAAAAAATGATGTTTCTGTCAATTCTGATATATTAACCTAACAAAAAATACCTGATCGAGTCGGATAATGTGAACTTTTTTGCTTGACAATTTTTGCTGTGTCTCTAAAAATAATGTGGTGGGGGTATTAGAAAAAGACAAGGTTGAAAAGGGGCTACAAATGTTATAATATTTGAAGTTTTGTTGGTATCACATGTGACCGCTGAGGGCTTTTTTTGATATTCCGACAGAAGTGGTTAATTTTCTCTTAAAACTTAAATGCATTGATATGATTTTTGTTAGAAAAAGTAGCTTAAAGATTGATGTCTAAGCAAGCTTGCGAAAACCGCATCTTGATATCGTGTTCCTAACCTAAAATTTAGACTAAAGAAAGTTTCATACTGAAATCCCTTAAAATTTTATTCTTTTAACAAATCTTTCTGGAATCCTTTTTTATTCATTACAGTAGAATAGAACAAATTAGTGTTTGTAACTTTGTCAGGTTATTCGCCTCAAAGTCGTATTTTCCCGCGTTACTTGATCAAAAATGAAACGACTTTCAAGGTCCATGGCATTCTAGATCGAAAAATCAAAATTAAAATAAAAATGATTGTATTTGTCAAATATTGAGAAGTCGAAATAAGTAAAAATACATAGGGTGTGCCATTTAAAAATCGAAAGTCGGAGTCGTTTTCGGTCAAACCGGAAGTATGCTGAAGCAAGTTGGTATGCCAAAAAATGTAGATTCATCTACGAGCCCCTTCGCACTTCAGTTGGCCCAACTATTGAAATCTTAGTTATTTTCTTATCAAACACAAATAATAAAAATGTAGCAGGATGTTATAGGTTTAAAATATTAACAATGAATATTTTGATAATATATAATAGAAAACACCAACTTTATCACTCCTTAATCAAATTTGCAGCATAAAAATAACACATGTTGCAATTACAGCATATCAACCTATTTTCATTTCAATGCAAAATAAGTCTATAACGCATAGGTGGCTGTGAAAAATAATAGCCATGACAATTTTTTATATATATATATATATATACATCAAAGTTACACAGAATCCATGCAATGGGTAATTAACTATAAATATAAAAAACCACAGAAAACAACTTGTGAGTAGTAGTACAATTTCATCTTACAAAAAGTTGTTGACAAAAAACAGGAACTAATAGTATGTCCCCTACATGCAAAATATGAACATCTATGAAACATTGTAAAAAGTTCTCACTTATTCATATTTATTTAACAGGATATAAGTGAGATGAATTAGTTAATGCTCCAATGGTAATTCATTAGGAAAAAGGAATCAATCTATGGCGTTCTTGCAATGATCAGAAAACAGAAACACAGTCTACGGACTCGTATAATACGAAACTCCCAAATTTCGTTTTTCTATCTTCAAAAATAAAAAAGTCATATTACTGAATTTGTTCTATAAGATATAGAACAAATAAAGTATAAAATGCTTCTAAAATTTCAGCTCGCCAATATTGTACTTTTTCAATCAGTCCTCGGAAAACGCCACTTTTGCGCGGTCTACTTTTTCTCGCGAGCACAGAAAATCAATTCTGTTTGTCTTCACAGAAACACGCTTGGAAGCGCACTTTTCTAGCATCTACCTCGCAAAAACGTATGCCTTCTACCCGAGATGCTCGAGCCAGTGGCGAAAAGGTTCCGTTCAAGTGGAATGCAAAAACGGCGCTTTGTCAATTCGGTGGAGATGATGGTGGTTACCGTCGCCTTCCGAACCGAGGAGAGAGATCCTCGGCCCTCATTATTTACATACTGCTTGTTCTGGCATTTGAGATATTGAGAGAACGCGGCCTCATAAATTTACTCTACAACGTGGAAGCTAGTAGCTTACAGATTTCTTGAAGTGCTTTTTGGCAAGGTAGGATTTCTGCGTGGGACATATCTACTCTACTTGCTGGGCGCGAGATAATAGCGTAATAATGATCTTTCTTGTATCTCTTTGTCGGCTAGAGATGCGGTATTTTTGATAACCAATGCACGTCAATCACATAGGTATTCCATACTAGTTAAAATGATTTAGGGTGGATTTCACCAGGATTGTCAAATCAACAGTCCATTATTCTCCACCTATAGGGTAAGAGTACGTCAAATACAGCGAATGAGCTTCAAGTTCCAATCGACAAATTTTAGCAAATAACAGCTATGCAATGTTGGAAACAAAATACAGCAGACGCTCGATAATGTAAACTAATTTAATCCAAGTGTGGTTCACATTATCGAAATGTTTACATTAGCGAACGTGATTTATATAATATTTGATTTATTAAAAGAAACGTTTAATACATACTATTTATAACAAAATAAACAAATATTCTAACAGCGATAAGTATTTTTTAATTAGAAGAAAAATAATTAACAATTTTTGTCTGCGTAAATTAGCGCTTAGCATTGTCTTCCAATGCCTGCGCCCGTAATTTACGAAGAACTAAAATATCCGTGTATGAAACTTCTTTTCTTTCAGCCCAATCTAAAGCTTGGTTAAAAACTTGTATAGCTTGCGCGTCAGTCACTACACTTCTGACTTAAATGGGATCGTTCTCATCATCCTCACTGTCCATATCCTCCTCCTTATCAGCATCATTCGTCTGCTTATCTTTGTTCCATAAATTAATATCAGCAGGAGTACAAACAATGTTGGGATTCACTGTTTTCAATAAATCAACAACATCCAATGACACACTAATAACATTATCATTATTGGATCGCAAACGTTCTCTAATTACGCTTAAGGGGACATCGTCTTCTTCATCATCTTCATTATTGGTACAAAAGAGATTGTTTGAATAGTTTGCTGGTTAAGTTCATTCCAGGCCATATGTAAATCTAAAACAGCTTCTCGTAATGTTACTTTTTTTAAGGCCTCAGATAAGTTTTCAGGATTCTTTGATAAGACAGACGAAAGTAGAAACTTCCTATAGTATAGTTTGGTGAGTCTGATTATATTCTGGTCCATCGGTTGAATTAACGGTGTTACGTTGGGCGGCATGTACATAACGAAAATTGACCCATCCCTGCTCCTCAGTTGTTGCTCGGGAGGATGACTTGGTGCATTATCCAATAGTAAGAACGCTTTTATTGGAAGCGTCTGTTGTTTTAGGAAACCTTTTACCGACAAATTGAAAACACATCTTCAAATTATGAATAGAGCATTTGTGATAATTGATTGTCATACCTGAGGGACAAAGCACCTGTGGAACCATTTCAGGAATATACTGCTAGTCATCCAAGCGGTTTTTGAACAGTCATAATCAACAGGGATATTAACATTTTTAAATGAGCGCGGATTTTTTGCTTTCCCAATTACCAGTGGCTTTATTTTGTGTGAACCATTAGCATTAGTGCAGGCTAGAAACGTTATTCGTTGTTTCTTCGGCTTTCTTCCCGGGGCAGATTTTTCAAATGATGCAAATGGTAACATTTTCCAATAAAGGCCACTTTCATCTGCGTTGTAAATTTGTTCCATTCTTAAATCTAGCTCGGTAATTGTTTTCATCAATTTTTCTTTGAATGGTTGCACTAATTGTGGTTGTGCTGATAATTTTTCACCAGATATAGACAGCAGTCGGAATCCATATCTTGTTTTGAATGGTTGGCCAACCGATTCCCATATCATCGGCGCGGCGAGTCTACCCGGTTAGGACTTACGGATGAAATAATGCTAGCTCTTGGAGGTGACATTGAAATTTCCCTCCCGGGATGATAAATAGTAGGCGTAAGGGCGTAACGGTCGAGATCCCTCTCAACGATCTGCCAGAAGTACTCTTTCCGGGCCTACTGACCCTGATCACGGACGATGCCATGCGGTTTTGTTAACGGATCTCGTGGTGGTCTAACAAACATTTGGACGGATAACAGTGTAGTCGAAAAGATGGCGTCAAGTAAGTGGGTCTGCTCTTTCCACCGAACGCCGTCATCAGTTCGTAAAGGATTATGATCGACACAAGTTAGCTATGAACACGTATAACAAATATACTAAGTGACATATAAATCCGAACACCCAGTTTAAATGGTTTTATTTTAATAAAATTTTGTATAAGTACTTAATGAAGCATAATAAGTAAATGATAAAAATTTCAAAATGATTGCACTGCTTTAAATCCCTTTGACCTTTAATAATGTGTGGATGCACCCTAATGTGCCATGCATCCTCCAACGCGCCTAGGCATGCTTCTGATCAGGTGGTCAATGTCCTCCTGTGGTATCTCATTCCAGGCAACCACCAACCCCTCTCGAACTGCTTCTAGAGTCTGAGGAGGACGTTGCAAATTGAGCAATCTCCTACCCATCATATCCCACACATGCTCAATTGGGGATAAGTCGGGAGATCTTGGTGGCCATGGTAACAATGTGACATCATTATGTTGAAAGAAGTCTATTGTGACTCTTGCAACATGTGGTCGGGCATTATCTTGTTGGAAAGTTGGATCTGCTAGGGTGTCAAGATAGGGTAAAAGATGGGGTTCTAGAACTTCGTGGATATTACGCTGCGCGTTCATGTTACCTCTGATGAAGATTAAAGGTGGCCTGGAACCATAAGACCCCCCAAACCATAACTCCAACAGTGTAATGAACATGTCTTTCAACAAAAAACTGAGGATTCCTCCTTTCACCACGTCGCCTTCTAACCCTGGCACGACCATCGTGCATGCCTAAACAAAATCGAAACTCGTCACTAAAGACAATACTGATCCATTCCTGATCCCAGAGTGACCGTTGTCTGCACCACTCAAGGCGATTACGTCGGTATTCTCGAGTTAAAGGGAGGACTCAGTGTGTCCGGTATGAAAACAAGCCAAAACTTCTCATTCGTCGGTAAACACTTCGCATGCCAATAGGTCTTCCGTGTTCTGCAAACCATTCATTTGCAATGGACCTGGTAGTGGAGAAACGATCCCTTAAGGCCAATAATCTTAGGCGGCGATCTTCACGGTCTGTTGTTCTACGGCGGCGTCCAGTGCCCCTTGCTCTTTGCGTATTGCCTTCTCGAAGCCATGCCTGACAACACCTAACCACAGTGCCTACACTTCTTTGCACTCTAACTGCAATTGCCCGAAAAGAAAGTCCAGCTTCCCGAAGTCCCACTATACGGCCCCTATCAAACTCACTAAGTTGACGAAATCGTACAGGTCTCCGTACTCTAGGCATCGTAACCGATCGTAAAGGATGTCAAGAACCAAAATCCGCCAACGTTGATTCTTTACTGCGGCTGAAATATTCATTTTTAGAGCGTTAGTGAATTAAAAAAAAGCAGTATAAAAACCGGAATGCCCAACTGATAAGGCTGAACATTTTTTCACTTGTTATTTACAGTAAGATAAATACATTCACCAACTTTTATTAAAATAAAACCATTTAAACTGGGTGTTCGGATTTATATGTCACTTAGTATAATTAAATGACCTTCCTCCTCCTCAGAAATTCCTGAGTACGCATGTCGTCGGCTTTCTGACGAAGTATCCCAACCAACGTTTAGTAAATTTTACAGGAGAGCAAGAATTGAAAATTTCAGTGCATCAGCCCATATTTACTGTCGATGTTTCAATATTTGCGGTAGCTTATAAAATTATTTTGTAAAAAATGGAGAAACGCACGTAGGTCACTTCGTGAGGATTTTTAGAAGCTTCTCGTCAGATAGAGCTAACATATATTTTTATGAAAATTCTTGTTTATTTCATTTACTTATAAGCAAAGAATCGTATTTCCAGCCAAGGGGGCGATTATCTCAGAAAATGTGTTCATTGTTTCATTATTTAAGTGGTTGGTTGGTTTATGTAAAAAAGTTTAGATCGATGTCCATGCCTAAAATTGATGTAGATTGTGACACAAATATTACGTGATGAGATGAAGGAAACAACTCGTAACGTCAAATTTTTATTGAAATAAAAACTAAAAGAAAAACAAATAACTTAAACATTATCTTTTGACATGTCACCAGCTAATGTTGATGTATTATGATGCACATAAAAAAGAAAGGCAAACTTGTTAATAATTCATTTCGTTTCCTGGGACAAATCTCTAACACACAATGCTAAAACATGTAAATGTAGGAAATATACAACTTCGAAGTTGAGTCATTTATTTTAACAGTGAATAGATCTAATCAAAATAAATGTTTTTTTCCTTTACCATTTTTCTGGTAAAATTAAAGTAACAAAGTTATAGCTCTTTGGAAGTTTGAGTACCGCCCTCTCTCAATAATAATATTATGTGCTCGTGTTTGGCGACAACGGATATAATTCGCCTTATCGGTTCATCGCATCGGAAACAAAAAAGCGAAAGAATTTGGAACGATGTTTTTACAATTATTTCATTCAGTTGTATACAGTCAGTGTCAGTCGGTAGTGGATAGTGGTGTCTGTTGCGTGGCTCAAACGAAATAAAAAATGGCACATGTTTAGGCGGATCGGTTTCCCAATCGAGTGCAACCAACCCCTCGTGCCTTTGTTAATGTAGTACAACGGGTTCGTGAATCATTTGACTTAAGACCTCACATATGGACGGTATGCCGGTGCTCCAAGACCTCACGATCAAATACAGGTCCGCACTGAAATACTTGTCGGGAGGATACTTTATAAAACAAGGTAAACATTTTTTTTAATTTTTTTTTCATTATCTGAAAATTAATGACTCAACTTCAAAGTCACCCTGTATATCTATCTATCTCTATAGTACACAACATGTTAGTGACGATTTAAGGGTCCCCTGTTGCCTCTGATGTACGCTTATGATATCGAAACCTAACAGCAATGCTAACAGGAATTCTGTTGCCCGCGGTATTTCTCGCCAGACTCCAAATTAATTGCACTCAGTATGACTATTACGAGTATTAGAATTAAGTGTCTGTGCAGTAGATACTCGTTTACGTATAATCATTTATTTGTAATTTGCAAATTGTCAACTCGACGGAATAGTCGGAGTAAATTAATAACGGAGATGGAAAGGAAAGAATAGTCTTGTAGGTCGTAGATTCCATTTTCTATAAAATGGATATCGAGTAGTACAAACTGAAATTACTACAACTACAAAAGAATTTACTACAAAATAATAGACACCTAAGCTATAAGCTTGTGTGTGTCATACAATATACAAATTCAATGCATGGCTAATGGTTATAAGGTATATTATGAGCAAATGTATATAAAAAAAAAGAAATAAAAAAAAATTAGATAGAAACGAAATTACTGAGTTGAGTCAAGCTACCGTCGATGCAAGCATGTTAAAGTTATTTAAGATGAACTTCTTAATTCTTTTTTTGAAACTATAGTTCGAGAGGATTTTATATTCTAGGGGTAATTTATTATACAACCTAATACCATCAAACTTTGTGCATTTTTGGCAAACAGATTTATTCACTCTGGTATAGGTGTAACTTATATTTATTTTAGTTCTTGTTTCATAAGCGTGGCTGGTTGGAACATTGTTTCGGGAGTGAACAAATTTTAGAGAAGCAAAAATATATAAACCTCTAACATTCAAAAGATCATTTTCAATGTAAACAAATCTGCAACTTGACCTACATGGGATACGAAAAATAGTCCTGACAATATAATTTTGCGTGGTTTGTAGTATTTTTAAAGTACTAGTGTATGCAGCTCCCCAAATACTTATCCCGTAAGTTAGTAGAGACCCCACAAACGAGTTATATATTGAGAGAAGACTCTTTCTGCTTAAAATATTCCTAAGAATGAAAAACTTATGAATAATTCTCCTTAATTTCGATGCCAACAGCTCGGCATGACTCTGCCATTTTAAATTACTGTCAACAATGATTCCTAAGTATCTAATAACTTCAACTCTTTCGACAGTGTCAGCACTATCATTTATAATTAATGTTCGGTGGTGTAATGGCATGCCTGCTTTGGTTGGAGAAAACGTTACACACTTAGTTTTAGAGATATTAAGTTTGAGTAAATTGTTATCCAACCAGCATTTGACTTTATTTAATGACAACTCGGCATTCCGTATTGCGTCATCCCATGAATGACCAGTGCAAACTAAAACAGTATCGTCTGCATATGATATCGTCTTACAGTTGAAATTACACCGAAGTAGTTCATTTATGTATATGAGGAACAGTGTTGGTCCCAAAACCATCCCCTGGGGCACACCTATTTTGATCTTTTGAATGTTGCTTAAATCTGACCCTACCTTAACTTGGTGTAATCGATCAGCCAAATAGTTCTCAAATAAGTTCAGAACTCCACTACGAACTCCAACACCTTCTAGTTTCTTTAATAAAATTGTATGAGATACTGAATCGAAAGCCTTTTGAAGATCTAGGAAAACTGCAACAGTCTTATTTCCATCTTGAAAATTTTCAAGCACTTGTCCTGTAAGTTCTTGTAGAGATTGCTCTGTATTGCAATTTTTGCGGAACCCAAATTGACAGTTCGATATTATGTCATATTTCTCAAGAAAAGAACAAAGTCTGTTATTCAAACATTTCTCAAAAATCTTCCCAAATACACAAATGCAAAAGAATTTCGACGCGTTTCGTCGATATTGACTGGTCACTATACGAGGGATGTCTTTTAAGTTTTGAGGTGAGGTTAAGATTCAGTACCGACGTTCGATCCGCGCGGCCTACTATGTTTCTATATGCACGTATTGTTGTGAAACTTTGAATTTATGTTTACTAAAGAGTGAGGTTAATATTCAGTACTGACGTTCGATCCGCGCGGCCTACTATGTTTCTATGTGCAAAACTTAAAAGACATCCCTAGTATACACTTTGAGTAAAACTTTCATTTTCGAAATGGAAAACTCAACTTAATATTTATTAAAGGGTTTAAGTCCATCGTCATTTAATACAAACAGGTCTAAGTGCTAGAGCTAGTGGAAGCTCCACAGTAATTTTTTTTTTGTAATTCTACCAGGTTTTTGTATTACGGCTGATGTTGGCTGGGTATATACGGTATCATGTCTTCCAAATTTTTTAACTTCTATGTGGCGATTTTGACAAGTTCATCGATCTTTTCTCCTTTTTTTTATAACGTTGACAGTCTGCCAGGCTTCAACTTCGCTAAATGTTTTTTTTTTATTTTAATAGTTGCAGGATAATCTTAATTTTCTTTTAGAGTGGATACTTTAGATACAGAAGTTTTGAAACGTTTACGTTAAGGTCAGCAGCTTTCTGCAAACTGTCAAAGTTTTCAGGCTCAATATGTCTTGTTTTGGATCATTTCATCTACACATTGAGGAGTGTAGCACTTTTTTGCTGTTTCCTTTTCTCGATCATCGCGGAGTCCCTATCGCAAGGCATATAAGAATGCCCACTGACATTTTTTGCTCCATGTAATCAAGCATGTCGTTTACTACCAAAAAGATGAAGGTCATAATAGGTAATATCTTGTTTTTGTTTTGCCCTATGCAGTTTCCTGTCCAAATAAGTTTTCTTCCATATTGGGAAAGACGACCACTTGCAAACATGATGCAATATCGTTTCCGCCTCTACCACCAATGGTTTCAGCCCAGATACACATAATAGCTTCATTTGCTTTGCCAATATGAATACACAAATTATATACAGAAAGTTGCTTGCTGTAGAATATTTCACTGTGAATTAACGTGGAAATGAAAATTACGTGTAAGTCCATTCTGGCAGTACATTGATTACTTCCGATTGCTGGCATATAGACCCTTGTGTTTTTTTTTTTAAATGGCACATAGAGATACGCTCAGAATAGTCCCACCATTCCCACTTGCGTTGGTAGATAGAACCTTCTTATTATCGTTAGGCGTGTTATACAGGGTGGCGCATCGAAAATGAAACAGACAGCTCAGCTTTTTTTGGAAAAACGCTCAGACCCGTCGATTTTGTTTTCAAGGGGGACACAAGTTTGGCAAAAAATCACGTTAACACGTAATAAGTAAATTCTTTTGGTCAAATTTCTTCTGAAAGTAGTACAAACTAATCTGATGTACCTATTAAAGTCTACTTTAAGCTTTAAATCAATAAATCTCCAAAACTACTGAACTGAACCTCCTGTATTTTACGTCATTATAAAGAGAATTGAAAGACCTTTAAAATAAGGTATAACTCGACCCCCCTTTCCATTTAAGATTTTGGGGGTGGTGTCACCCCCGCTTAGGGGGCTGTGCTAACGTGATTTTTTGCCAAACTTGTGTCCTCATCGAAAACAAAATCGACTGGTCTGAGCGTTCTTCAAAAAAAAATTAACTGCCAGTAAATGTGTCATGCGCCACCCTGTAGAGACTCGTTTTAAATAAAAATTAGATTTTTTATATTTTTGGCACTAAGACCGTTTCGCAGTTAAGTTCAGGGCATAGCCGTACGAAATATCAAACAGATTGTCCAAGTTCGTAACAAACTCTTGTCGACGTTGCTCAAGCACTTCTTGGGTTTTGCTTGCATCTCTCCAAAATTGGTATAAGGTAACTAGTTTCTTAGCACAGTTTAGTCGGTATACGTGGCTTTTCCCAGTAAATAATGCACTCACGAATAGTGAGATTGGCGCTCCATTGACACTGAATTTCACTTTCCGGATATTATAGAACAAAACTGCTAGTTCTTGTCCATTAGGGGGGAGTTTTGAAGCGGTAGTTTGATGCCTTTCGTGTTCTATTAAAGATAAAACTGCTTAATTCCTTTGACACTTTGACTGAACAAAAACAGTGCGTTTACCTAGGTACGTAAAACTCTACTTACAATTGTTCAAGTGCAATTAGAGGAAATGAGTTAGAAAAGATTGGTCACACAGTTGTGAGAATCGAAGTTTGGGCAGGTACGTTATTAACACCCTGTCGAACCGATTAAGTCCCTAATGAAACTTGTTTATGAATTTAAAAGGATGGGGAGGTCAACTGGTTTTCAAAGCAACACCTCACCAGAGGAGGTAAAAATTGCTTTTAGAGCCAGTATAACCGATGGAGGCTTATGTGACTTATTATTCATCATTAGTGCATTGTTCGCAACGTCTCGACTTTATAACCGCCGAGAATGACTTCCGGCGAAACAATGTGCCGTAAGATCCATCCATCATCTCTGTATTGTATATACAGGTAGCTCGTATTGTTATTATTATACGGTTCATTTCCATAAAATCCATATAATCATGCTGACGGCCTCGCAAGGATATATGGTGCTAACGCGGACAGGAACAGTTCGAACTACCATTTACCGCATCCGTGAAGACTAGAGATAGGACGTCAAACTTCGTAAGGGATACACGCATGAGGCCAATCCCGTTGCCAAGGATGGTGTGCAAGCAACATATACTAAGTGACATATGTCCGAACACCCAGTTTAAATGGTTTTATTTTAGTAAAATTTTGTATAAGTACTTAATGAAGCATAATAAGTAAATGATGATGTGCTACGCATTCTCCAACGCGCCTAGGCATGCTTCTGATCAGGAGGTCAATGTCCTCCTGTGGTATCTCATTCCAGGCAACCACCAACTCCTCTCGAAGTGCTTCTAGAGTCTGAGGAGGACGTTGCAAATCGAGCAATCTCCTACCCATCATATCCCACACGTGCTCAATTGGGGATAAGTCGGGAGATCTTGGTGGCCATGGTAACAATGTGACATCATTATGTTGAAAGAAGTCTATTGTGACTCTTGCAACATGTGGTCGGGCATTATCTTGTTGGAAAGTTGGATCTGCCAGGGTGTCAAGATATGGTAAAAGATGGGGTTCTAGAACTTCGTGGATATAACGCTGCACGTTCATGTTACCTCTGATGACGATTAAAGATGACCTGGAACCATAAGCTGTAGCACCCCAAACCATAACTCCAACAGTGTGATGAACATGTCTTTCAAGAAAAAACTGTGGATTCCTCCTTTCACCACGTCGCCTTCTAACCCTGGCACGAACATCGTGCATGCCTAAACAAAATCGAGACTCGTCACTAAAGACAATAGCGTTCCATTCCTGATCCCAGAGTGACCGTTGTCTGCACCACTCAAGGCGATTACGTCGGTGTTCTCGGGTTAAAGGGAGGACCCAGTGTGGCCGGAATGAAAACAAGCCAAAACTTCTCATTCGTCGGTAAACACTTCACATGCCAATAGGTCTTCCGTGTTCTGCAAACCATTCATTTGCAATGGACCTGGTAGTGGAGAAACGGTCCCTTAAGGCCAATAATCTTAGGCGGCGATCTTCACGGTCTGTTGTTCTACGGCGGAGTCCAGTGCCCCTTGCTCTTTGTGTACGGCCTTCTCGAAGCCATGCCTGACAACACCTAACCACAGTATCTACACTTCTTTGCACTCTTACTGCAATTGCCCGAAAAGAAAGTCCCACTATACGGCCCCTATCAAACTCACTAAGTTGACGAAATCGTACAGGTCTCCGTACTCTAGGCATCGTAACCGATCGTAAAGGATGTCAAGAACCAAAATCCGCCAACGTTGATTCTTTACTGCGGCTGAAATATTCATTTTTAGAGCGTTAGTGAATTAAAAAAAGCAGTATAAAAACCGGAGTGTCCAACTGATAAGGCTGAAAATTTTTTCACTTGTTATTTACAGTAAGATAAATACATTCACCAACTTTTATTAAAGTAAAACCATTTAAACTGGGTGTTCAGATTTATATGTCACTGAGTATATTTAGCTCGCCGTTTTTGTTCTTCGGTATTCCTAATAAGAGCCTTTTCTTATTTTATAACTAACTTCTTATCCACCCCAGCTAATTGTCCATTAGAGGAACCGGTAATTCGATGCTTTACGTTCCTTACTAAAAATATTCCCTGCGTAATTCCAACGACATGTTAACTGAACAAAAACAGTGCGGTGGTCACATGACTGATATTATTTCTTATACATAAATGGTATAAACCAACCTTCATTTATCAATAAAAAAATTCGATTTCACCTCGTAAAAAGCGTGTTGATTTTTCAAATAGAAAAAATAGTAATAGATGACGCACCCTGTATAACAAACGAGCACTGCAATACGTTAGCTAGCGCGCGCCAAATATGTTTTGACATGTTCCAACTCGGCACGGGTTACGCTGGTTCTAGTGCATAAAGCTTATTATTTACAACTTGATATTGATCAAGCGAAATTAGAGGGAATGCGTTTGAAAAAAGGAACTTTAATTTTTTTGGGACACGCTACTGACCATATGCACTGCTTTGATCGCAAATATTACTACCTTAATTTATAGCTGTATCACAAATCACAGTAGACTGTCCTGCCCCGCATGTCCTAATGGTTTAAATTATTCCGTCATGGAAAAAGAAAATTCACAATATCGAGAGTAATGGGTGATTTTTTTGCTAGTATCTTTTTGGCAACACTGTTTTTGACAGATGACGCGTGAATCGTGTCTTGTGTCATTGTCAAACTTGTTCAGTTTGGTCTATAATTTAACCATGAATCGACTTGCAAATTATTGAATTTTACTATCAAAATGCATGCTCGGTTATAATAATAATAATATTTATTCACTCAATGTACAAAGATAACAAACAATATGAGTAAATAAATATAAAATCAAAACAGGCCCAATAGAAGGCATCGCCTGTACATGGACCAATAAATTTAAGTTGAAACTGTAGAATGCAGATTACAAAAAAGGACAAAAATTAGCTACAGTAGATTATGTATTTAGTTGATGTTCGTATTTATGAGTTTATGAATTTCAGTCCTAGATATAGAATGTAGCCACTTTTTTAAATTTCTTTTGAAACAATTTCCGAAACGTAAATCTTTTAAGTCTTTAGGTATAATTTCATAAAATTTAGGCGCTAAATAGAGATATGATCGCTGCATTATAGATTTATGCGGTTGAGGAACTACTGTGCCACGAATTTTGTACCTGGTATAATGATTATGTTTAATTTTTTGGTCGGTGTTAAATTTATGGTAGTGAGTGATACTGTGTAAGAAATAAAGCTGTCTTATATCATACATTCGAACATCTGCGTATAATTTTTCAGTTGGATAAAGTTTCGGTTTTTTAAATATCATTTTTAGAATACTTTTTTGAAAAACATCTAAATTATAGATATGTGAGGAACATGCAGCTCCCCATGCTAATATACCATATGTGAGATGAGGCTCAATCAGTGCATGGTATAATGTTCGAAGATATTTTTCTGTCAATATATTCCCAAGGTATTTAATTTTGTAGGATACAAATCTAACTTTCTTTAAAATATAATTGACATGGATGTCCCATCGTAAGTGAGGATCCAAGACCACTCCAAGGTATTTTATGTTGGGCACTCTATTAATTTGCATTTTTTGATCATTAATATTGAAGGAGAAATTTGTGTAATTTGGCAGATGTCTAGCATAAGATCCAAATGGTAAAAAATGTGTTTTAGAGTAGTTAATGCTTAATCTTCTACTGTTAAACCACCGAATAATTTTGATAAAATCATTTTCAATTACATTTTTCAGATCAGACCAGTCAGTGCCTTCATATAATATTGCAGTATCATCTGCAAAACTAGTTATTTTGCCAACACAATTAATTTGGAAAATATCATTTAAATATATATTGAATAACAGCGGACCTAAGACAGTTCCTTGTGGGACACCACACTTAATATACATTTCTTTACTAAATGATCCTGATATCTGCACAGATTGTGGGCGATTTGACAAATAACTTTCGATCAGTGAGTACGCGTTTCCTCTGAAACCAATTCTCTCCAATGCTTCTAATAATAATTTGTGATTCACTGTGTCGCAAAGCTTTTTTTAAATCAACAAAAATGCAGATTGAAGGGATTCTGTTATCGATATTTTGATGTATTTGATTTACAGTTTCAGTTATTGCGTCCGATGTAGCCTTCCCTTCTGTAAATCCTTATTGATTTTCACTTAAAATTTTGAATTTTGTGCGGTATCGAATCATTCTAGTAGATAAAACTTTTTCAAAAACCTTTGCTACACTGGATATTATTGATATTGGTCTATAGTTGTTAACATCTGTTTTTGTTCCTGTTTTATGTATCGGTATTACCTTTTTTTAAAATTGAGGGATATATGCCAGATTCAAAGCATTTGTTGATTAGGTAAGTGAGTGGTTCTGTTATGTCCTCGGCTATAATTTTCAAATGCTCGCATTTAATACCATCGAACCCAGGACTTTTCCGATTTTTTTAAGACATAACAGTGGTGTATACTTCACATTGCTCGACTTTATCCAAAATAAATGAGTTCAAAGTTCTTTTTGGAGGCTGAGTATTTTGTACATTTGCTTGTATATTACTTGCTAAATTTTCGCCTATGTCAGTAAAGAATTGTACAAATTCATCGCATATCTGTTGAGTATTTTTTAATACTGTTCCCGATGTTGTATTTAACTCAGTGACACACTCTTTAACTTTTGTTTTCCCAGTAATCTCATCAATAGTTGTCCAAAGCCGCTTAGGATCATTTGTTATTATTCAATTTATTTAGGTAATGTTTTCGTTTGGTTTGCCTTACAAGCTCTATAAATTTATTTTTATATTGGTTGTAGCGGTCGGTATTCTCTGTAGTTGGCGTTAGTTTCATTACATTATATAGTCTTTCTTTTTCTATTGCCGATGTTATTAATCCTTTGGTAATCCAGGCATTTCTGCTTTTCTCTTTGTGACTAATTATTACTTTATTGGTACTAATATCTATTAGTTTTTTTATTTTCTCTATGAACAGTCCCGTTGCTTTGTCTATATTATTTATAGAGTATAATTGTTCCCAGGATTCTTGTTTGACATTTGATATTAGTTTTGAATTGTCGACAAATAATTTGTAATTTTCCTGGTTGTTACTAACGGTAGGGATGTTAGAATGTTTTTCATTTGAAGATATCAGTAAAATAGTGGAGAAGTGGTCAGTAATATCGCTTTCTAGGATTATTGGTATACAAGTAATTTTGTTGGATAGGTCTTTCACAAAGCAGTGATCTATACATGTGCCACTGATGGACCTTGTAGGTAGGTTTATATAGGACAGAAATCCGTTACTTGATAGGATATTCAAGTATTAGTTTGTGATGGGATCATCGTCCAAAATATTTATATTGACATCTCCCAAGAAAATATGTTGCTTTAAATGAACTTTATTTTGATTTTGAAAAAAAAATCGATATTCTTTAAAAACTCGTGGGGTTCTGAACATGGTTAAGAGAGTGCTTCGAGCACTGCTTCCAATGTATGGGCAATTTGGTCGGCCTACTGAGGGAGCTATTCGGAAGCTTGTACATCCCGAAAAAATTACTGTTTGGTGTGGATTATGGGCCGGTGGCATCATCGGGCCGTACTTCTTCAAAGACGACATTGGCCGGAACGTAACTGTGAATGGCGAGCGCTACCGTGCGATGATAACAAACTTTCTTTTGCCCAAAATGGAAGAGCTGGACTTGTGGCTGACATGTGGTTTCAACAAGACGGTGCCACATGCCACACCGCACACGAAACGATGGCCCTATTGAGAGGCGAGTTCGTTTGGGGCCCGTCAATTGGCCGCCTAGATCGTGTGATTTAACGCAGTTGGACTATTTCTTGTAGGGCCATGTTAAGGCTAATGTCTACAGGGATAAACCAGCAACGATTGACGCACTTGAAGCTAATATTGAAGCATTTATTCGTGAGATACCGGCCGATATGTTGGAGAGAGTGTGCCAAAATTGGACCTTGCGCATGGGCCATCTAAAGCGGAGCCGCGGCCAACATTTACATGAAATAATCTTTAAACATTAAATTATATCGTCCGTTCTATCGACTCAAATAAAGATTCAATCATTTTTTCAAATTTTTTGTGTTTTTTTTTTAAAATCAAATCCTATACCTCTTAAAAAATCACCCGTTATATAAGGAGGGATAGCGCTAGGGTATTGAAAATTCAAGAGCCAGAGACCTATCATCCCAGACATGTTCAATTGGTCAGACGATCGTGGTGGGTAAACGGTTGATGCGATGTTGATCCATGAAGGCTAACGATGCTATGGCGGCATGCGGTCTGGAATTGTCTTGCCAAAAAGTCGGGTTTCGGATGGTGTTTAGGTATGGAATGATCAGATAATTTGTTTGGTATAGCGGTCGGTCATTAAACATTGTGCATATGTGACATGTCAGACCTCTTTCACCGCTGCGTTATTTGAATAACGCTCTTGCCTTCCATTAATCTCGTCAATCACACTTTTTAACATGACACAGTGTTGTTTACGTGTAAGTTTAGGATTATTGCTTGCTTTTTACCACCATGTATAATTTTGTCTCACGACTTCACAAATACCAGTTTTTTCGCAAGAAATTGAGCGGGATCATCAATAGAACTTTATGGATATAATTTTGTCAAGTGATTCTAATGGTTACTTTGACAAAAAAAAGGTTTCGACCTTGTTAGTTGAAATTTATCGTGTTTTTCTAAAAGGTTCATTGAACTGCTTCCGTTCTTCTTGATGTTATTAGGAACTCACCTACACGGCAGGCACTCATGGAAAGGGCGAACACCTACCTGTAACAAAATATACGTACGTTAGCGGAATAATACTCACTCCAAAGGGCTAATATGTGTGTGAGAAAAAGTCTTTTAGATACACTCTTCAGAAATAATGGGGGTACAATATTAATTCCACAAGTAAGTGTTTGATATACAGGGTGTTTCAGTTTATTGTTGCATAACTTTAAGACTCGATATAACTTTTAAAATTAATGCATAAAGTCTATATAAACATGGGTCGAAAAATGCGTGACTTCCGAAATACAGGGTGTTTAAATTTACTTTCTAAAATAGTTTTTTTTAAATATTTCGAACAATATTTGATGTATAACAGTGAAAATTGGTAGACAAGGGTTTATTGGTACGACAAAACGAACCATGGGCATAGTTTTACCGTAGCCGCTAGAGGGCGCTCTCTACTGTACCTGTAGTGTATTAAAATGACCGAAAAAATTTTCTTAGTGCAATTTTTTGCTTTTTGAATAAAAAACTGATTCTTCACACTTTTCAACATAAAAAAGCTCTCCTGTGAGTTTTCGTTACAGTTAGCCGTTTTTGAGATATTTCGATTTTTAAGGTTCGATGCATTTTTAATTATTTATGGGAAAATAATATTTTTTTTACATTTTCGATTTGGGCATTACAAGTGATTAAGATGATCGTTTAGATTGTGTTTTTAAACACAGCAATAATTCCTAACTCCGAATAAGCACAAAAAAACAGAATATTAATTTGTTTAATTTTCCACTATTATTTTTAACAAATTAAATTAATTATTTACAACTAAAATGCTATTGGATAGTTAGGACAAACATACAAAATCTAAAGTAGTTGCTCGAAATGTAAACCCAATTGTTCAATACACAATTCACATCTACGAATGATCGAACGTGGTATAGTATTATTCAAATAAGGCCTTATTTCATCACATGCATTCCTGATTCTGTCTATTAGCATATCTCTTGTGGTTACGGGAGTCTGGTACACTTTTTCTTTTAGAAATCCCCACACAAAGAAATCTAATGGATTTAGGTCAGGGGATAGTGGAGGCCAGGCGACTGGTCCTCCACGGCCGATCCATCTTTCTGGATAATTTTCGTCCAGCCAGTTTCTAACTATTCTCGAATAATGAGCTGGACAACCATCAAGCTGGAACCAGGCCAATCTTCTTAAATCTAACATAACATCATCCCACATATTTGCATGTTCAGCCTTTAAAAATTCCAAGAAGGTCGCAGCATTTAACCTTGCAGGCAAAAGGTAGGCTCCAAATAGTCGATTACGGTAGATACCAATCCACACGTTCACACTAAATTCATGCTGAAAATTTCTTTCCCGAACTGCATGCGGATTTTCATGCGACCAAATATGTTGATTATGAAAATTTACCACTCCACGTCTAGTGAAGCATGACTCATCGGTCCATAAAACGTTACTTAAAACTCCCTATTATTATCGGTTCTATCAAGAATCCACTGACAAAATGTGATTCTTCGTTCTCCGTCCCCTGGCTGTAGTCCTTGCACAGGTTGCAAATGGTAAGGACGTCTATGGTCATTTCTAAGAACACGGTGAACATGGCTTGCTGAAATTCCCAAGGCACCAGAAACTCTCCTAACACTTGTGGTCGGATCTCTATCAAACTCACGCAGAATCATACGGGTAAATCTGCGCTGACGAACATTTATGTTTCGATCCCTTTGGAGATTTCCAAAACCATTTTCAATTATTTGGCGATGCACTCTTACAAATACTGAGCGAGTTGGATGTCGTCTGTTTGGAAATCTTCGTGCGTATTCTCTGGCTGCTTCTGCTGCGTTTCCATTTACAAAGCCATACACAAAATGAATATCCGCTAACTCTTGATTGGAGAATAAAAATGGCATTTTTATAAAGATTACAAAAAAAACAGGCAAAAGAAACTAAATTTCGTGCATTCACAATTGCAAAAAAACGTTTCAGGTTTCAACAGACAACAAAACTAACTGTCAACTAATTGACGTTTAACCTTATTCTGCTTTCAATTTCAAAAATATTTACAGGCACAGCCTACTTATACAAATTATCGAGATACTGACTTTTTAACGTAAATTTATCATAAATAATTAAAAATGCATCGAACCTTAAAAATCGAAATATCTCAAAAACGGCTAACTATAACGAAAATTCACAAAAGAGTTTTTTATGTTGAGAAGTGCGAAGAATCAGTTTTTTTATTCAAAATGCAAAAAGTTGCACTAAGAAAAAATTTTCGGTCATTTTAATACACTACAGGTACAGTAGAGAGCGCCCTCTAGCGGCTACAGTAAAACTATGCCCATGGTTCATTTTGTCGTACCAAAAAACCTACTATTATACATCAAATGTTGTTCGAAATATTTAAAAAAAAACTATTTTAGAAAGTAAATTTAAACACCCTGTATTTCGGAAGCCAAGCATTTTTCGACCCTTGTTTATATAGACTTTATGCATTAATTTTAAAAGTTCTATCGAATCTTAAAGTTATGCAACAATAAACTGAAACACCCTGTATAAGCGTATTGTTTCTGAATATTGCGTTTTGAGCACAAGCAATACGTAACAGAAAGTTCACATTCGCGTCAATGTTGTAACGCAACTACAAATAGAACTTAGTCTGAGATGAAGTTTTTTTTAAATAACAGTTCAGCTGAATACATTCAGCGATTTCGTAAGCATTAGAAGTCTGTCAAAATATTCGGTATGTTCTATTTCTCCTGAAACACCTTTTTAACACAGCACAGTATCGGACTAAGGAAATCAATGCATATATTTCAAAATGATTTTGAGATTTTCTTAAGTTTTCTTTCAAGCACAATACTGAAATTTTTAACAGACCCATATTCAAAGCGCCCATTCCCATTTGCGTCCAAATCGGATGGAATATTTTCCAGATTTTCAAGTTTGTAGATGTACCACCAAAATTGGGGACCACATTTTTTTGGTAAAATCTGGCCCAAGACAAGTATAAAATTACATTTCGCACTCTCCACATTCCAAAGCAGAAAAAATAAAGTCATACAATCCTTCACAACTCGTAGGTAAGCACTACGTAGGTTTATTCGATTTTGATAATTTTTGGCATATATGTTCGGTGTCCCTTACCAGTAAAATGATTACATTTTCACACACTCATGGACACGCCTGAGCATCGTGGTGATAACGTCGTCCTGTTGGAACAATTTTTGAATTCTAATGAACATATCAGTAGGTAGGTTTTTACTTTTTTTTATCACTCAGTATATCAGGCGGTTATATACTAAGTGACGTATAAATCCGAACACTCAGTTTAAATGGTTTTATTTTAATAAAAGTTTGTATAAGTACTTAATGAAGCATAATAAGTAAATGATAAAAATTTCAAAATGATTTCACTGCTTTAAAGCCCTTTGACCTTTAATAATGCGTGGATGCACCCTGATGTGCTACGCATTCTCCAACGCGCCTAGGCATGCTTCTGATCAGGTGGTCAATGTCCTCCTGTGGTATCTCATTCCAGGCAACCACCAACTCCTCTCGAAGTGCTTCTACAGTCTGAAGAGGACGTTGCAAATCGAGCAATCTCCTACCCATCATATCCCACACGTGCTCAATTGGGGATAAGTCGGGAGATCTTGGTGGCCATGGTAACAATGTGACATTATTATGTTGAAAGAAGTCTATTGTGACTCTTGCAACATGTGGTCGGGCATTATCTTGTTGGAAAGTTGGATCTGCCAGGGTGTCAAGATAGGGTAAAAGATGGGGTTCTAGAACTTCGTGGATATAACGCTGCGCGTTCATGTTACCTATGATGAAGATTAAAGGTGACCTGGAACCATAAGCTATAGCACCCCAAACCATAACTCCAACAGTGTGATGAACATGTCTTTCAACAAAAAACTGTGGATTCCTCCATTCACCACGTCACCTTCTAACCCTGGCACGACCATCGTGCATGCCTAAACAAAATCGAGACTCATCACTAAAGACAATACTGTTCCATTCCTGATCCCAGAGTGACCATTGTCTGCACCACTCAAGGCGATTACGTCGGTGTTCTCGAGTTAAAGGGAGGACCCAGTGTGGCCGGTATGAAAACAAGCCAAAACTTCTCATTCGTCGGTAAACACTTCGCATGCCAATAGGTCTTCCGTGTTCTGCAAACCATTCATTTGCAATGGACCTGGTAGTGGAGAAACGGTCCCTTAAGGCCAATAATCTTAGGCGGCGATCTTCACGGTCTGTTGTTCTACGGCGGCGTCCAGTGCCCCTTGCTCTTTGCGTACGGCCTTCTCGAAGCCATGCCTGACAACACCTAACCACAGTGTCTACACTTCTTTGCACTCTAACTGCAATTGCCCGAAAAGAAAGTCCAGCTTCCCGAAGTCCCACTATACGGCCCCTATCAAACTCACTAAGTTGACGAAATCGTACAGGTCTCCGTACTCTAGGCATCGTAAAGGATGTCAAGAACCAAAATCCGCCAACGTTGATTCTTTACTGCGGCTGAAATATTCATTTTTAGAGCGTTAGTGAATTAAAAAAAAGCAGTATAAAAACCGGAATGTCCAACTGATAAGGCTGAACATTTTTTCACTTGTTATTTACAGTAAGATAAATACATTCACCAACTTTTATTAAAATAAAACCATTTAAACTGGGTGTTCGGATTTACATGTCACTTAGTATATATAAACACCACAAACAGGATCGACTCTGACATTTTCAAATATAATCCCGAATTATACGAAGAATCTGTTTGACGACGAAGGTACGCAGCAAATCGAAAATTTCTTTAAAGCGTCCTGCACGAAAAAAACCCGCTCTCTGATAAAACGTATCTCTCGAATCCCTCGAGGGTCTATCCAGTCTGCCAACGCAAAGGTACAACGTACATAAAGGACGAAAATCCCTTAGAAGGAATTAAATGCGACATATATTTCATGGCGTCTCGGTGATGCCTCAAGGATACTTTGTTGTGGGATAAGCGGATTTGGAGCAGATAAGTCTGACGTAGCAAGTAGAGGATGGTAGTGCGGTAACTAGACTCGTACGACAAAATTGGCCTAGCAGAACGATACCAGAAAAAGGTGAGAAAATACCATATGTCATTAACAGTAGTCCATAGGTTTTTTGAGTCGCGTGAATTATCATTTAGTTAGTTAGTTAGTATAAGTAAGTACCTACTATACATTTATTTTTGTATTGATTATAATTTTCCTTCGTTGGTAATTGGTAATTGTTTCAGTAATTTATTAAGTATTCCTTTTCCATTTGTGGATTTCAAAAAACCCTTTAGTTATCTGTTTGCTCCTACCCTTTTTCATGATCTTTTTATTTGTTCAATTTTATTTCATTTTTTATCGTTTTCTTTTTGACGTTTTTTTTAGATGCCCTGCGGTCGTTTCGCTTACAATGTTTAACTATTTCAGATAACTACGAAGTATACTTTATCTGAAGTCACTTAAAATAGCATAAAAACCTTTGGTCGGCGCGTCCTTTGTAATTTCATGACGTATCATAGGCGTGCGGTCATTTATTTAGAACGATAATAATAATGTTTTTATATCACAATAAATGGATTTTACTATCTTCTTATTTTTTTGATTTGGGATAAAAAATACTTATATTGGGAGTAATTTATGTTGACTGAAAGTTAAGAAATGGAAAAATTACAGAATTCCAACGATTGACATAGGCAAATATTTACATAGCAGGTAGGTATATAAAAAGGTATATAAAGACTTACATTATAGGTCTTTATATATCATCCTCGCCTTCGGAGCTGTCGCTAGAGTCATCTTGTAGAGGAACTACAACGGGATTTACAGGAGGCAAAACACAATATTCATTTTCTTTTTCAATAATATGCCTAGAACACTGCTTCCATAGGTCTGTGGCAGCAATATGAGATACTGCATCTCTTATTGTGGCCAATAGCGATTCACTTAATTGAGGGGTCTGATTACGTTTTCTTACTTTTTTTTTAAAGCAGCCCAGACCAACTCAATCGGGTTAAAAATGCAGTAATAGGGAGGTAGACGTAATACTTCATGGCTATTTTGCTGAAGCAGATTGTCAACAACATACTCTTTTTCAAATTTTTGTCTTTTAATAAGATCCAATAATATGGCTTTGGTTGATTTTTGTGGTATTTCCATTCCCTTATCCTTCATAAAATCAATAATGTCTTGTTTTTTTGTTCCTGTATTCGGAATTTTGTTTTCTGTCGGGAATGGTATGGCGCATTGTCCATAATAATCACTGAATTTGGGGAAATGTTTGGTATTAACTGCTGCTCTATCCACTTTTCAAATAAGTCGGAGGTCATGTCCTCATGATAGTCGGAACATGATTCTTTGATATTTTTGGCAGATAACAGCAAGGCATTAGGTATAAATCCATTTTCACTGCCAGCATGGAGAATAATGATTCATTTGTTGCTGTCGTCAACCCAGCCGTACTGCACAACATCATGGGTATCATACCACGTTTCATCCAGGTAAATCAGATTTCTTTTCTGCTCTCTATAGATTTTAACTTTGTGCAAAAATTCTTGGCGCAATTCAACGATTCGAGACGACTCCATAATCACCATTCTTTTATCTAATTTTTTGTATTGAAAACCACACAGTTTTACAATACAGTGCAGTGAGTCTAAGCATTTGTAATTATAAAAATCTTCAGGATAATCTTTTAATTTATCCCGTATCATTTCCAACGCGCTTTCTGTGGAAGGAATGGTTGACTACATCTCCCCTTTTTATAACCCGATAAATGGTAGACCAACTGATTTTTGTCAGGATACACATTCTGTTTAAAATTTGATTTTGCGAGGAATCTGGATTTTCGTTTTTCAGACAATCATACATATTTATTCCTCTAAATCTTTATGAAAGAATTCTGCCTGCACAGGTTCATCAACTATCTCTTCGTGGCTTGGAGCATTTTCCAAAGGTCTCCAAAGAGCCATATTTAGGACACACAATAACAATCAACACAACAATTAAATCAACAAGTAAACTGAGTATTCAAAAGTCAAAAACACACAAACTAATAAAATCTATGAAAAAACACGGACAGACTAAAGAAAACACGTTTATTCACCGCTACACGGCACTGGCCAAACTGTTTCAATTTTCAGTAGCCACCTGCACTTGTTCGGAGCTCTGAAATACACGCTTTCTCATTGGCTATGTCCACGCATAGGCGTGCTTTACTCCACGTGGACCGGTGAAACTGCCTTTGATCTTGCTGCGAAATTTGGCGATTTTTGCAGCAACAGAGCGTGTTAAATATAGATATATAAAACGCACCCAGCATTTCACAGTGTTTCAAGTGACTTCAGATAAAGTATACATAAGCTGGTTTTGTGTACTTTAATATATCGTAGGTAGTTTGCATACTTCAAACATAATGAGATTTTCAGTCAACCGTATCATGACATTAAATCGTTAAATCCCTTTGCTAGAATATCATGTATCTCATCATAATAATCTTGTAGAATCTCTAGACGGGTTTCTTTGAGGTATAAGAGATTCGGCGTCTGAATTAAGTGATCAACTGAGAGAACGGAGGGCTTATTGAAAAGTTACGACACGTGCCAGACCCGTTCTTTACATGATGATACAAACGCAATCCTGAAATAGAGGGTGTTTTCACAGTTGAGACATTTATTTTAATTGCTTGTAGGATTTGTCAAAAGGAGTTGGTATACCAAAAATCAGCTACATAAAAGTTTTATTTATTTATTTATTTGATTACCCTCCTACAAACACATACAAAAGTATTTAAATGTAAGAGCCCTTACTAAAAAATAAATTACAAACAAAATTCAACATTTTAAGATGACACAATGCAAAATAGAGGTAGAACATACTTCGAAGTTGAGTCATTTATTTTAACAGTGAGTAGATCTGATCAAAAGAAATGTTTTTTTCCTTTACCATTTTTCTGGTAAAATTAAAGGAACAAAGTTATAGCCCTTTGGAAGTTTGAGTACCGCCCTGTCTCAATAATAATATTATGTGCTCGTGTTTGGCAACAACGGATATAATCCGCCTTATCGGTTCATCGCATCGGAAACAAAAAAGCGAAAGAATTTGGAACGATGTTTTTACAATTATTTTATTCAGTTGTATACAGTCAGTGTCAGTCGGTAACGCGTGAGTGAATAGTGGTGTCTGTTGCGTGGCTCAAACGAAATCAAAAATGGCACATGTTAACGAAAATGCTGAACTTGTGGATATGATTCTTATTTACGCGGCATCACGCATTTATGCGGATCGGTTTCCCAATCGAGTGCAACCAACCCCTCGTGCCTTTGTTAATGTAGTACAAAGGGCTCGTGAATCAAGTGACCGCACGATCAAATACAGGTCCGCACTGAAATACTTGTCGGGAGGATACTTTATAAAACAAGGTAACATTTTTTTTTTTAATTTTTTTTTTTTACACATATATTTTGGTTTATCTTCCTTCTACAATCATTATCTGAAAATTAATGACTCAACTTCAAAGTCACCCTGTATAGTGCTTTTCTTTAATGTCCTTTAATGTTCTGAACGGATCAATTTAAAAAATTAAAACTTGAGGTAGTGAAATTGATGCGTGGATTCCATATTTTAGAGTAAAATTGACAGATGAAAATGTCAAGATGGCAGCTGCGCGCCATCTTGGGAAAAAAGTTATATGAAAACGGGGATCTTGTGGCACATCATTTTGAAGCTCCTGATCGGGTACTTTATAACCCTAGTCTACATCCAGCATCGGAAATGGAAGGACCTCTGAAGAAGCTTGCCATTCGTGCTAGCGAAACGTTAAAAAGAAATTCTAACCGACTACGGCCTTTAGCCCCGAATCAAGACAGCAGTTTAAGAATATTTTAACTTTACAATGTTTGTTTTCGTACTGATATTCCTGTCACTGTCTACTGATGTACAAAAAAGGTCTAAATCACTGTTGCATAAAAATGTTACATTCGTACATCGTCCTGTTTATAGGAGAGCTCTTAACTTTTGACACGGGAACAATTTGTTTTTCTTATTCTTAGTTTAACTTTAGGAACTACAAATAATATATATTTATATAAATCATATTTCTCATACTTTAGGTTGTTAGTGCCATTTTAGAGGAATTAAACATCACTCAAACGTCGCCTATGACTTAATCTGACCAATTTAAATTCATTCAACATATTCTAATATGAGATCACAAAAGGATATATATATATTATGTTTCTTAGAATACAAATATCTGAGAAATCTCTTTTGGATTGTCTCAATCAAGTTGCATAATGAAAGCAATAGTAAAAGATTAAAAGTTTTGAAAAATAAGAATGATATTACACAGGGTTTTTAAAATTCTCGACCACTGCAGTGGAAAATCTTAGCGTTTTCCGTTTACTACTCTTATCGTTAATCTAAATTTGTCAGACTTTTTGTGTTATTGTATGGTCTTCAATGCGAGCCTTTGGTTCGACTAGTTGTATGTCTTTTAATAGTGCGTATACTTTCATTTGTCTGAATATTTTAATATATATATAGGTGAAAAATTAAAGCTTCCGCCTTTTGTTGGGTACTTCGACAAAATTTAAGCAAAGAGGACTCTTTATACTTTTTTTAATTTTCTCTAGCTTTCAATGGACTTTGCCATCATCATCAGGACCTGCAATTACAATGCTAACAGTAGCAACAAAAGTGTAAAATGAATTTAAATTGAATCAACTTACAGTAGTATGTGAGGATGTTGCTAATTATTGTTTTCGTATAGGATGAGGGAAACGTCCAGTAACATGGTGAGAGCTGGATACATGGTACAATGGTTAAAATTATATAAAATATGACAAGACAAGTTAAAGACAGATTAAAAATTATTTAGAAAACATTAGAGCATTACGTCGTGAAGCCACTTGATGATTGCACAAAATGGTGTCATGGAATAATGATGAGATGAACCTTTGACAGAAGGCCGAAGGTTGTCAATGTCTGTGTTGAAAGATGGAACTAATTGTGGGCGTGTGCCAAAACGTTGCCAAATCACTTCAGATGATGTGATTTTCAGAATGTTATGTAAGAAATTGTTAAACCGACCAGAGGCAGTTGAATAAACTATATTTTAATTGATGGGAATTTTAAATTAATAATTATTAATAAATCGTGAGAAGAGAATTATTAGATTTTGAGTGGAATGAAATTTGTTGGTGGAATCGGCCAAAACACATATTCTATTTATGGTTGTGAAGAGTCGAAATTTGGGGAGATATGTAAGTTCTCCAATTTTTCGCAGTTTAGCAAATATGAGTAAATGACACTCAGTTGTTTAATATCTGTCTTTTTGTTGATACAGTTGTTATTCATGAAAATGTGGGACATTTCCAGGAATAAACGTATGGAAAGGTGTTTTTCTTTATCAAGAACTTTGATACTTGTGTAATTCATAGAATGCCCTGTTGTGTTAACATGAGATGCTAGAGCGCATCTTTCAGGATGAAGCCTAGCATCACTTTTGTGTGATGTAATCCTTCCTTTAAGAGATCTGGAGGTCTGACCTATGTATATTTGGTTGCAGTTGGTCGGTTTAACAATTTCTTACATAACATTCTGAAAATCACATCATCTGAAGTGATTTGGCAACGTTTTGGCACACGCCCACAATTGTGGCTTCACGACGTAATGCTCTAATGTTTTCTAAATAATTTTTAATCTGTCTTTAACTTGTCTTGTCATATTTTATATAATTTTAACCATTGTACCATGTATCCAGCTCTCACCATGTTACTGGACGTTTCCCTCATCCTATACGAAAACAACAATTAGCAAGATCCTCACATACTACTGTAAGTTGATTCTATTTAAATTCATTTTACACTTTTATTGCTACTGTTATCATTGTCCATTGAAAGCTAGAGAGAATTAAAAAAAGTATAAAGAGTCCTCTTTGCTTAAATTTTGTCGAAGTACCCAAAAAAAGGCAGAAGCTTTAATTTTTCACCTATATATATATATATACATATATACGAGCCGCTTCCCACTTCAGTTGGCCCACTTCAAGATTTGTACAAAAATATGCGTTTATAACTTTGGAAACACCCTGCATACATCTTATATTGTTAATGGGGTTAGATGGTAGAATATATTATCTCAATCTAACCTCGTGTTATATTATTACAAATAAAAAAAAAGTCAATTATTATTATTATTATTATTAACTATCTCTCTTATTATCTCTTGTTAAAAACATAACAAGAGAGAACTTATACCTTTAAACAATAACATTATAATTTGGGGCGCGAACATTATAAGACCAACTATCACAAATATGTCATTTTTTGTAGTTCATGGGAGCAGGGGGGGCGATGTGTGGTCAGTCAACTTGAAGCATTTTTTCCATAAAAGTTGCTGCCGGCCAAAAGTAATTCCATCTCAGAGTTTCCCGCAAGGTTTGCGGAATCTGACAGAATCCTTTCTGAGTGGATGTAAATGAAAAATTACCCGCGACGTTTTTTCATAAAATTTATATCGTTCATAGATCGAGAGGGAGCGCGGACAAAAAAGGCTGAAAAGGGCAAGAGTCAAGAGCAGCATTTCGCCCTGACGCAGCAGTACGTATGATGCCGACGGCATTAAATTTTACCGCTGGAGATGTCGTCTAGTGTGAACCGTTTACTGCGTGTTTTCAGCAGATCAGATTTTGTGGTAACTCGGGAAAACGGCTGCCGTGGATTGCGCAGTCATTATTACTAGCCTCCTGCTTTCGTAATGACGTTCTGGGCGTACAACTCGCGTTAACGGCTACACGTTACAGCCCTTTGCCGTGTTTATGTGCAAACATGTCGGATAGATACAAGGGTTGTTTCAAAAATATAGTTCCCAACGTTGTAACTTTGCCGAGCGTGATGCTACGCGAAATCTGGCAACACCGTCGTGTTTGTCGGCTCTCCCACCACCGATCCCAACAAGAAGCGCCTATTGGCGACGCTCAGTACCGGCCTGTCAGCCATGCGCAATGGAGCTCTTCATCACCGTCACCGCCAGGTGTGAGATTCGTGCGGTCATCCGACTTTTGCACGCAACAACGTTACCACCCATAGAAACACTGGACAACAAATTTTAGTTTTTTAATTGTATCTTGTGGGAAAAGTGCACTTCTTTGTTAATTTTGGGGCGCTGAATCCAAAAATGACAATGAAATAAAAAAATTAGTTGCGGTTTAGAAAAAAAAAACTTTTTATTTTTTAGGATATATTAAAAAAAGTAACAAGATTCATATACTTATAAGAATCACTATATGCGCTGTCTTTTTGCTGTTCTTTTATGGATCGTTTCTGGAGCATCTCTGCCAAGAGTACAACAGTAGTCTGCAAGCATGGAAGGATTCCACTTTCCCTGGTACCTTTTTTCCATTGTTGAAATATCCTGATGAAAACGTTCGCCGTGCTCATCACTTACGGCTCCGCAATTGTAAGGAAAAAAGTCCAGGTGTGAGCGTAGGAAATGTATCTTAAGAGACATATTACAGCCCATATTTTGATACGATGACAGCATATTTTTGACAACGGTTTTATAGTTGTCAGTTTTTCTATTTCCCAAGAAATTAGTGACCACCAGACGGAAATCATTCCAAGCAGTTTTTTCAATACCTGTTAAAGTGTTTTCAAACTATGTATCTTTCAAAATATTTCGAATCTGTGGCCCAACAAAAATACCTTCTTTAACCTTTGCCTCACTTAGTCTTGGAAATTTCTGACGCATGTATTGAAAAGCTGACCCATCTCTACCTAATGCCTTGATAAAGTTTTTCATTAGGCCCAACTTGATATGCAGTGGTGGTAATAAAATTTTTTTCGAATCTACTAATGGCATATGCTGTACATTTTTTTGACCTGGCTCTAGGAATTGACGAACAGGCCAGTTCTGTCTGGTGTAATGAAGTGCCTTTGCCCGACTGTCCCATTCACACAAAAAACAGCAAAACTTTGTGTAGCCTAGCTGCAGCCCAAGTAAAAGTGCAACAACTTTCAAATCGCCACAAATATACCATTGGTGCTCATCGTATTTTATGCATGTCAATAGTTACTTCATATTGTCATATGATTCTTTCATGTGAACTGCATACCCTACAGGAAGAGATGGTAAAATATTTACAATATGCAATAACACTGCCTTTAAACTCAATGTTGAACTGTCTATAAACAATCTCCATTCTTCTGGGTTATAGTTTATATTTAAAGCCGCCAGTAAGCCGTTAATGTTACTGCGGAAAACCAAGTTATTCTCCATATTGAAAAATGGTTCTAAGTCCTTGTGGCGTTTACGAAAAACACATACCGAAACATCGTCTTCTAACAAGTTCTACTGCTGCAGTCTTGATCCAAGTAATTCTGCCTTACATTTTGGAAGTTCTAAATCTCTTACGAGATCATTTAATTCTGACTGTGTTATTTTGTGCGGTTGGTGGCATGACGTGCTCGGTATAAAATCAGGATCTCTTGACGTTGATGGCATATCTTCTTCCTGACGAATCACTCGATCGCCATGATCTGATTCGTTTTCTGATTCGCAAGTTAGGATTCTGGGGGTTTTGGAATAGGATTTTCGTCACTGTGAGGCACAGGTCTCATCGCAGATGGTATGTTTGGGTAGTTAATAACCGATTTTTTTTTTCTTGGACATACCTGTGGCTTGTCCAACACAAGGTACCATGCAAAAATAACAATCATTAATATGATTTGTAGGCTCTCTCCAAACCATTGGAACAGCAAAGCGCATAGACCGTTTTTTGCCATTTAACCAGCTCCTCAGACTTGAAGCACATGTATTACAGATGTGGGGTGCCCACTGTTTGTCTTGATCACCTAGTTTACAACCGAAATAAAGCTGATATGCCTTTGTTATTAGTGGAGTAATAGACCGTCTCTGTGACGCAAAAGTCACATCACCACACACGTAACAAAACTGATCTGGATTGTTTACACACTTTCGAGACATCTTGCATGAACGCTGTCAGCCAACTGAGGAAAAAATGGCTAAACAATATAATGTACACGTATGTATAACGTAACACAATCATGCCGATTACATCATCTTTCCTTGCCGAACATAAAAATGTAGCACGTGCATTCTTGTGAATTACAGTATATTAACACTGTCACAGCAGGAACACATATAATTACCGTATCTCTAAAACTTGAACTAATATTGAAAAAATAAGTTTCATTCCGGTTTTAGCACATTAAAAATAGTAATATTTTGTTGATTTTATTTAGGATATTTTTTGGCTGTTGATCAGTGAAATCATCGTCATCCATAACACAAAGTGGCTTATCGAATTTTATCCAATTTTACAGGAGAACGTTTTGAATATTTTCACGAGATTTGAGTTGTTGCTGACAAAAAGGTATTATTGCTACATAATCAAATTTGTGGGTATATCTGCTCATGCTTACAAGCTTTTCAAAAATGTGCAACGATTAACCCATTTCTCATTTTATGGGTTCAAAATTTCCAAAAAAAAGTAGGTACCTCATTTTGTGATATTGAAAGGTCGTAATTCATGGAATAAAGACTGAGTTACGTCCGTGATATATTAAAATGATGAAAAATGAAAACACATGAAATTTAAGAAAAAAATGATTTATTACAAGACAAAATGGTTACAAACAGGGGAACAGTGAATACTATGGCGAAATAAGTATCCGCAGTATCTAAAATTATTTAACTCCTTATAAAAGTATACAGGGTGTTTCAGTTTATTGTTGCATAACTTTAAGATTCGATAGAACTTTTAAAATTAATGCATAAAGTCTATATAAACATGGGTCGAAAAATGCGTGGCTTCCGAAATACAGAGTGTTTAAATTTACTTTCTAAAATAGTTTTTTTTAAATATTTCGAACAATATTTGATGTTTATCAGTGAAAATTGGTATACAAGGGTTTTTTGGTACAACAAAACGAACCATGGGCATAGTTTTTCTGTAGCCGCTAGAGGACGCTCTCTACTGTACCTGGAGTGTATTAAAATGACCGAACATTTTTTCTTAGTGCAATTTTTTACTTTTTGAATAAAAAAACTGATTCTCCGCATTTTTCAACATAAAAAAGCTTTCTTGTGAATTTTCGTTATAGTTAGCCGTTTTTGAGATATTTCTATTTTTAAGGTTCGAAGCATTTTTAATTATTTATGATAAAATAACGTTAAAAAGTCAGTATCTCGATAATTTTTAGAAGTAGGCTGTGCCTGCAAATATTTTTGAAATTGAAAGCAGAATAAGGTTAAACGTCAATTAGTTGACAGTTAGTTTTGTTGTCTGTTGAAACCTGAAACGTTTTTTTGCCATTGTGAATGCACGAAATTTAGTTTCTTTTACCTGTTTTTTTATAAAAATTCCATTTTTATTCTCCAATCAAGAGTTAGCGGATATTCATTTTGTGTATGGCTTTGTAAATGGAAACGCAGCAGAAGCAGCCAGACAATACGCACGAAGATTTCCAAACAGACGACATCCAACTCGTTCAGTATTTGTAAGAGTGCATCGCCAAATAATTGAAAATGATTTTGGAAATATCCAAAGGGATCAAAACATAAATGTTCATCAGCGCAGATTTACCCGTATGATTCTGCGTGAGTTTGATAGATATCCGACCACAAGTGTTAGGAGAGTTTCTGGTGCCTTGGGAATTTCAGCAAGCCATGTTCACCGTTTTCTTACAAATGACCATAGACATCCTTACCATTTGCAACCTGTGCAAAGACTACAGCCAGGGGACGGAGAACGAAGAATCACATTTTGTCTGTGGATTCTTGATAGAACTGATAATAATAGGGAGTTTTTAAGTAACGTTTTATGGACCGATGAGTCAGGCTTCACTAGACGTGGAGTGGTAAATTTTCATAATCAACATATTTAGTCGCATGAAAATCCGCATGCAGTTCGGGAAAGAAATTTTCAGCATGAATTTAGTGTGAACGTGTGGATTGGTATCTACCGTAATCGACTATTTGGACCCTACCTTTTGCTTGCAAGGTTAAATGCTGCGACCTTCTTGGAATTTTTAAAGGCTGAACATGTAAATATGTGGAATGATGTTGTGTTAGATTTAAGAAGATTGGCCTGGTTCCAGCTTGATGGTTGTCCAGCTAATTATTCGAGAATAGTTAGAAACTGACGAAAATTATCCAGAAAGATGGATCGGCCGTGGAGAACCAGTCGCCTGGCCTCCACGATCCCCTGACCTAAATCCATTAGATTTCTTTGTGTGGGGATTTCTAAAAGAAAAAGTGTACCAGACTTCCGTAACCACAAGAGATATGCTAATAGACAGAATCAGAAATGCATGTGATGAAATAAGGCCTTATTTGAATAATGCTATACCACGTTCGATCATTCGTAGATGTGTATTGTGTATTGAACAATTGGGTTTACATTTCGAGCAACTACTTTAGATTTTGTATGTTTGTCCTAACTATCCAATAGCATTTTAGTTGTAAATAATTAATTTAATTTGTTAAAAATAATATTGGAAAATTAAACAAATTAATATTCTGTTTCTTGTGTTTATTTGGAGTTAGGAATTATTGCTGTGTTTAAAAACACAATCTAAACGATCATCTTAATTACTTGTAAAGCCCAAATCGAAAATGTAAAAAAATATTGTTTTCCCATAAATAATTAAAAAATGCATCGAACCTTAAAAATCGAAATATCTCAAAAACGGATAACTATAACGAAAACTCACAGGAGAGATTTCTTATGTTGAATAGTGCGAAGAATCAGTTTTTTTATTCAAAAAGCAAAAAATTGCACTAAGAAAATTTTGTCGGTCATTTTAATACACTACAGGTACAGTAGAGAGCGCCCTCTAGCGGCTGCAGTAAAACTATGCCCATGGTTCGTTTTGTCGCACCAAAAAACCCATGTGTACCAATTTTCACTGTTATACATCAAATATTGTCAGGAATATTTAAAAAAAACTATTTTAGAAAGTAAATTTAAACACCCTGTATTTCGAAAGCCACGCATTTTTCGACCCATGTTTATATAGACTTCATGCATTAATTTTAAAAGTTCTATCGAATCTTAAAGTTATGCAACAATAAACTGAAACACCCTGTATATGGCAGCACAAACAAGAGATTCACTCAAATAATAATGATATAATAATATCTGTTAAAGATAAACAAAATAATAATTAGTATTTCTATTAGTATAAAAAACTGTATTCGTGTTGCAGGTGACTAGTTTTGTAAAATATTGTTAGCGGCTCTTTTTTTAACCTTTATTTATATAAATTATAGCCATTTTATAGGCTCCCCTGTATCAGAAGTTCTTATAGACAAAACTCTCAACTCTTCAGACATTTTTTGTCAACGGATACAGCCCCTCTTTAGTTTTTGATACTTGCACTACCTCTACATGCGTGACCGTAACCGTCGATTGAAGGTTGCATACTGACCTGACACACTGACCTCGACCCAGTTCTGCCGTCGGGTTGAGACCTTGTACCAAATCGGTGATGTCCCGGGTCGCGGCTACAGGACGGTATTCAGATATTTTTGATGTTGCAGAGCCCTTTATCTCGGTTCCCTTAAGGCATTGGTGTATATGGTATTAAGAAAAATTGCTTATGTTTTCAAGATCTACACGTCGTGTAAAGGAAAACCCCAACTTTGCGGACACCCTGTATAACCTGAGAGTCGTAAATTTGAAAAACCCTAGAAACACAAGAACTTACTTCAAATGCCCCACTTTTTCTCTCCACTTCATTCCAAAGGAAATAGTGGCATTCCATTGAAGAAATATCGTGCACCGTCCAATTATATTTTCCGCACTTCCATTTGACCGGGGACTTGTTCTAGATCAAAACTTGCACATGCAATTCCATTATTATTATTATTATTATTATTATTATTATTATTATTATTATTATTATTATTATTATTATTGTTCTTATTATTCAGAGCTTGAACTCTATGGAACTTTTTATTTCACTTACTTTGTTTTTCTCGTGGTAATACTTTTGATACCTGCCCTTTAGTCTTTATTTCTGATCTTTCTCACCTTGTATGTAGGAATTGCACAGCGAGCACTGATCTTTCTTCGGTCGGTGAAATACAAGTTTGAATGACCTAAATACTTTACGGTATAGGTCAATCGAAGGTTTGTCATCAGTGTGATTTAATTCTCCTATAAACATAGCATATATCTTAGAAACAGCCAATTCTGGATGAAGATATTCCATGGTTGCACTTGGTCGGCAATAGTGGGACTCAATTTTCGGGAGCCTCAGGATGTGTTTGTGAATTGCACCTCGAAGTGAATTGTCTCTCCTAAGATCTGCCATTTATTTTTTCTCCTTCAATGAGTCCACTTGAATTTAATTTTTCTAAGTTGTCCATTAACGAGATCCTAACTTGTGCACAAATAGAGTTTTACATACTAAATACTGCTCGCCTTAGGTTGTAAGGTGATATTTGCGGATGTTTTGCATTCCAGACTTTTATTTTTTGTATTTTTTTTAACTGTGACCGCTATCTTACTAAGATAACACTGTAAAATGATATGTATATTTTATAATTTCACAACTTGACGGAACTTGAATTAAGCTCCCTCGTGAAATTTAATTTCCTATTAAGTTGAGATAAGTCTAATATTATTTTTCTATAACTCTGAATGTATTAGTAACTGACTTATGCCTCTTATCGTGCCTGTAAGCCTGGAATCCAAGAACAGATTGCTGATCTCGCTAACAAAGAACAAATCTCACAAATTAAAAAAAGCTGCCGATTAATAAACGAAAGCAAATAGCAGCAAATAACCCCTGCGCTACATCGCCTTTTCGAGAGATTACTGCTTCGATAGTCTTGACATAGTATCAACCAATGTTTAGAAATCACCTGGGGTAAAACTAATCCAAATTTCTGGAAGACGGGCTCGCAGATCTAGAACGGTTCTTGCGGGATTCGATCGGAGCTTTTTCTACATATGATATGCCCAAGGTTTCAATCGACGATACATCTTTACAACTCGACAACTGGCATATTCTTACATCCAATCTTTTACTTTTTTAGCCGTATTGCAATCGGCACCATCTTGCTGGAAGATACATTCGATATTGTTTAAACGCATTTGTTCAACTTGGGGATTAAGTTATTTTGGCACATTCATGTACTTATTAGCATTCATAATACCTTCCACAAAGAATAAGTTTCCCCACTCCACTTGTATGGTATATCAATTATAACATAAGCCAAAAACTTAACTTTCTTCAAGACAGTCATCCTGAAACACTTCAAATCTGGCTTCATCACTCCAATTAATGGAGTTGTTTTGGTTCCGAGACCGTTCCCCCTTTCCCCTATAGCTCCAAGGTACCCAATGGGTGTTTAGGCCTTCGTGGTAGTTGGAGTATAAAAAAAATCGTGTTTTTTGGCTCACGCTAGTCTGTTTTTCTCCTGAGTCTTTATCAGTAAGGGCCTAGAAATAGTGAGTTAAAAACGAATGATAAAAAACTAATTTAAGACTACCTTGTAAGTTTTAACTCCCAGGTTTCGGGCCGCTCTGTGACAAGTTGCTCTTGAAAAATTTTTTGTGGTTGCTGATTCCATAATGTTTTCAATTTGTTATAATTAGCACGCCGGCTTTCCGTGATAATCCGCTTTAAGGCTCTTGAGTTGGTATTGGAATAACGCGGTCGACTTCCAGTTCTGTCTCATTTCGATAAAGTCTAACACATTGATTCCCAAAGTGGTCTTAGGGGTCTATGACAACCTGCAAGGTGTCCACGTCAGCGAAAAAAAAATTGAGGCTCCATGAAATGAATATGGGGGTCCACGATAGTGGATCTCAATACATACACTGATAGTACCTATTTAGTTACATCATACTACCTTATAATATCAAAACATATACATTATTTATAAAAGTACCTATGAAGTAAAAAATGTATTATATATGTTTATAAATTGTGTAAGTTGTAGGATGTTGGTATTCGCTTTGTGGTCGCAATACATTTTGAATTTGTAAAAACCTGAGAGTCGCAGTCTCAGAGCTTCGCTACCTTGCACTGACTTGTTCAATTCGTCACTCTATAAATACGAATGTGGGACAAATACGTTTATTCTTTTCCTGAATCTTGAAAAAAAAAGTGCTAAGAAAATATTTTAAAAAATATAATTTACGAGTACTCCTCAATAGTTTCTTTTTGAAAGTTTTAGCAATCGGTAATATAATTACAGTGCAATCTCCGTAACTCGAGCTAATTGTTGCAAGATGTTCGAATTATGGAATGTTTTCGGGAAATCAAAAAATATTTTTAATATACAGCTGCTGGATTTTCTGTCTTATTTAAATAATTTAATTTTGCCCACACATGACTGATGCCATGTCCGAATCTAAAAAGAAATGTAGACAGTACAGTGTTGATTATTTGAAATTTGGCTTCATTCCATCATTGCCGGACAAACAATCGCCTATGTACCTTTTATGCAACAAAGTTTTGGCCATTGACGCTATGAAATTATCTAAACTGAGAGATCATCTGAGAAGATGCCACCCTGATAAAACAGAGAAAGATTTGAAATACTTTCAAACACTCAAAGATAAATTTCAGAAGTGACCTACACTGGACAGAATGTTCGCTTCGACGTCACAAAGAAATGATGATGGTTTGCGGGCGTCTTACAATATCTCTATAGCAAAGTCCGGAAAACCGCATACTATCGGAGAGAAGTTAATTTTTCCAGCCATTGAAGAGGTTTTAAAAACTGTTTTACACAAACCTGCATCTGATATCATTAAAAGAATTCCCTTAAGCAACAATACTGTTGAAAGACGTATTGATGAAATTAGTTCTGATATTGAAAGCTTCTTATGTAATTATTTACAAACGACCCATTTCTCTATACAACTGGACGAGTCAACTTTACCTGATAATGCAGCATTATTATTGGCATATGTTCGTTTTATTATGAATCAAGAAATCTACGAAGAACTGCTCTTCGCAAGAACTTTGATAACCGACACTAAAGGTGAATCAATATTTCATGTTTTGAAGGATTACTTCATTGAAAAAGCAATTCCTTTATCAAATATAATAGCTACAGATGGAGCACCTGCCATGGTTGGATGTTATCGTGGATTTATAAACTATTTAAAACAAAATGTGTCAGGGGTGTTAGCAATACATTGCGTCATCCATCGACAACATTTAGTTGCTAAAAATTTGAGTGTTAGATTGCATGAATCACTTCATTTAGTCATTGATGCAGTAAACCGAACCAGAAGCAACGCGTTGAATACGCGGTTATTTGCGCAGTTGTGTGAAGAAAATGACGAACACTTTCATCAATTATTCCTTCACACTGAAGTACGCTGGCTGTCGAAAGGCTTATGTTTGACAAGATTTTTTGCACCTTTTGGGACTATTTTAGAATTTCTGGATACCAAAGATAAAATTTTAAAAGAAAATTTAATGAAGAGGAAAACAGGCATCGCCTATTTTAACAGATTTGTTTACAAAATTTGATTAAAACAAAGTCCATCTTATCAGCGTTTCTTGCCAGAGTTAAACTAATGAAGCAAAATATTGGACGGGGGGAATTTTCTCAGTTCCCCAATTTGTCACAGACAAGCTGCCAGGAAGACTTACGTTCAACATTTAAATGCCCTCTATTCAGATTTTGAATCTAGGCTTGAGGATATTTTGACTATGGTAATACCACCATGGATAATTAATCCATATGGTGACATAGAAGAAACAAATGTCATAATACAAGAGGAACTGACTGAAATAAGTACCAACGGAGAACTTAAGGTTCAGTTTAAAAAGGGATATCAGCAATTCTGGCTGCAAAACAACATACCCGTTACTTATCCCGTATTATGGAATATAGCGAGGAAATTTTTAATTTCCTTTCCATCGTCATACCTAGTGGAAAGGGGGTTCAGCGCTGTTACCAATCTGCAACGAAAAAAATTGCCGCCAAATGTTGATAATTTATTATTAACGCATCAGGTTCATCCTTCTCACTAAAAATATTGACTTATTGCTTATGTTATTTCATTTATAGTTTATTTTATGTTTATTGGTGTCTGACCAATAAATGCCCGCATTGGGAATAAGTGCCCGCATTGATTTTTTTAAAGGACCCCCCTTTATAGAAAATATATATTTTTTTAAATTACTCTGAAAATTCAAGGAATTTTTTGCCTATTTTTAGATAACTTAAACGTACAAGAAGCGGAATTTAATCAAACTCACAGTGAAATTATTGTAGAACATACGTTTATGTTATAATTAATAAACGAACTCGCTTATTCTACTATTTTAAGTCAAAAACTTTTTTTTTATTATTTTTCACTTTTTTTTCATTTTATCCCTCTTATTTTTTTTTCAATGCGGGCACTTATTCCCAATGCGGGCACTTATTGGTCAGACACCTGTTTATTTAATGTTAGGTATATTTAACATAACAGATACAAAATTTTATTTTGAGTAGTTTTAATTTAAACTCAATTAATAAATGTATAAATTAACATGTGTTTTTACTTCAAGTTTTTAACACTAAACTAAACACATTTACAGGAAATCAATATCAGGTAAGTAGGTGTCTACCCAACACGGAAAAACATGGCAAGGCGTCTACGACACAAAAAAGTTTGGGGAACTCTGGTCTAACATAATCCTTGACGAAATAATGACCTCGTTGTCTCAGCCTACTAGACGCGATTTCTTAAAACGGGATAATAGCATTTTCTGTTCGTTCACTATTATTGATCATCCACCATTTGTTGGAAAAGTAAAATTTTCAAAACCACTTGACGGGTGGTCGTTTAGTAGAAACGTGGGAGTGATGTAAAAATAATTCGCACTTCTGTTTTATGCTGGTCGTGTCTGCGAATGACATCCCGTTAAATCGTCATGAAAGAAAGCGCCACGCCTGATGCAGCTGCGGTAATGAGGCAGTTTAAATCTTGACATGGATAACATTTAATTATATTTAACGCGTTGGCAATGTAAAATTTCACGTTCAGGCTTATACGGGTCTGCAAAAGCATATCAGACCAGAAACACCAATCTTTTAGGTATACAAAATCACATTACATCACATTTTAAGCAGTCGCCATATTATAATTGTGTGATCTTATTTAATAAACTACCTATTTACGTGAGAAAAATAATGCATTATAATTAATTCAAGGACAGTGTGAAAGTGAAATATTAAAAAGTGGATGATCTGTGGTTTACACAGAATCGAGAATATGGAATGCCAATTTCCGGAACAAGTCTAAAGCAAAAGGCAGTCAACTTAAGTGAAGAATTGCCAGTTATCGAGGCGCCAGTGATGGTTGTATAGACGGAAAAAACCACACAGTATACTAGAATTAAAAGTTATCTACCGATAAGTCCGTTGCATTAAAATTTGGAGGACATTTTAAAGAATTAATGAAGCAGTATGGTTTAAGTCCAGAACAAATTTACAACTGCGACGAAACGGGCCTAAACTACGAAATGTTACCGACGAAAAGTGTAGCTTCAAAAGAAGAATCTGCAGCTCCTGGTTACAAACGCAGTAAAGAACGTGTTGTTGTTAATCGGAAAATCAGCTAAACCAAAGCAGTCACCCAGGAAAACGTCGATGCTGTGCGCAAACTCATAATTGAAGATAGACATGTGACATATCGCGAGATTGAGGCGTCCTTGAAGATCTCAAAGACGTCAATTCAAAAAATTTTACATGAAGAATTAGGAGTAAGAAAATTAGTTTTTCGTTGGATACCCCACCTGTTCTGAAGAGCAGAAAGCAGCCAGGGTTAATTGGTGTCAACAAATGCTTGACCATTTCAATTCGGAATCTCAAAAAATGTGTACAGCATTGTTGGTGGTGATGAATCGTAGATTTACTGTTATGAACCAGAAACTAAACGACAGTCGGCTGTTTGGGTGTTCCAAGGTGAAGAAAAGCCAACAAAAGTCATCCGATAACCTACTCGATGTTGCGTATGCGCTCGTCCGAATAATCGTATACGGGTTACTGTCCTTCCACGATGGTACCGTGGTAAGTGCCCACGAGACGGCGTGATGCAATTGCTAAGTGATTGGAAATTTCTTACCAGTTGTTTCACTTTAATGCCGCCAGATGATGCATCGGCTATAAAGGTCTTTACGGTTGGTCATGTAATATAATGGATATGATTGAAAAAATGAGGTCAAGTAGGTTCACTCTTGACAAATGGACTTTGTAGATGCATCATGTATTACTTAGGAGTTACATAAAAAAGTTCAGCTGTTAGAAGCGAAAATGCAACTACTCGTAACTTTGGCGTTAAATACTTCGTGACCTGGTGGCTCTACGGTGAAATTTTATGAAAGCAAACTGATGGATTGACAAAATCATGGAACGTTAAGTGAAGCTACTATCGAAAACGTGAACGAATTCAAGAATGTTCTCGGAACCATTCCGTCTAACTTAACTGATAAGAATACAAAACATCGTTTCAGGGTAGACCCTTCCTCGTCCTTTTGAACCCAGGCAGCACTCCGAGAATAGTCTCTACAAGAGGAACTTGCTTAAACGCAAACGGAGAACTTATTCACGGTTAAAAGTTTTTATAACAAAGATAGTTGAGAAAAGTTCCTGGATATTGTGTTAAGCTTCCTATAAATGCGTATTTTCCATTTCAAAAATTCAAATTAAATTATTTTACAAACTGTTTTCTCAATGTCATTTTTTCAAATTCGTTTAGTGTGCGAGAAGGGTTGAACGTAATTTCAGAGAAGAGGCTGCGCCTGCGCTCTTACCCACGGCCCAATATTGTCAAATTGATTTTTTACACTAGATAGCGTTTTATTGATGTGACACCGTTTTTTTAATTCTCTCAAAAATTTCAAATATACTTTTTCAATATTGCTTGTAGAGAGCGTAAAAATCTTATAGAATGTCGAAAACCGCAGCTCAATATCTTTATTCGCTCAATATCGATATATATATATATATACAGGGTGTCCGCAAAGTTGAGGTTTTCCTTTTCAGAAACAACTACCCATGAAATAACAAAGGTAATGTGTAGTGAAACGAGGGCGACCAAGTAAAAAAAAATAAAGGAAACAGTACTCACTCTCCAGTTGACGAGAAGGGCTAAGTACGTCTCTGCCCGAAATCATACCGCTCCAACAGAAAATGAAATCAGCTGATGCGCTACCGAGCAGACGCAGGCGGTGGTGCAGACCACGAACAGAGGTAACAAATATGGCGGCGTTGCCGCGTTTTCAGTTTTTAGCTAAACTTTATAGGTATTGTTCGAAGTTATCGCCGTTTGATTCAAAAACACAGGTGTGTGCACGAGATAGCCAAGCATCGGTGCAGGCTTTGAGAATGGAGTCCCTCCGCTGAATGAAAGCACCAGCTTGTTCAATTCTGAGACGAAGTTCGTCAACCGTATACACTTCAGTTTTGTACACTAAGCGTTTCATTTCTCCCCAAAGAAAAAAATCACATGGTGTTAAATCTGGAGATCGCGGAGGGCACGCTACGGGTCCATTACGTCCGATCCACCTATTCGGAAATAATTCATTGAAAAACTCCCGCACTTCGCGTCTAAAATGGGGCGGTGCACCATCGTGCAGAAACCAAATGGATTGTCTTACACTTCATGGCACATCTTCTAACAAGGAAGGCAAAATGTTGCGTAAAAAGTCTAGGTATTGCATCCCGTCCAATCGATTTGGGAGAATAAATGGTCCAATGAACATACCGTTCACCATGCCAGCCCAAACATTCACCGAAAATGTTTGTTGAAAATGTGCCCGACGGACAGCGTGCGGATTTTCTACTGACCAAACATGAGTGTTGCGAAAGTTATTGACCCCATTACGCGTGAACGTAGATTCGTCTGTCACCAATATGCACTTCAAAAAGTCCGGATTGTTGTCATGTTGATACAACAACCACTCACAAAACCGCACTCTTGCTGGAAAATCGTCAGGTTGAAGGGCTTGTACACGTTGGACGTGAAACGGATACAGCCCCTCTTCACGCAGCGTTTGCCACACTTTAGTTTTTGATACTTGCACTTATCTAGCCACGTCTCTAGTGCTTGTTGAGGGATTCTCGTCTACGCGATTACCTCTACACGCGTGACCGTAACCGTCGGTTGAAGGTTGCATACTGACCTGACACACTGACCCCGAACCAGTTCTGTCGTCGGGTTGAGCCAGTGACCTTGTACCACTCGGTGATGTCGCGGGTCGCGGCTACAGGACGGTATTCAGATATTTTTGATGTTGCAGAGCCCTTTATCTCGGTTCCTTTAAGACATTGGTGTATATGGTACTAAGAAAAATTGCTTATGTTTTCAAGATTTACACGTCGTGTAAAGAAAAACCCCAACTTTGCGGACACCCTGTATATGAAGAGAAAATGACCATGTGGAGAAAGGTATATAACAAACAATAGGAAAATAATGGGCCAAATCCGTCAAAAGGAGTAAAGTGGATTCGAGCAGAAAATAGGATAGGTAACCCGAGTGATAAGTATTTCTGCTGGTTGGCTTTATCAGGCCCGAGATGAATGCGGATATGCAACTACAAAAGCAGATACACATGCCCACACATCCGGACACGGGTTTAACCTGAGGAAACGAAGATGGAGAGAGAAAAAGTCGACAGACGAAGTCCACAACAAGAGCCAACCTATATATATATATATATATATAACTTGAGACGTGGTCATTGTCGTCTAGACCAGTTAGGTGAAAAATTGAAGCTTCCGCCTTTTGTTGGGTACTTCGACAAAATTTAAGCAAAAAAGGACTCTTTATACTTTTTTAATTCTCTCTAGCTTTCAATGGACTTTGCCATCACCATCAGGAGAGTAGTATGTGAGGATGTTGCTAATTGTTGTTTACGTATAGGATGAGGGAAACGTCCAGTAACATGGTGAGAGCTGGATAGATGGTACAATGGTCAAAACTATATAAAATATGACAAGAACAAGTTAAAAACAGATTAAAAATTATTTAAAAAAGAAGAAAGCTTCTCCAGCTAAGACAAAGAAAAGTAGGAAATCGGCGACGTCGGCTAAAGCTTTTTCTGCTGCACCTTCTGCAGCGCCTGCAAAAAAATCTCCTTCGAAGGCGAAGAAATCCAGCAAGGGAGCTCCGATCAAGAAGCCAAAAGCACCAAAACCGAAAACGGCGAAGGCTGCAACATCGCCAAAAAGGAAGGCCGCTTCTCCCAAAAAGAAGAAATAAAAAAAAAAATTAGACATGTTGCAACGTCGTAGATTACGACTACGTCGGTTCGCGACGTTATATTTATGCGAAAGGATGCTATACGTCCCCGCGGATTGAATCTGTTTTTAGCTTGTTCTTGTCATATTTTATATAATTTTGACCATTGTACCATCTATCCAGCTCTCACCATGTTACTGGATGTTTCCCTCATCCTATACGTAAACAACAATTAGCAACATCCTCACATACTACTTTCCTGATGATGATGGCAAAGTCCATTGAAAGCTAGAGAGAATTAAAAAAGTATAAAGAGTCCTCTTTGCTTAAATTTTGTCGAAGTACCCAACAAAAGGCGGAAGCTTTAATTTTTCACCTATATATATATATATATATATAAGATGTAAAATACGCTTAAATTACAATTTTCAAGTACTACTGGATACAAACAAAAATTCAAGCTATTAATAGTTGTGTAAAATATATCAATACGAAAGAAACATAAGAGACAGATTTTCGTTATTGTAGATACCTTAAAAGAAACAATTCAAATTGGGATCACAGTATTCCAACATGCCTTGCTTGTGCGTAGAAGTAAATTGTTGCATTTCATAATTACACATTAATAAAATTTGGCATTGAGTATTTATTCATTCTTTATGAGTTATTTATGCAGAAAGTATTGATTTTTCAGTTACAGACAAGTTATTCCCTTGATGCATTTTCTAGTTTTTGGATCTGATATGACATGTACATCACAAAAAACCATACCACTCATCCTCCTCGATCTACTTGTCACTCTGTCGGTTTGTCCGCCTATAACTTGAGAAGTACCGCTCAGCTTTAGATGAGATTCTCATACAAGGTTACTAGTAGTTTTTGAAAATTAAATGATAAAAGTTCGATGTATAGTGTGCTCAAGTGGTCTGCGGTGGTGTCGCCACTGACACGCCGCTACAGGAGAAACATTTATATACTTTAGCAATATTTGGTTATTAGGAGTGCGTACCGCTTTAGCGTTCTGCGATGCTTTTGTTAATGATGACTTACGATGTGTCCCTAAATAAGAATCGAAAATAGATATAAAAAACCTCAGCTAGAATCAACTTTGAATAATACGCTCTCATTTGATCCACCCACGTATTTTCTTGGATCGTAAAATCTCGCACACCCGGAAGAAAATCATCAAATGGATTCTTCAGACCGTTTCTGTTTGAAACGTCTTGTCTGAAAAAAAGACAGTCAAAGCTTATATCAGCAAACTCTCACGATTCACATGGTACGTTCGATTTCAGCATTGCCACCGCTGCACTGTCCTGGTAGCTGCTTTGATTACGACCACCTTGAACCCGGATTACGTGCGGCTTGAATAATAAATATCACAGCCGGTTGTGAAAGGAATCGTACGTCACTCCATTTATCAACTGTTCTCTGGTGCTTTGTTCGAAGTTCCCACTGCGATATTTTTCCACGCAAGGCGCTATTAATGCTTTCTTTTCTTTTGCACGTTTCGTACAACTTCCGTAAGTGGAGAATTAAAAAAAAATCCGTCAAGAAGATTGGATCTACAATTTCTATACCTGCGTTGAAGATTTCAAAGAAAATTGATGCGTCAAATCGTTTCAAAAGGTGAATTTGAATCGTGATTAGGTAGGTTCACCTAGCTAGGATGAATGTTCGACCTGTGCATGTCAAACCATATAAAGCATTGATTCCCAAAGTGGCCTATATCGACCCCTAGGGGTCCATGACAACCTGCAAGGGATCTACGTCAGCGAAAAAAAATTTGGGGGTCCATGAAATGAATATGGGGGTCCACGATAGTGGATCTCAACGCATACACTGATAGTACCTATTTACTTACATCATACTATCTTATAATATCAAAACATATACATTATTTATAAAAGTACCTATGAAGTAAAAAAAATATTATATATGTTTATAAAATTGTGTAAGTTGTAGGGTGTTGGTATTCGCTTTGTGGCCGCAATACATTTTGAACTTGTAAAAACCTGAGAGTCGCAGTCTCAGAGCTTCGCTATTTTGCACTGACTTGTTCAATTCGTCGCTCTATAAATACGAATGTGGGACAAATACGTTTATTCGTTTACTGAATCTTGAAAAGGAAAGTGCTAAGAAAATATTTTAAAAAATATAAACAGATAGTATATCACACAAATTATAGTGAGTCAGTGTTATTTTGTTTGAGAGTGCTGGAGAAAAGTAAGTACATTATTTTTTATTAAATTTTAGTTTTGTACTCGTAGTTAGCAAAGATAGATAAATTACGCCAATTATGACTTTAGTTATTAGTAGTTAAATATTCAATCATGCAAAATTACACGAGTACTCCTCAATAGTTTCTTTTTGAAAGTTTTAGCAATCGGTAATATAATTACAGTGCAATCTCCGTAATTCGAGCTAATTGTTGCAAGAAGATGTTCGAATTATGGAATGTTTTCGGAAAAATCAAAAAATATTTTTAATATACAGCTGCTGGATTTTCTGTCTTATTTAGATATTTAATTTTGCGAACAGATGACTGATGCCATGTCCGAATTTTAAAAGAAATGTAGACAGTTCAGTGTTGATTATTTGAAATTTAGCTTCATTCCATCATTGCCGGACAAACAATCGCCTATGTGCCTTTTATGCAACAAAGTTTTGGGCAATGACGCTATGAAACCATCTAAACTCCAAGATCATCTGAGAAGATGCCATCCTGATAAAACAGAGAAAGATTTGAAATACTTTCAAACACTCAAAGATAAATTTCAGAAGAGACCTACACTGGACAGAATGTTCGCTTCGACATCACAAAGAAATGATGATGGTTTGCGGGCGTCTTACAATACCTCGTTACTTATAGCAAAATCCGGAAAACCGCATACTATCGGAGAGAAGTTAATTTTGCCAGCCGTTGAAGAGGTTTTAAAAACTGTTTTACACAAACCTGCATCTGATATCATTAAAAGAACGACCCATTTCTCTATACAACTGGAGGAGTCAACTTTACCTGATAATGCAGCATTATTATTGGCATATGTTCGTTTTATTATGAATGAAGAAATCTACGAAGAACTTTGATAACCGACACTAAAGGTGAATCAATATTTCATGTTTTGAAGGATTACTTTATTGAAAAAGCAATTCCTTTATCAAATATAATATCAGTAGCTACAGATGGAGCACCTGCCATGGTTGGACGTTATCGCGGATTTATAAGCTATTTAAAACAAAATGTGTCAGGGGTGTTAGCAATACATTGCGTCATCCATCGACAACATTTAGTTGCTAAAAATTTGAGTGTTAGATTGCATGAATCACTTCATTTAGTCATTGATGCAGTAAACCGAATCCGAAGCAACGCGTTGAATACGCGGTTATTTACGCAGTTGTGTGAAGAAAATGACGAACACTTTCATCAATTACTCCTTCACACTGAAGTACGCTGGCTGTCGAAAGGCTTATGTTTGACAAGATTTTTTGCACTTTTTGAGACTATTTTTGAGTTTCTGGAATACTAAAGATACAATTTTAAAAGAGAATTTAATGAAGAGGAAAACAGACATCGCCTATTTAACAGATTTGTTTACAAAATTTAATATGGTTAATTTGCAATTACAAGGCGACAGTTTAAATTTGATTAAAACAAAGTCCATCTTATCAGCGTTTCTTGCCAGAGTTAAACTATTGAAGCAAAATATTGGACGGCGCGAATTTTCTCAGTTCCCCAATTTGAAACAGACAAGCTGCCAGGAAGACGACGTTTCAACTTACGTTCAACATTTAAATGCCCTCTATTCAGATTTTGAATCTAGGTTTGAGGATATTTTGACTATGGTAATACCACCGTGGATAATTAATCGATATGGTGACATAGAAGAAACGAATGTCATAATACAAGAGGAACTGACTGAACTAAGTACAAACGAAGAACTTAAGGTTCAGTTTAAAAACGGATATCAGCAGTTTTTAACACTACAGTTAGAAATTTACAGGAAATCAATATCAGGTAAGTAGGGGGTCTACCCAACACGGAAAAACATGGCAAGGGGTCTACGACACAAAAAAGTTTGAGGAACTCTGATATAAAGCAATATCTATCATATGGAAAATGTTGTTTTGCCAACTCAATGCAGAAGCTGCAAGAGAATCGATTTTGCCTCTTATTTCAGCGGGTAGTTTGGCAGAAAAATACATAGGTATTGTCACAACGCCGCCATATTGAGTTTTACGTAAATGCGATTTACGCCGCCATTTTGAAAAAGAATGACAACTTGTGATACATCGTTGGAAAGAAAATTTTAAGCTTTATGAAAATATGTAAAAATATATACAGTGTCTTATTTAAAATCCTTGTTTCACTTCCGGTCAAACCTGAAGCGATATTCAGTTGTTGTTTAATGGATAATAAGAGTTTTTATATGTCATATCTTCACAATTTCAAGGTTCTTCTTTAAACAGCAATTGAATATTGCCTTGTAAAACGATTTCGTTGGCATCCGGTATGTTACATATTCATAGTTCTATATTCTTTTATATTACATACCTAGAATGTATTTTATATAGTCCTTTAATTGAACCAAATAAAAATTTACATATTTATTTTTATGGGTCTCCGGTTATAAAGTACCCATTTTTTTCTTCCTAGACGGAACTGGAGTTCACTATATCTAAATTTCGAAATTTTTGGCAATTACAATACTTTCTCAACAGTTTCGGCATACGAAGTAAGAATAGACGCACTGCATTTTTTTGCCCTGGCACGACCCATATTCCCGTCCCATTCATCATAAGCTTTCACCAAAGAATTTGTCTGCTTGCAATTTCCCTATACAAGGTGTTTCAGTTTATTGTTGCATAGCTTTAAGATTCGATAGAACTTTCAAAATTAATGCATAAAGTCTATATAAACATGGGTTGAAAAATGCGTGGCTTCCGAAATACAGGGTGTTTAAATTTACTTTTTAAAATAGTTTTTTTTAAATATTTCGAATAATATTTGATGTATAATAGTGAAAATTGGTATACAAGGTTTTTTTGGTACGACAAAACGATCCATGGGCATAGTTTTACTGTAGCCGCTAGAGGGCGCTCTCTACTGTACCTGTAGTGTATTAAAATGACCGAAACTTTTTTCTTAGTGCAATCTTTTGCTTTTTGAATAAAAAACTGATTCTTCGCACTTTTCTGCATAAAAAAGCTCTCCTGTGAGTTTTCGTTATAGTTAGCCGTTTTTGAGATATTTCGATTTTTAAGGTTCGATGCATTTTTAATTATTTATGGGAAAATAATATTTTTTTTACATTTTCGATTTGGGCATTACAAGTAATTCAGATGATCGTTTAGATTGTGTTTTTAAGCACAGCAATAATTCCTAACTCCAAATAAACACAAAAAACAGAATATTAATTTGTTTAATTTTCCAATATTATTTTTAACAAATCAAATTAATTATTTACAACTAAAATGCTATTGGATAGTTAGGACAAACATACAAAATCTAGAGTAGTTGCTCGAAATGTAAACCCAATTGTTCAATACACAATTCACATCTACGAATGATCGAACGTGGTATAGCATTTTTCAAATAAGGCCTTATTTCATCACATGCATTCCTGATTCTGTCTATTAGCATATCTCTTGTGGTTACGGGAGTCTGGTACACTTTTTCTTTTAGAAATCCCGACACAAAGAAATCTAATGGATTTAGGTCAGGGGGTCGTGGAGGCCAGGCGACTGGTCCTCTACGGCCGATCCATCTTTCTGGATAATTTTCGTCCAGCCAGTTTCTAACTATTCTCGAATAATGAGCTGGACAACCATCAAGCTGGAACCAGGCCAATCTTCTTAAATCTTACATAACATCATCCCACATATTTGCATGTTCAGCCTTTAAAAATTCCAAGAAGGTCGCACCATTTAACCTTGCAGGCAAAAGGTAGGGTCCAAATAGTCGATTACGGTAGATACCAATCCACACGTTCACACTAAATTCATGCTGAAAATTTCTTTCCCGAACTGCATGCGGATTTTCATGCGACCAAATATGTTGTTCATGAAAATTTACCACTCCACGTCTAGTGAAGCATGACTCATCGGTCCATAAAACGTTACTTAAAAACTCCCTATTATTATTAGTTCTATCAAGAATCCACTGACAAAATGTGATTCTTCATTCTCCGTCCCCTGGCTGTAGTCCTTGCACAGGTTGCAAATGGTAAGGACGTCTATGGTCATTTCTAAGAATACGGTGAACATGGCTTGCTGAAATTCCCAAAGCACCAGAAACTCTCCTAACACTTGTGGTCGGATCTCTATCAAACTCACGCAGAATCATACGGGTAAATCTGCGCTGACGAACATTTATGTTTTGATCCCTTTGGAGATTTCCATAACCATTTTCAATTATTTGGCGATGCGCTCTTACAAATACTGAGCGAATTGGATGTCGTCTGTTTGGAAATCTTCGTGCGTATTCTCTGGCTGCTTCTGCTGCGTTTCCATTTACAAAGATATACACAAAATGAATATCCGCTAACTCTTGATTGGAGAATAAAAATAGCATTTTTATAAAACTTAAAAAAAAAAACAGGTAAAAGAAACTAAATTTCGTGCATTCACAATTGCAAAAAAACGTTTCAGGTTTCAACAAACAACAAAACTAACTGTCAACTAATTGACGTTTATCCTTATTCTGCTTTCAATTTCAAAAATATTTGCAGGCATAGCCTACTTCTAAAAATTATCGAGATTCTGACTTTTCAACGTTACTTTATCATAAATAATTAAAAATGCATCGAACCTTAAAAATCGAAATATCTCAAAAACGGCTAACTATAACAAAAACTTACAGGAGAGCTGTTTTATGCAGAAAAGTGCGAAGAATCAGTTTTTTTATTCAAAAAGCAAAAAATTGCACTAAGAAAAATTTTTTGGTCATTTTAATACACTACAGGTACAGTAGAGAGCGCCCTCTAGCGGCTACAGTAAAACTATGCCCATGGTTCGTTTTGTCGTACCAAAAAACCCTTGTGTGCCAATTTTCACGGTTATAGATCAAATATTGTTCGATATATTTAAAAAAACTATTTTAGAAAGTAAATTTATTTCGGAAGCCACACATTTTTCGACCCATGTTTATATAGACTTTATGCATTAATTTTAAAAGTTCTATCAAATCTTAAAGTTATGCAACAATAAACTGAAACACCCTGTATTTCGTAGACTAGGGCATGCTGCATTACATGGTATAATCACCATTAGTATGCTAGATAATCAACGCACCGACAAGAGACGCTTGCATTAGCACTGTGATGAATTCGCAAGATGGACGTAATGGATACACGCGGAATAGTACCATCCATCAAGTTGACGTGAATTTATTTATTAAATTATTTACACCTGCTTCTATACAACAGCGGGTTATAAATGGAAGTCGGTGCGTTGCGATGGGGTAATAATTTGATGTTATGAAGGCTCTGCTTATATGGGTTAATGTTGCTAACCATCGCACTCGGTAAATATCACGGCGGAGATTAATAGCAAAATAACTGATGATAGCAGTTCGCCCAAAATATTTTCGAGACATTGAAACTTTCCGTTACATTTAAATGGACGAACATTCTCTTGAACGGACACGGACACGAGAAAATGTTCACCCAACTGGACAAAAAAACAAAATAAAAAGAAACGCCTTGTCTTAATTTTTCTATTGAGAGTATCGCTATTGAATTTTTCGAGTGACGCGCCATCTTCGCTAGGAAAATGACTAAAAAAGAAAACTAGTATTCACTTCGAAGAAAAAAATGGTGCGCCAATGTTTTTTTGCCAAAAAAAATTATTTTTGAATTCCCCGTTCGATTTAAGACAAATAATCTTTCCTGAATTGTTTTCGTTCAATGCGCCATTTTTGAGTAAAAAAAATGAAAACCGTTCTATTGACTAACTTGCAAAATTATTATTAATTTAATTGGAAAATTAAACAAATTAGGGGTAATGAACAACAACAACTGACAACATAAACATAACATTAAAACCAACGGAATGATTACAAAAATTGTTAAAAATGGTCCCCTTCACTTAGTATGCATGATTCCGCCTTCCTTCTCATGGAATTGCGCACTCGTTGAAATATAATAATAATAATAATAATAATAATATACTAAGTGACATATAAATCCGAACACCCAGTTTAAATGTTTTTATTTTAATAAAAGTTGGTGAATGTATTTATCTTACTGTAAATAACAAGTGAAGAAACTTTCAGCCTTATCAGTTGGACATTCCGGTTTTTATACTGCTTTCTTTTTAATTCACTAGCGCTCCAAAAATGAATATTTCAGCCGCAGTAAAGAATCAACGTTGGCGGTTTTTGGTTTTTGACTTCCTTTACGATCGGTTACGATGCCTAGAGTACGCAGACTTGTACGATTTCGTCAACTTAGTGAGTTTGATAGGGGCCGCATCGTGGGACTTCGGGAAGCTGGACTTTCTTTTCGGGCAATTGCAGTTAGAGTGCAAAGAAGTGTAGACACTGTGGTTAGGAGTTGTCTGGCATGGCTTCGAGAAGGCCCTACCTATTGGCATGCGAAGTGTTTACCGACGAATGAGAAGTTTTGGCTTGTTTTCATACCGGCCAAACTGGGTCCTCCCTTTAACTCGAGAACACCGACGTAATCGCCTTGAGTGGTGCAGACAACGGTCACTCTGGGATCAGGAACGGAACAGTATTGTCTTTAGTGACGAGTCTCGATTTTGTTTAGGCATGCACGATGGTCGTGCCAGGGTTAGAAGGCGACGTGGTGAAAGGAGGAATCCACAGTTTTTTCTTGAAAGATATGTTCATCACACTGTTGGAGTTATGGTTTGGGGTGCTAGAGCTTATGGTTCCAGGTCACCTTTAATCTTCATCAGAGGTAAAATGAACGCGCAGCGTTATATCCACGAAGTTCTAGAACCCCATCTTTTACCCTATCTTGACACCCTGGCAGATCCAACTTTCCAACAAGATAATGCCCGACCACATGTCGCAATAGTCACAATAGACTTCTTTCAACATGATGATGTCACATTGTTACCATGGCCACCAAGATCTCCCGACTTATCCCCAATTGAGCACGTGTGGGATACGATTAGTAGGAGATTGCTCAATTTGCAACGTCCTCCTCAGTCTCTAGAAGCACTTCGAGAGGAGTTGGTGGTTGCCTGAAATGAGATACCACAGGAGGACATTGGCCACCTGATCAGAAGCATGCCTAGGCGCGTTGGAGAATGCGTAGCACATCAGGGTGCATCCACACATTATTAAAGGCCAAAGGGCTTTAAAGCAGTGCAATCATTTTGAAATTTATCATTTACTTATTATGCTTCATTAAGTACTTATACAAAATTTTATTAAAATAAAACCATTTAAACTGGGTGTTCGGATTTATCTGTCACTGAGTATAATAATAAATGGGCTTTATTTCGTACCTAAGTAAAAGTACAAAAAAGGCGAAGTGTCGCTAAGATTATCGTTTTTCAACTTAACCTTAACCTTAACAAAAAAAAATATATATATACTAAGTGACATATAAATCCGAACACCCAGTTTAAATGGTTTTATTTTAATAAAATTTTGTATAAGTACTTAATGAAGCATAATAAGTAAATGCTAAAAATTTCAAAATGATTGCACTGTTTTAAAGCCCTTTGACCTTTAATAATGTGTGAATGCACACTGATGTGCTACGCATTCTCCAACGCGCCTAGGCATGCTTCTGATCAGGTGGTCAATGTCCTCCTGTGGTATCTCATTCCAGGCAACCACCAACTCCTCTCGAAGTGCTTCTAGAGTCTGAGGAAGACGTTGCAAATTGAGCAATCTCCTACCCATCATATCCCACACGTGCTCAATTGGGGATAAGTCGGGAGATCTTGGTGGCCATGGTAACAATGTGACATCACTATGTTGAAAGAAGTCTATTGTGACTCTTGCAACATGTGGTCGGGCATTATCTTGTTGGAAAGTTGGATCTGCCAGGGTGTCAAGATAGGGTAAAAGATGGGGTTCTAGAACTTCGTGGATATAACGCTGCGCGTTCATTTTACCTCTGATGAAGATTAAAGGTGACCTGGAACCATAAGCTCTAGCACCCCAAACCATAACTCCAACAGTGTGATGAACATGTCTTTCAACAAAAAACTGTGGATTCCTCCTTTCACCACGTCGCCTTCTAACCCTGGCACGACCATCGTGCATGCCTAAACAAAATCGAGACTCGTCACTCAAGACAATACTGTTCCATTCCTGATCCCAGAGTGACCGTTGTCTGCACCACTCAAGGCGATTACGTCGGTGTTCTCGAGTTAAAGGGAGGACCCAGTGTGGCCGGTATGAAAACAATCCAAAACTTCTCATTCGTCGGTAAACATTTCGCATGCCAATGTGTCTTCCGTGTTCTGCAAACCATTCATTTGCAATGGACCTGGTAGTGGAGAAACGGTCCCTTAAGGCCAATAATCTTAGGCGGCGATCTTCACGGTCTGTTGTTCTACGGCTGCGTCCAGTGCCCCTTGCTCTTTGCGTACGGCCTTCTCGAAGCCATGCCTGACAACACCTAATCACAGTGTCTACACTTCTTTGCACTCTAACTGCAATTGCCCGAAAAGAAGGTCCAGCTTCCCGAAGTCCCACTATACGCCCCTATCAAACTCACTAAGTTGACGAAATCGTACAGGTCTCCGTACTCTAGGCATCGTAACCGATCGTAAAGGATGTCAAGAACCAAAATCCGCCAACGTTGATTCTTTACTGCGGCTGAAATATTCATTTTTAGAGCGTTAGTGAATTAAAAAAAAAACAGTATATAAACCGGAATGTCCAACTGATAAGGCTGAACATTTTTTCACTTGTTATTTACAGTAAGATAAATACATTCACCAACTTTTATTAAAATAAAACCATTTAAACTGGGTGTTCGGATTTATATGTCACTTAGTATACATAACAAACATACATTTTTACCTTTAACTTCTATAAAGAGATATGGTTCTTCCCATTCCAAATGGAAATGGTATGTCTTCATCTTCTCAGTTTGAAACTGAGCACACTGTCGCCGCGTCTTGCGTATTTATTCCGCTCAAAATAATCGAGATCGTTCTCGAACCGATCGCTCGCCGCAGTGTTGCCGCTGTTTGTATCTATTATGAGAATTTACGAAATTTACTGAAGCCCTATGATTTTTGCACCTTTTTAAAATATGTTGTGAACCAGCAGAATTGCCTTTGCGAGCTACCGGTAGCTCGTGATCGACGGGTTGGCCACCACTGACCTACAATGTGAGAGTGCTCGTGATTGGCTAAGAAAAGTATTTGTAAGATTCCGGTTTGTATTTGGTCCACCCTCAAAGACGCCAAAGATCATGGCAATGCAAAACTAAACATAGGATCATCATCACAGGTAACTTCACCTTGCAAATTTTACTGCAGTTTATCTTTCCTTATGATCAAAAAGATGACTATTAACTGAGCCTCTTCGAGATTTATTGAAACAAATGCATCATTTCGACTATGCATCTGGGAAAGCGATCTGCCTACACTCGCGAAGCCTCGGTAGCATTTTGAAGATGCTCCCGGCGAATCAGGAGCATGTCGATTAGTTCGATATTGCTGTACGAGTGTACCATTTTGTTCTTTTTCGAAACCATTGCTAAATAAATATTTTGTTTACCTCCTGTGCCGGCGCCTCACTTTTGATCTAGTAGAGTACAGAAGCGGATTATGGCTGGTTTGAGTTTGATTGGTTTTTCTGAGCCTAATATCTCGGTGTCATTATGCATCTGGGAAAGCGATCTGCCTATACCCGTGAAGTACTGACGAACGTCGTTATTCTCACTTTTGATCTAATAGAGTACAGATACAGCTCAGGATTGCTGAGCCGAATATCTCGGTTGTTACTTAAACGGCCAAGAGTAAAATCTGGAAAATATTATAACATTTGTAGCCCAAGAATAGCTCTTTTCAACTAGCCAAAGTTTATTTATAAATACAATACAACCTCAAGTTGAAATCTAGTACTTTGTGTCCTTGTATAACACTGGACAACAAATTTTAGTTTTTTAATTGTATCTTGTGGGAAAAATGCACTTCTTTGTTAATTTTGGGGCGCTGAATCCAAAAATGACAATGAAATAAAAAAATTAGTTGCGGTTTAGAAAAAAAACTTTTTATTTTTAAGGATATATTAAAAAAAGTAACAAGATTCATATACTTATAAGTATCACTATATGCGCTGTCTTTTTGCTGTTCTTTTATGGATCGTTTCGGGAGCATCTCTACCAAGAGTCCAACAGTAGTCTGCAAGCATGGAAAGATTCCACTTTCCCTGGTACCTTTTTTCCATTGTTGAAATATCCTGATGAAAACGTTCGCCGTGCTCATCACTTACGGCTCCGCAATTGTCAGGAAAAAAGTCCAGGTGTGAGTGCAGGAAATGTGTCTTAAGAGACATATTACAGCCCATCTTTTGATACGATGATAGCATATTTTTGACAAGGGTTTTATAGTTGTCAGCTTTTTTATTTCCCAAGAAATTAGTGACCACCAGACGGAAATCATTCCAAGCAGTTTTTTCAATACCTGTTAAAGTGTTTTCAAACTGTGTGTCTTTCGAAATATTTCGAATCTGTGTCCCAACAAAAATACCTTCTTTAACCTTTGCCTCACTTAGTCTTGGAAATTTCTGACGCAGGTATTGAAAAGCTGACCCATCTCTATCTAATGCCTTGACAAAGTTTTTCATTAGGCCCAACTTGATATGCAGTGGTGGTAATAACATTTTTTTCGAATCTACTAATGGCATATGCTGTACATTTTTTTGACCTGGCTCTAGGAATTGACGAACAGGCCAGTTTTTTCTGGTGTAATGAAGTGCCTTTGCCCGACTGTCCCATTCACACAAAAAACAGCAAAACTTTGTGTACCCTAGCTGCAGCCCAAGTAAAAGTGCAACAACTTTCAAATCGCCACAAATATGCCATTGGTGCTCATCGTATTTTATGCATGTCAATAGGTACTTCATATTGTCATATGATTCTTTCATGTGAACTGCATACCCTACAGGAAAAGATGGTAAAATATTTCCAATATGCAATAACACTGCCTTTAAACTCAATGTTGAACTGTCTATAAACAATCTCCATTCTTCTGGGTTATAGTTTATATTTAAAGCCGCCAGTAAGCCGTTAATGTTACTGCAGAAAACCAAGTTATTCTCCATATTGAAAAATGGTTCTAAGTCTTTGTGACGTTTACGAAAAACACATACCGAAACATCGTCTTCTAACAAGTTCTACTGCTGCAGTCTTGATCCAAGTAGCTCTGCCTTACATTTTGGAAGTTCTAAATCTCTTACAAGATCATTTAATTCTGACTGTGTTATTTTGTGCGGTTGGTGGCATGACGTGCTCGGTATATGAGTAAAATCAGGATCTCTTGACGTTGATGGCATATCTTCTTCCTGACGAATCACTCGATCGCCATGATCTGATTCGTTTTCTGATTCGCAAGTGTAGGATTCTGGGGGTTTTGGAATAGGATTTTCGTCACTGTGAGGCACAGGTCTCATCGCAAATGGTATGTTTGGGTAGTTAATAACCGATTTTTTTTTCTTGGACATACCTATGGGTTGTCCAACACAAGGTACCATGCAAAAGTAACAATCATTAATATGATTTGTAGGCTCTCTCCAAACCATTGGGACAGCAAAGCGCATAGACTTGAAGCACATGTATTACAGCAGATGTGGGGTGCCCACTGTTTGTCTTGATCACCTAGTTCACAACCGAAATAAAGCTGATATGCCTTTGTTATTAGCGGAGTAATAGACCGTCTCTGAGACGCAAAAGTCACATCACCAGACACGTAACAAAACTTATCTGGATTGTTTACACACTTTCGAGACATCTTGCATGAACGCTGTCAGCCAACTGAGGAAAAAATGGCTAATATAAAACAATATAATGTACACGTATGTATAACGTAACACAATCATGCCGATTACATCATCTTTCCTTGCCGAATATAAAAATGTAGCACGTGCGTTCTTGTGAATTACAGTATATTAACACTGTCACACCAGGAACACATATAATTACCGTATCTCTAAAACTTGAACTAATATTGAAAAAATAAGTTTCATTCCGGTTTTAGCACATTAAAAATAGTAATATTTTGTTGATTTTAATTAGGATATTTTTTGGCTGTTGATCAGTGTAATAGATAACTAGTTTGTAGCTTCAAGGTTGCATTTTCTAGCGGCCATTTCAGAAACCTGGATATATTTTCCAGGTTTTTCTCTAGGCCTTTTTTGTGAGAACTTTTTTCGCCACAAGCCTCTACGATCAGCAGCTTTCCAGATACAGTACTTCGCATTCTTACTTGGCCAGCCTGTACATGCTAGTAGGAAAAACCGCCAAACCCAAGATCTGTACTCTGTGTAAAGAAAAGTCACAACTTTGCGGACACCCTGTGAATCGCGCACCTATAACGTCGTTACTGCTAATAAAAAAATATCGTATCGGCCCATTACCGGCATTCATCGAGTACACCGGACCCATCGAAAACGTGACGTACGTCCTCATCTACGAAAACAATTCGTCCATTCAATTTGCCTAGGCTTTAAAGCGCGCGCCGTGCGAGCATTGAAAATATTTTTCTAACTGGAGCGCTGGCAGTGTAGGCGATCGGTGCTGTTCCTGCATCAGACTAGAATGGAATCAGGAAGGGACAAGGGCGCATATCAAATAATTGGATTCTATGCATCCGATGTGCGCAACGTAATCTAATGTGCTTCTGCATAGCCGTGGCAGTGCGATAGCAAAACGCTGTGTGCCCCTTAGGTTGTTCGGAAAATTCTTGCGGTTTTTAGCCTTAAAATTCAAAGGAGCACATCTTAGATTTAACGAAACTTTATTAATCGAAATAAAAACCATTGGAATCAGTACACTTCTGCCGACGAGTGGCATTTTTGGCATCGTCATGGTTGTCATTTGGGTAGTTTTACTTGACGTTTCGCCAACACGAGTGGTTGGCATCTTCAGAAGATATTCGCAGTTCGGAATCCTGTGAGCAGTATGCTCTGTAATGTTGGTTCCGGTAAGGCATCGAAAACATTAAGTAGATTTTGTAAAATGTCCAAGGATCTAGTAGTTTTAATTATTGTGGCAACCATGTGCGTCACTGTCATTATTTGACGTTGTGTCGCAACTGCTATGATTCGGTGAATAAACTATACAGGGTGACAGGTAAATAGGTGTAAAACATTTTAGGAGGTGATAGTTCAGCTCCTTTGCTATCAAAATTAGTATATAATACCATTCCCTATATTCAAAGGTTAAAAAGTTATGGAAGATTTAATTTTTTTTAAAAAAACAACCCAGATTACAGAGTAAAATAGTTGAGATAAAAAAAAGTTGGTGATTAAACATTCTTTCTTTAGTGGTTTCAGGTTATTATTCAAATAAATAATTCTCATAAATTAAAAAACATATGAAAACACTACTGAAAAGTATTTATTTTCATTTAAATGTTAAATGAAAATTTTTATTTTCAACTTTCGCATTAAGAAGTCTTTTTATTCAAAAAAATCATAATAAAGAAAACGTACAAATAACTGCACAAACTTCCTCGTTTCATTAGGTTTCTAAAATGGTATAATAACATATCAGTAAGTAAACCATTTAACAAAACAATATTACTTTGCTAGAAAGGACCGCTAAGCGCATTTCATTGTACTGAGCAGGTAAACCGAGCCTTTCATGGTTCGACCCTTTTTGTTATTTTTTGTACCCTGTGCCGTTATTCGGGTTTAAGTATTCGGAATCTGTCGTCGCTCCTCGGAAGCAGGCTCTGCGTGTATTATGAATTGACACAGCTGACGGATCAAGGAAAGGGAACTAACGCTTACAGTATATTCAGATAAGAGATAGACCGGACATAAACAAGACCACGTGATCATCAAACGCTGTAACATTCGGCAGGGACGTATTAAGAGTCACGCAGTACATATTTTAGATAGTAGATGCTGCTTTGCGTAACTTTGTAGTAAATTAGCACAATTCGATGTGTATACGATTGGTGATAGATATAGGATCATGTGGGGGTGGGGTAAGAAATATATAATGATGTAAATATACATAAGGGTTTCAAAATTTTCGCTTCGATTTCCAGCTTCGGATGCCGTCTGATGTTTGGTGAAATACAGTCGAATATAATCTCAAAATGGCGTTTAAATTAGCCTAAATTAAAAATAATCGTATATCTCTTAAAATTGCTTTTAGAATATTGATTAGTATATTTTTTGATTTCTAGGTAAATATGTAACCAAATTAAAACTTTCAAAACGTAAAAAAATGTGCATGTTTGAACATTGTCAGAAAGTAGATTCTTGAATAGGTTTTGCCAAAATGGGTTCAAAAATGTCAATAATTAATTAAAAAATACAGTAGCTTTATAATTACTTATAACTTACCGAATTTGATGAACGACATCTTTTATTGGAAAGATGAGCTTGATGAGCTTTCATCATCGCTACTGCCTGAAGCACCAACGTCAATAATGAATGGCTCGACTTGTTCCTCTAAAATATTGTCCAGTTCCCACATTCTCTTTTCAACTTTGTCTTTCACGTGCTTAATACAGTTTTCCCATTTTTGCGCTGTTATTAATTCTAGTGCTTCTTTAAAAAGTCCTTTGAGGTCACAAAATTTAAAAGTTGTATTGTGCTTAGCTATATAATTTTTAACCTCTGCCCATATGAGCTCAATGGGATTGAGCTCGCAATGGTATGGAGGTAAACGGAGCACAGTTTTATTTTGACTTGCTGCCATTTCGTCAATGGCGTATTTTTGATATTCCGCCTTGTGATCCTTGACAATTCTTAATAATTGTACTTTCAGCATTGCTTCTTCAAAGTTGATATTTTTCGAGCGGAGCCAATTTTGAACATCAACTTTCCTTGAAGCCGTTGTTGGGACCTTCTCCATTCTTCGAGAATGATAAGACGCATTATCCAACACAATTACTGCGTTTTCCTCTAAGTTCGGTAAAATTTTTGAAAACCACTGTTCAAACGATTCGCCATTCATTTCCTCGTGGTAATCTCCAGTTTTCTTAGACTCAAAGCACCACAGACCGTCAACAACAAATCCATCCTCACTGCCAATATGGCAGATAATGAGCCTTTTCCCTTTACCTGGAAATCGAAGTACTAACTGGTGTAGATTTATTTCAATAAGCGAACCTTTTTCAAATGTTTTCATCACATTCAGCGAAAAAACATTGAGACATGAGTATCAGATTGCTATAATTGGGATTATTTAGTCATATTGAAAGAAAGAATATTGAACGTCGTATGATTACTCAGCGCTTCACAATTTAATTTAAAGTTATAAACCTCTAAAAAATGAATGATCAGGAACCTGAAATACGCGCAAATATTAATATTAACAAATTATAACTTTATAAAGCTTAAAGTATGAATTAAAATGATTAGAAATATTAGGAACGGTACACAATATAAAACTTAGTAACTTTTTTTAAGTTTATAATATTCGACATATTTTAAGATTATATTAAAAAATTATTGAAATATCGAAAACACATAAAAACATGGCTTAAAAAAGTTCTAACAAATGAAAATGACAATAAAACATCCACGCATTTTATCGAAAGTTATAAAAGTCTTGTTTCTTGTAATATGTTTTATCTGCCCCCTGGAATTAATATTTAGAACCTTGTTCCCAAGGTTTGAAAAACATCCGATTGTTGTCTATTACTCGTATTTACCTGCTGGATTTTTTAATCCGATGGACAGTCCATCTAGAAAGGCCCTCCTGGATGAAGTTACAGAATCATCAACCCATACTTTACTTGTAGTGGGTCCTGCGTTTACCCATGTTTCATCAAGGTAATACATCTTCCTGTTTTGATTTCTATATTTCCCAATTTTTGTTAAATAATCCCTCCTCCATAGCACAATTTCTTCTCTATCCAGTAGTAAACTATTACGACCCCGTTTTTTCCATTTGAAATTTAAATGCTTCAGTAACGCATGGAAAGTTGATCGTTTGAAATTTGGCAACGTTGTATCTCCATTTACCTCCTGCAGTACTTTATCTATAGTAGGTATTTCATTCCTAAAGAAGAATTCGTGCACTTTCCTCCTAATCGCATGCTTATCAGCTTCATCCAATAATTTAACAATACTTTTGCGATGTTTACTGGTCATTGGCAAAAGGTGTGATTTTTTTTTGTATTGTCTTAACACATTAAACACTGATGCGCGACACACCCCAACTTTGTGAGAAACCTTCACAACAATTTCTTTGATGGTTGATGCCTCGTTCTCCTCGCGCTCGATCTTATATATATTCAAAATGACCTCTTTCATTTCTGCACTCAGGTGTCTGTTTTTAGAGCGTTTCCTAGGTGGACTACAGGAGTTTACAACTTCATCGGCAGTATCTGTACTACTGGGCATTTTGCGCAAGCAATTGATAACAATAACAATCAATAACAAGGTATAACAATAACAACGACAAACTCAACAACTTAATAAGATAATAAACGAAAACGTCCAAAGAAATATCAAATTGCAATGATGCACACGACATACGTAACACGTCTGAACCTGAATATGACTCTGCCTTGATACGACTGCTCTGCCGCTCGGCATAGGCATTTAATTGCGAATTGACCAATGAGGGCTCCTGTTTTACGTCGAGAAGGCGGCGTTAGCGTGAAAATCACCCGAACCTTTTGTTTACATCCGGTCTATCTCTTATCTAAATATACTGTAGGTTAGTTAGTAGAATATCAACCTTTACGCGGTAGGACGTACTTTTACTTTTTTGATCAGTTTTAATAATGGCGAGTTACCGTAACGAAGAATACGCTGATATCCTGTTTTGTTATGGTTTAAGTGATGGAAATTCCGTTGAACCCGGCGAGAATACGAAAACCGTTTTCCGAATCGGCGAATACCGAGTCATCGAGTATTTGTTTCTGTGTACCAACGCGTCAAGGAAAGTGGACAAGTTCATGAGAGACGTCATGATGCTGGTAGACCTCGGTTGTTTGACGACGAAGATCGGGAATGCTACGGCAGAGAGCCGACGACGTCTACACGAGTTATAGCAAAGCAGCTTGGTATTAACTCAGTGGAAAGTTTGGTTCGTTTTGCATTCGGCGAGACTTTACCCTTTCCATTACACACCGGTTCAAGTATTAGAAGAAGGAGATCCCGCAAGAAGAATTGATTTTTGTCGATACATGCTTCATCGGGATCAAGAAGAAAACGACTTTTTAACTAAAATATTGTGGACCGACGAGTCTAAGTTTGACAGAGAGGGGATAACAAATTATCACAACTTACATTATTGGGCCCCACGAGAGGCAAATCCCCACATGGCAAAGCCAAGAGCCCATCAAAGAAGATTTTCGGCAAACGTGTGGATGGGAATCATTCATACGTATCTAATTGGACCAGTTTTTTTGCCTGACAACCTGAATGGCGAATCCTATGAAAACTTTTTGAGATCCGAGCTCTGGGAGTATCTCGAAGACCTGCCTCTGAATATCAGGATGCAGATGATCTACCAACACGATGGCTGTCCCGCGCATTTCCGTCTGGGTGTTAGACAGTGGCTGGACGAGAAATATCCTTGTCGCTGGATTGGCCGAGGTGGACCGACACCGTGACCAGCGAGGAGCCCAGATTTAACACCGTGTGACTATTATTTATGGGGGCTGCTGCTGACACTATCTGAGGACAACTAAGTGGCCGCATCACGCGTACCAACATGAGAAAAAGACTACGGGCTTGCATAAGAAACGGCGGGCGTCAGTTCGAACAACAATTGCAATGAATTTTACCTTCATTTCATTATTGTATCTTACTTACCAATTGTAGTAACTTTTAGTCAGTTTTTATTATTCTGTAGTACAATTACAACTGTGTAAATAATCTAATCGTGTAACTTAATCGTAGTTTCAAACCAATAACTATCCCATAGCTTACAGTTACATTATTTTCACAAAAACACTTTCTTATCAATCAGAGAGTTGTGAAAATAGGAGACAAGCCATTGGTAAATTTACTCCCTGTTGTTGTATTACAATACATTATGTTTAGTTTCACACAGTTTTTGTGCACTTATCATACCAATTTAGATTCCTTATGAAACAAGGATATTATTTAAATTGTTTGTAGGTTTTTTTGTATCCTGATTTTTTTGTAAAACACCTTACTTACTGTAAAACGTTATTTGTTTTTCTTAGTTAAACAATTTTGAATGAAAATAAATACGTTGTTTGGTATTGTTTTCGAATCTTTTTTAGTTTATAATAGTTAATTACTGAAATAATAATCCAAAACCACAAAAAACAAATGTTTAATCGCCAACTTTTTTCTCTCTCGACTTTTTTACTCTGAAATATGGATTGTTTTTAAAAAAATATTAAATCTTCAATAACTTTTCAACCTTGGAATATAGGGTATGGTATTATATACTAATTTCGATAGCAAAGGGGCTGTACTATCACCTCCTAAAATGTTTTACACCTATTTACCTGTCACCCTGTATGCTGTAGCACCCTGTACCAACGAATTCGGATACGGGTAGAAGACATAAACAAAGGATTTGTTTTTATGAATCATGTAGAGCGACACGCAAACTCGAGTGGCTACCAATTTTCTACGGTGTTGCCACACCTTGTTCAAAATCAACAACTGCCTTCACGCTATCGATTGATGATGCAGTGCAAAAATAATCGTAACATGTTATACGTGGTGATAACTAAATAGAGAGTATTAATTTGTCTCAAAAATGTCGTATTTTCAAATAGAACAACTCATGTGTACGAGGAGTGTCCCTTAAGTTTTGCATATAGAAACATAGTAGGCCGCGCGGATCGAACGTCAGCACTGAACCTTAACCTCACTCTTTAGTAAACTTAAATTCAAAGTTTCACAACGATACGTGCAGTGTTCTCACTACAGTCATTAGAAAACTGGAACTCAACCGAGAACATTTTCGCGCCATAATTTATTACAACTTTCAGAGACAATTATCGCAACAAGAATGCCTTGCTGAGTTAGTTGGGTTTCAGTACCCTTATATATTTCATATTATAATGTTTCCACTAACTGATGCAGAGTCATCATAGCTTCAAAACCTACCAACTTCACTTAACTCGCGAAAATTAAAACAAATAATTTAAAAAAACATCCCTGCGATTTCCGAAAACGTCTTGTGCTATTCTTATCCCGGCTTCGAACTCAGCATTTCAAAATCTGAAATAAGCACCGAAGACCATTAAGAAATATGAATTGTTAAATCCCGGGGATATTTCTTGAAAAACTAATATTTGCGTACTGAACGTGGCAACGCTGTGGGGTCGAATTGAGAACAGCTGGGCTGATTTCTGGTGTTCTATGCAATTCTGTGCAATAGAGGGGAAGCGGGGGCTTTATTTTGCTCATGTTGTCATGCTAACGTGTGTTTTCCGTGATATATTCACAGAGTTTTGAGCATTTTGAAACATTTTAGTGGAGTATATATAGTCAACGCCAAACAAAGTGGCGTGCACGTCATCAAGGTGGGTGTGTTGAAAAATTTACATTGTTGCCAAACTTTTTGTAAAATAATAAAATTTATTATTTACATATCTAGGTTTATAAGCAATATTAACCTCAAATGAGAACAAAAATAATAGTATAATAAAATTATAGATCTGTACTTGCATAATCATTAAGTATGACAATTATTGATCAGATGACACTATGAAACTACCATATTTAATTGATAGCTTAAAGGTACTGAATAAAAATCCAAATGGGGTCCTCCAAATTTTATGCATGGTATTTATTTTACAGAATTCATACAGAAAAATGCATTCTAAATTTAGGTAAGCTACTGGTGTAAGCTTTTTCTGTACAATAAAGTTAGTCGGAGTTTCTTTCTTCAGCGCTGTCTGAATCTGAATCTTCATCACTCTCAAAGTTGATTATTAAAGGTTCGATGTCTGGTCGATCAAAAATTCGTTCTTTTTCATACCATTTAAAAATTTCTTGCTCAGTATGTCGAACACTATTTTTCCACATGTCTGGGGTAACCGTTTGTAGAGCCTCGTTCCACATATCCAAACAGTCTTTTTCACTGTTACCATCTCTACCAATATGTCTGTTATAGTAACCTTTTGCTATGCCCCAAATTAACTCAATAGGGTTAAATATACAATGGTAAGGAGGCAGACGAAGAACTTTGTGCCCATGTTGTTCCGCCAATTCATCAATCACGTATATTTTAGGTGGTTTGTGTCTAAAAAAGCAGTTATTTTAAGAATAGGAATAAACAAAAGAAATATAAACTGTCGACCAAAATATATATAATTAAGAAGCATTATGTACCGAGCAACAATACTCAATAGCTCTGTTTTAAACATTGTGTTTAAAAATGGTATGTTTTGATTTGTCAACCAGTCTTGGATATTTTTTTTTGTCCATGCATTGTTGGGCACTTTGTTCAATATCATGCTGTGATAAGGGGCGTTATCCAGTATAATCATAGATGGACTCTCCAATTTTTCTAATAACTGATGTTGAAACCATTTCAAAAAATTGTCCTGGTTCATCTCTCCATGGTAATCGCTCAATTTTGTTTTCGAAGAAAATATCGCTTCACTACCCTCAATAAACCCATTTTCATTTCCAGCATGTAATATAATGTATCTAAAATATATTAGTTTTAAATTTTATAGTGCAAATTGTGTAAAAGTACATACCTTTTACCATCTGTTTTAATAGCTTTCACGCTTTTTTGGTTTCCATTTTGCCAAGAGCGACCTATGGTCCCATTTTGAAATATCCAAGTTTCATCGAGGAAGACAAACTGGTATAAGGCCTCAACCTTGGCTTGATTGTATTGCCTTAGAAATTCCACCCTTTTCAAAGCTATACTTGGTAGTTCCATGAGCCCTCGTCGCGGATTATCCTTAAGCCACTTAAATCCAAGATCTCTAAGCAACCGCCTTAAAGACGTGACACTACCATCAAATAATGCCCTATCTCTTAATCGAGACCATAAAGTTTGTATCGTAACTTGTTCTTCTGAAACCATGTGTAATATGACATTATAATTTAGTTAACAAATTAATGCAAATTTCTGATAAGTTATTATAATAAGATCTTACTTTTGTGATACATATTATAGATCACTTCTCGAATGGCACTTGTATCCAATGTCGCTGTGTTGGTTACACGTTTAATATAACTCCGCTTTTTCTTGGGCGATTCTAAATTTGCATCACTTTTCACACCCTCGGAAATACGACTAACTGTCCTTAAACTAATTTTTAAAGCAGCAGCAACACGCTACAAAAAATGAAATAAAATTTCACTATTATTAATATACATTACATATAATTATTAGTAACCTACCTCTTGAACAGCATTTAAAGGCAACAAAGGCCCGTTGTTGTCCCTTTCTTGCTCAAAGTAGTGCATTAACGAGGCCACGAGTTCCTTACACCGACTATTTAACTGTTTGGGCATCTTTATATACCAAAACTGCCTTTATCTACTCGTAAAATGAATAATTTTGTTTTGAAACAAACAGTTGTTGATTTACAGTATGCGGGGCCAAAGGATTTATAAAGATTTGAAATGCCACAAATTGATTCAGTGTCAAAATTAATACAAATGTCAGTTCCCAGTTTAAATAAGTTTCAAGGTGACAATGTGTCAACGCTGCGAAATCGGTTTAGTGCGTTTACATGTCGATAAGTGATTGGAGCGTTTGCAAAACATTTTATTTCGCATAATGCGTTTAAATTTATCAGAAAGCAACTTATGTGATATTTTAATAACAATGTTTATATGACTATTAACCATAATAAGAGAGTAATGACCATTTTACAATTTATATATCACATTAATATGAAACTGCAATAGAGCAATTGTTTGTGATAGAAACCTAGGCATTAGGTCGGGGAATTTTTATCGTGATGACGTGCACGCCACTTTGTTTGGCGTTGACTATAGCATTTTGGACTATTCTCGAATATGATAAAGTGTTGCATGTTATGTAAAAAGCAGTTTAAGCGCGATAAAAGCAGATGATACTCCGGGAAAAGTATACAATTTTCGTTCAAGGTCAAATCTTGTGTAAACAATAATCTGTTGATGTTGCTAGCAAACAATCGTTTAACATCATATGGGATTGACTTCTTCTAACCTAGTCAGAATTCATTACCCTGTTCCACTGGCGAATGCACAGCAAACGCTATACGACAGCCGAAAACCCATCAGGTACAGCACTGAAAAGGCTGTCCGCACATAAATTGAATTTGGAAGGCGGTTGAGCGGCTAGCTATTTTGCGATGTACTCTGCTTATCCCTATAATTTAAACGGGAATATGTGGACAAAACGGAAACAGGGAGTGTGGTTTGGAGGGAGATGCAGTTCGATTTTTGGATTTATAATAAAATGCCTCCTATGCCCGAAGGCGGAGAGACTGTAGACGTACAGGGCGTTCCGTATTTGAATGGATATGGTGCAGGCGTAGGTAGTATGACCAAGTAAATGGATTTTTTTGAATCAATAGATACTAATTGTCAGTATACAGGGTTATCCAAATTAAGTGTCCACCATTAGTAACTTTGTTATTAGTGAAAATACAAAGTTGTTTGAATTAGCAAACTAGTAGCATTTTTAACGCTGGTAAAAATGAGAAATAAAAAAAACAATTGAGAGTCGTTATTTTGATTTTTTTCAGTAAAATAACATTTTTTTAAATAGAAACCCCTGTATATTATATTTTTTTCTGTTAAAGCATCAAATTTTAAACAAAAAAGCTTACAATAACTTTTCTCCTAGGTTACAAATTGTTGAAGTTATGGCCTCCAATCTGAAACAATTAAATTGTATCGACAAACTTTATTTTCAACATCAACTTATAATCTTACAAAATACAATAACAATTTTTTTTAAAGAAGATGCTCGAAAACACCACCTTGTTCTTCAATACATTTTTGGGCACGTTTTTCAACTGCTCGAACTGTCTTAAGTATGGTCCTACCATCTATCTGGGTTATCTTTTCCCTAACTGCAGTCTTTAACGCGTCAAGGTTATCGTACCTTCGCTTGTAAATTTGGTTCTTTAAGTAACCCCACAAGAAGTAATCAAGTGGGTTTAGATCTGGTGATCTGGGAGGCCACAGTATTGGGCCATTTGTTCCTATCCACTGATCATTAAAAGTAGTACTTAGAAAATGATAAGTACCTCTGGAGTTGTGGGCAGGTGCGCCATCTTGCTGAAAATGCAGATGATGTCTACTTATAAGATCCAATTCGTCTAAGAAATTAGTCAGAATTTCTGACATAAATTCCACATATCTTTCACCAGTTAGGGTTCCCTCATAAAAGAACGGGCCAACAATTTTTGAACCAATTATACCGCACCAAACGTTGAAAGTGAAACGGACTTGTGGGCCTCTTGGATGTACTAACAAAAGATTTTCTCTTGACCGATAATGGTGGTTTTTTCTATTAAACATTCCAGAATTTGAAAAATTTGATTCATCTGTCCATAAAAGGTAACGAAAGTTATTTACATTTTGGCGACAGAAGCTAAGATACCAATGGCAAAAAACAAGTCTTCTCTCTGGATCCCCTGCCAAAAGCATCTGAACTGGTCGGTACTTATACGGAATAAATTTGTATTTTTTTAAAATCCTTTGAACAGTACCATAACTGAAATTAGAGTCCTTGAGAATATCTGCTATTGAATTCTCACGATAAGCTTCAAAATATCCAATAACTGCAATTTCCGTGGCCTCGCTTATTATGAATTCTTTTTTTGCCCTTGTTTTAGCAAAAACATTTTCGTTGCCCTTAAATTTTCGATAAAGTCTCAGAAAATATCGTTCATACGGTTGAATGCGAGCGGGATATAATTCACTGTAGTATTCTCTTGCTCTCAAGGAGGATTTTCTGCACACTAAATAGCATTCTAACATATCACACTTTTCTTCATGGGAGAACATTTTTCTTTAAATTAATGACACAATAAAGCTTATAAACAAGTATTTACACTAATGTTTGACATTATTTGATTTTATCATTGTTTTCCAAAGCCTCTAGTTGCGAGTATGTCCAGTTTAACAATTTGTCGCTTATCTTAATGCTGTCAAATCGCGAACGCCATGTTGTTTTCATAGCCGTCTTAATATTATAATACTGCAAATAATTAAAAATATTTATCGTTATTTTGACTTTATTTTTGACTTTAGCGGAAAAGTCTTTATGAACTTTTTTGTTTAAAATTTGATGCTTTAACAGAAAAAAATATAATATACAGGGGTTTCCATTTAAAAAAATGTTATTTTACTGAAAAAAATCAAAATAACGACTCTCAATTGTTTTTTTTTATTTCTCATTTTTACCAGCGTTAAAAATGCTACTAGTTTGCTAATTCAAACAACTTTGTATTTTCACTAATAACAAAGTTACTAATGGTGGACACTTAATTTGGATAACCCTGTAGATCAACATCAGCTATTAATGCTGTTGATGATTACATTAATTCCGTTTTGGAAAATGGTTCATATTGTATGGTAAGATGTTTCGATTTGACAAAAGCGTTCAACATCAATAAAATAGAGATAAAATTGAAATAAAACAAACTTTGACGTTAAAAATGTTATTTTTCGTTCAGTTGCTAACTGAAATAAACTAATACACGATTCAATTCAACTTTTTATATAAACTTAAAATATTTTTATTTATTCATCTTCCCTGCTAAAAATTTCATTCGGTATTTGTATTCTGCGAGATATTCTAAATACTTTTTATTGAACATATGTATACTAAGTGACATATAAATCCGAACACCCAGTTTAAATGGTTTTATTTTAATAAAATTTTGAATAAGTACTTAATGAAGCATAATAAGTAAATGATAAAAATTTCAAAATGATTGCACTGCTTTAAAGCCCTTCGACCTTTAATAATGTGTGGATGCACCCTGATGTGTTACGCATTCTCCAACGCGCCTAGGTATGCTTCTGATCAGGTGGTCAATGTCCTCCTGTGGTATCTCATTCCAGGCAACCACCAACTCCTCTCGAAGTGCCTCTAGAGTCTGAAGAGGACGTTGCAAATTGAGCAATCTCCTACCCATCATATCCCACACGTGCTCAATTGGGGATAAGTTGGGAGATCTTGGTGGCCATGGTAACAATGTGACATCATTACGTTGAAAGAAGTCTATTGTGACTCTTGCAACATGTGGTCGGGCATTATCTTGTTGGAAAGTTGGATCTGCCAGGGTAAAAGATGGGGTTCTAGAACTTCATGGATATAACGCTGCGCGTTCATGTGACCTCTGATGAAGATTAAAGGTGACCTGGAACCATAAGCTATAGCACCCCAAACCATAACTCCAACAGTGTGATGAACATGTCTTTCAACAAAAAACTGTGGATTCCTCCTTTCACCACGTCGCCTTCTAACCCTGGCACGACCATCGTGCATGCCTAAACAAAATCGAGACTCGTCACTAAAGACAATACTGTTCCATTCCTGATCCCAGAGTGACCGTGGTCTGCACCACTCAAGGCGATTACGTCGGTGTTCTCGAGTTAAAGGGAGGACCCAGTGTGGCCGGTATGAAAACAAGCCAAAACTTCTCATTCGTCGGTAAAAACTTCGCATGCCAATAGGTCTTCCGTGTTCTGCAAACCATTCATTTGCAATGGACCTGGTAGTGGAGAAACAGTCCCTTAAGGCCAATAATCTTAGGCGGCGATCTTCACGGTCTGTTGTTCTACGGCGGCGTCTAGTGCCCCTTGCTCTTTGGGTACGGCCTTCTCGAAGCCATGCCTGACAACACCTAACCACAGTGTCTACACTTCTTTGCACTCTAACTGCAATTGCCCGAAAAGAAAGTCCAGCTCCCCGAAGTCCCACTATACGGCCCCTATCAAACTCACTAAGATGACGAAATCGTACAGGTCTTCGTACTCTAGGCATCGTAACCGATCGTAAAGAATGTCAAGAACCAAAATCCGCCAACGTTGATTCTTTACTGCGGCTGAAATAGTCATTTTTAGAGCGTTAGTGAATTAAAAAAAAAAGCAGTATAAAAACCGGAATGTCCAACTGATAAGGCTGAAAATTTTTTCACTTGTTATTTACAGTGAAAAAAATACATTCACCAACTTTTATTAAACTAAAACCATTTAAACTGGGTGTTCGGATTTATATGTCACTTAGTATACTTTGACGTAGACCGCATAGTTTTCAAAATATTCGCGGTCAAACATTGATATTAGAACAAGTTATTTTTTTTCATCTAAGCAATGACCGGTCATTTCTGATATTCAAGCGTCCATTGAGCTATTGAGAATGATTCATTTAACTAAAACCGAGAGATTATAAATTCCAATGATTCTGGGCTATGGCGATCGTCGACGCACGCAGCAAGAATCTTGCGATATTTTTAATGACAAATATCCCAGCCGGAATCCAATAATGAGGTCTACTGATGGAAAAGTTTTGAGGAAATTTGAAATAGCAGGACATATAAAGGATGTTCCACGATCTGGCAATCTTAAAACAGCAACTGACGAAAATAAGGCTTTGAATATTCTATAATAAGTGACATATAAATCCGAACACCCAGTTTAAATGGTTTTATTTTAATAAAATTTTGTATAAGTACTTAATGAAGCATAATAAGTAAATGATAAAAATTTCAAAATGATTGCACTGCTTTAAAGCCCTTTGACTTTTAATAATGTGTGGATGCACCCTGATGTGCTACGCATTCTCCAACGCGCCTAGGCATGCTTCTGATCAGGTGGTCAATGTCCTCCTGTGGTATCTCATTCCAGGCAACCACCAACTCCTCTCGAAGTGCTTCTAGAGTCTGAGAAGGACGTTGTAAATTGAGCAATCTCCTACCCATCATATCCCACACGTGCTCAATTGGGGATAAGTCGGGAGATCTTGGTGGCCATGGTAACAATGTGACATCATTATGTTGAAAGAAGTCTATTGTGACTCTTGCAACATGTGGTCGGGCATTATCTTGTTAGAAAGTTCGATCTGCCAGGGTGTCAAGATAGGGTAAAAGATGGGGTTCTAGAACTTCGTGGATATAACGCTGCGCGTTCATGTTACCTCTGATGAAGATTAAAGGTGACCTGGAACCATAAGCTATAGCACCCCAAACCATAACTCCAACAGTGTCTTTCAACAAAAAACTGTGGATTCCTCCTTTCACCACGTCGCCTTCTAACCCTGGCACGACCATCGTGCATGCCTAAACAAAATCGAGACTCGTCACTAAAGACAATACTGTTCCATTCCTGATCCCAGAGTGACCGTTGTCTGCACCACTCAAGGCGATTACGTCGGTGTTCTCGAGTTAAATGGAGGACCCAGTGTGGCCGGTATGAAAACAAGCCAAAACTTCTCATTCGTCGGTAAACACTTCGCATGCCAATAGGTCTTCCGTGTTCTGCAAACCATTCATTTGCAATAGACCTGGTAGTGGAGAAACGGTCCCTTAAGGCCAATAATCTTAGGCGGCGATCTTCACGATCTGTTGTTCTACGGCGGCGTCCAGTGCCCCTTGCTCTTTGCGTACGGCCTTCTCGAAGCCATGCCTGACAACACCTAACCACAGTGTCTACACTTCTTTGCACTCTAACTGCAATTGCCCGAAAAGAAAGTCCAGCTTCCCGAACTCCCACTATACGGCCCCTATCAAACACACTATGTTGACGAAATCGTACAGGTCTCCGTACTCTAGGCATCGTAACCGATCGTAAAGGATGTCAAGAACCAAAATCCGCCAACGTTGATTCTTTACTGCGGCTGAAATATTCATTTTTGGAGCGTTAGTGTATTAAAAAAAGCAGTATACAAACCGGAATGTCCAACTGATAAGGCTGAAAATTTTTTCACTTGTTATTTACAGTAAGATAAATACATTCACCAACTTTTATTAAAATAAAACAATTTAAACTGGGTGTTCGGATTTATATGTCACTTAGTATAGTTAGCAAAGCGGAAAACCAATTTTGTTTATTGTTATTTTCCATTGTATTGTTGTTTCTAAAACTATGAGGTCTCCGTCAAAGTACAGGGTGGCCGATATGTAACTGACTGACGTGTATCTTGAATATTTGTGAAATGAAATAACATACGTCCATTTTTTTCTCTTAATATTTTATTGGAACTTAGAAATTATCAGACAAGTTGGTAGGTTTCGGGTGGAATATTTTCAATGGCTTCCGCAATTTTCAGTTTGTTGACGTAAAACCTATTTTTCAAAAATCCCCATTAAAAAACGTCAGGAGCCGTTAAATCTCGTGACCTTGGTTGCTAGTTGAAATCACCAAATCGAGAAATTAAACGTCCCGGAAATATTGCAAAAGATTCACAGTTTCCCTAGCTGTGTGACAAGTTGCTCCCTCCTGCTGGAACCCCATGTTTTGCAGGTTAAGTTGTTGAATTTGATGAGCCAGAATTTTTTGTACCATATCACGGTAGCGCTCGCCAATGACAGTAACAGAATCACCTGCAGCTTCTTCAAATAAATAAGGTCCAATGACACCTGCATATCAAACTGTGACTGGACGAGGATCTAGTGGTCGTTGATGGATAACACGAGTGCCCAGCGACGACAAGTCTGCTCATTAACAAATCCGTTCATATCGCTCATTATCCGTTGTCGGTAAAAACCGTTATTTTGGGTATTGAGCTGTAATATTGCATGACTGTTTTGTAGGGGACTTTCAAGGTCATGAGGCTGTAGTTTTTGGGTAAACTGAATTTTGTATGGCCACTTTTAAAATAGTACATAATGACGTGCGGCGAATACCCAGATCGTGAGAACGATGTCTGGTAGACGTCTCAGGGCGCTCCACTACACTTTCACGAACTCTCTAGATAATTTCCGGAGTAGGAACAGTTCTCGCATAAAAACAAAAGTTGCTATCAGTTTCCGAAAAGCTGTAGATTTGACAACATCGTGGATATCTTCAACGGATCGGCCGTGGTTTCGAACCTAAACCAACCAATTTTAAAGAAAAAAATCAGATGATTCATTCTTCAGATATTTGATGCGTTCCAAAATTTTGCTACAGTGTGTATATCAAATTTCTACGCGCAGAGCATTATGCAAGTCGTCGACATGGCGAAATAGCGGATTGAGGCTTGTAACCGCTCAGCCACCGAATCGACAACGCTCTCGAAATTCAATTTATGCGCAAACGATCTTTCCGCCGCATTTTCGAGCAGGAAAGGGAAACAAACACAGCACTGTCGGTTAGCCAACGGACAATAATATAAATCAATCGATTTTCGAAACAACCTAACAGCCAGCACAAAACATTGGGATAGGTAATTGTGGTGAGCGCTCTACACCCGATAATAGACCACACTAAAGTGAATGGACCGCGGAGTATTTTGATTCCGTTTAGAATTTGGTGATTGGATAAGGGATTGTAAGAAAAATAAAAAGTTTAAATATGGCAATGGACGTTCAAATATCGGTGACTGAAGAAATTGAGAGACGCAGATTAACTCAGATATGTTTGGACCCTATCCATGCCCGCAATAATTTTGAATACTTCGTCTCGAAAAACCACAAATCATTTATTCTTAGCACAGCCCTGTTACGTGCTCGGCGTTCTGGAGCGCGATCACGTGGAGTATACGTGAACGTGTTTAGGTTTGGTCTCTTTCTTCGATGGATACATAATACGCTTGTTGAGAATAAAAAGAAGTACTCTTTTCCTTTCATCGATTTACTCAGGTGTTTGTTTTTCCTTTTTTGCAAATATACTAAGTGACATATAAATCCGAACACCCAGTTTAAATGGTTTTATTTTAATAAAAGTTGGTGAATGTATTTATCTTACTGTAAATAACAAGTGAAAAAAATTTCAGCCTTATCAGTTGGAAATTCCGGTTTTCATACTGCTTTTTTCTAATTCACTAACGCTCTAAAAATGAATATTTCAGCCGCAGTAAAGTATCAACGTTGGCGGATTTTGGTTCTTGACATCCTTTACGATCGGTTACGATGCCTAGAGTACGGAGACCTGTACGATTTCGTCAACTTAGCGATATGATCAGGAATGGAACAGTATTGTCTTTAGTGACGAGTCTCGATTTTGTTTAGGCATGCACGATGGTCGTGCCAGGGTTAGAAGGCGACGTGGTGAAAGGAGGAATCCACAGTTTTTTGTTGAAAGACATGTTCATCACACTGTTGGAGTTATGGTTTGGGGTGCTATAGCTTATGGTTCCAGGTCACCTTTAATCTTCATCAGAGGTAACATGAACGCGCAGCGTTATATCCATGAAGTTCTAGAACCCCATATTTTACCCTATCTTGACACCCTGGCAGATCCAACTTTCCAACAAGATAATGCCCGACCACATGTTGCAAGAGTCACAATAGACTTCATTCAACATAATGATGTCACATTGTTACCATGGCCACCGAGATCTCCCGACTTATCCCCAATTGAGCACGTGTGGGATATGATGGGTAGGAGATTGGTCAATTTGCAACGTCCTCCTCAGACTCTAGAAGCACTTCGAGAGGAGTTGGTGGTTGCCTGGAATGAAATACCACAGGAGGACATTGACCACCTGATCAGAAGCATGCCTAGGCGCGTTAGATAATGCGTAGCACGTCAGGGTGCATCCACACATTTCATTTTGAAATTTTTATCATTTACTTATTATGCTTCATTAAGTACTTATACAAAATTTTATTAAAATAAAACCATTTAAACTGGGTGTTCGGATTTATATGTCACTTAGTATATGTTGCTTCCTTAGTTCGTTCGACATCATCTTACGAACTAGCTCAGGAAATTTCGTCTCCAGAATCCAAAACATATGTACAAGAAGCTTTGAGGAAAAATGAGGATAGTTTCATAACTTAGTGGCAGCATTAAGATAGGTGTCAGTTCAGTATGAGAAATGCTGTTTTTATTATAGACGCAACCGTTGAGGTACTTTGGCGTCCTATAAGCAAGTCCTCAATTCAAATAATTCGCACCGAAAAGCGAAAGGAGCGCGCAGAAGCTTGACTTCCAAAGCGAGATACCTGACACTGCAACTGTCCACTGGGATGACAAATTGTTGGCACCTTTAAATGCACGCAAGTCTAAAGAAGAACGTCTACCGATTGTTATAACGTATGAAAATTAAGAGCACTTTATCGCTGTGCCCCAAGAAGTTATATATTTTTTCATCTCCATTACCTTTTGTAGCTTGGTATTTGACCATGTATTTATTTATATTTTCTGTAACGGATCATTTATTCAGAAATAATTAGTGATATCAAGATGGACGTAGTAAAGTAGCAAGTTATTTCAATAAACCATATTGCTAAACGGTGTCAAAAGCTTTAGATAGATCGAAAAGGTCCGCCTTGATATATGTGTTTAAATCCAATAGTAATTGTTTTGTTTGATGTTGATGTACCCCTAGAGTATCAGTTCATGTTCCGAATCGCTCTATTAGTTATGTATCACAATATTACCCCGCTAATAGCGCATAAATTACACCCGAACAATGTGTAATCCTTTGATGATGCACGTTAACAGACGTTGACATTTAGTGCGATTAGCTGCCATTGGATACGTAATTACACGTGTTCTCAGGTATTCTCTTTAACACCAGCACGACTGAAGACAAGATTGCATTTTGATACCCGGAAGTCTACTACTACCAAAGTAAAACACACCAAATAGAAACAGTTCTAGAATATATATATATATATACAAAATTTAAGCAAGAAGGACTCTTTATACTTTTTTAATCTCTCTAGCTTTCAATGGTCTTTGCCATCATCATCAGGAGCTGCAATCACATTGAAGAAAGTAGCAAAATGAATTTAAACTAACTTACAGTAGTATGTGAGGATGTTGCTAAATGTTATTTACGTTAAGGATGAGGGAAACACCCAGTAACATGGTGAAAGCTGGATACATGGTACAATAGTCAAAATTACACAAACTGATGATTGCACAAAATGGTGGGCATAGAATCAAGTGGTTTCACCATATAATGCTTAACTTTCGTTTTAAATATTTTTAATCTGTTTTTAATTTGTTCTTGTCATACAGCTGTGTGTAGTTTGTGTAATTTTGACTATTGTACCACGTATCCAGCTTTCACCATGTTACTGGGTGTTTCCCTCATCCTTAACGTAAATAACATTAGCAACATCCTCACATACTACTGTAAGTTAATTTAAATTCATTTTGCACAATTGATGCTACTTGCCTCAATGTAATTGCAGCTCCTGATGATGATGGCAAAGACCATTGAAAGCTAGAGAGATTAAAAAAGTATAAAGAATCCTCCTTGCTCAAATTTTGTCGAAGTACCCAACAAAAGGCGGAAGCTTTAATTTTTCACCTACCTGGTCTAGACGACAATGACCACGTCTCAAGTTACATATATATATATATATATATATATATAAAGTTGAAGCAAACGCAGTTGAATATCGGTTTCTGAGACTTCAAGCTCTTCGAAAAAAGAAAGTTCCTGCTACAGCTTTGACGCGAAGATTGGATGATGAAAACAGCATATATTCTTCAATAATTGAGATATTGATGAATCAAAAAAAGAACTACTGAGAAAAGCTGAGGCTTAAAATTCTCATACGGTGACACATTATTCAGTATTCCAATGTTTCCACAGGGTGCTCAATCCCATTTGGCATGTAGCTTTTTGGCCGCCAGAGGCATCATCTATTCATTTCCTCGCGGAACAACCTGCATACATCCGAGAGATTAGCCACAAAACCTGCGTCACCGTGTTCAACAAACTCATTACTCGATGTAAGCTTGGCTTTATCTTTCGAAAGGTTATTGGGGTTCTGGGTACGTTGTCGATAATCTCATCTGTCGTCGCGTAGACAGAATTCACAAAATCTCCAATATAACATTTCTATTCAGTCATTGTAATATGATCAGATCCCTCCCGCAAACCAAACAATGGCTGCACGGGATCGTCTTTCCTGCCTTCTCCGCAGATTGAAAATGAAAACATAAGCCTGCGTCACTATTAAAGGTGGGCGATACTGATGCTTTCAGAGATTCGATCGCTTCGGTTATTATATTTCCAAAAATCACGACGGACACGACCTTGACCATTAACTTTAAGAAAGTTTCAAGGTTAAATGAAAACATCAAAAAAATTTGCTCCAACAAAAATGTCCGGCAGCACATTTGGGAGATTTGTGGAGATCACCTAAAGATGGCACTGACCTTCACGATGACCTTGAGCATAACCTTGATTGTGACCTTGGCCATTAACTTGACCAAGACCTTAACAATGACTTTGGTCATGACCTTGACAATGACATTGGTCGTGACCTTGTCCATTACTATAACCTTGACCTTAATTTTGACAACTACCTTAATCGCTACCTTGGTTATAACCTTGACCATGACCTTGACATTGACATTGATCATTACTTTGACCATGACCTGGTACATAACCTTGACTATGACCATGACCGTAAACTTACCCATGATATTGACTATGACATTGACCATGGCCTTTACCATGATAATGATAATGACCTTGACCATGATCATGACCTTGACTGATATTTACTATGACCTTGACTATTATCATGACCTTGAATATGACCTTTGCCATGGGCTTGACAGTGATCTTGACCATAACCTCGACCAGTACATTGACCTTGACCATTACCTTGACTATGACCTTGATCGAAACATCCAAGGTCAAGTCAAAATATCATGTACCGATATGTAGAAAAATTCAATGTATATTATTCAAGGCATAGTCCTTTTCGCCAAGGCTCATCCATAAATTCATCAACACTGGATTGACACATCTCTACCGAAGGGTATCAGTCCAGCACGAGTATATGAAACAATAGACTTTGAGAACAAGGAATAACCATTTGTGAAATTGCGACACAGCGGGAGGGTCCCGTGCTTGATGAAAGCATACAATGATGAGGTTGAGCAAGAAAAGCTGGGTATGGGGCAGGAGAGAGTACTTTTCATCAGACTAAATTTGATGGAATATTCCAGGTATTATGTATTATGTATATATCAAATAGATGACATCGATCATAAGGTGTTATTGTCAATATCATCTTTATGCTGACGACACTCAAATGTATGCCTCTTTTAAACCTTATCTGTCAGAACTTATAACAAACCGACTGAATACCGACTTGAATAGCCTTCTCAAAACCTCTTAAGATCACTTGTTAAAGATAAACCCTAGTAAATCGACGGCTATATTGTTTTGTAGTGATCCCTGCAGAAACGTATTAGAAAATAATATTGAGCTCAAACTAGGGGACAATATAATATCATTTAGGGATTCCGTGAAGGAATTGGGCTCAGTGGTTGACTCTAAACTTAAGTTTAGAGAGCACATTACTCTGTGCCTAAGAAAAGCATATTGAATGTTAAAAATAATTTACCCCCATAGACATTACCTAGCAGAAAATACTAAAGCCACGCTCTGCGAAGCTTTAGTGTTGTCCCACTTTGCTGATATGGTATATGGCCCATTTCTTGATAATGTGGAACTAAAACGGGTTCAAAAAGCTTAGAATTCTTGTCTGAGACTGATATTTGGCATAAGGGGTAGACAAAGAGTCTCCCACAAACTACCTGAACTGGGAGGGTTGAATATGGCTCGGAGAGGTATCTTGCACTCTACTTCCTTTTTTTACAGGATTATAAAATATAAAAGACCTCCTTATCTTCACTTAAAAATTAGTTACCGGGCTGATGTAAATAATCTAAACATTAGAAGATTGAATTTGATTACAATACATCACACAATAAAGAATCATTTAAGAAATCATTCTCATATCAAATTGCCTTTTGGTAAATAAACTCAAAATTAAAGATTTTTCTCTCTCGGTAGCTTCATTGAAGAGGAACCTTAAAAGTAATTTAATAAACATTATTAATTATCAATGTCTTAATAGCCATTTGTCTTACAATAGAATTGTTTAAATTTGTTTGTTTTTTTTTGGCTCTAGCAGCTGCTTTTTTAAGGGGCAAGCTGATGTAGCCCTTTAACCTCTTAAGGCTTTTTTTTGTTTGTAAACTTTGTATATACCTTTTAATGAGGCTAATAAATATTATTATTATTATTAATTTTATTATTATTATTATGTGTGACTACCGAGATAAATCACAAAATGTTACTTACTTACTTAATTTTAGGGTGGTGCTCTGCGTATAGTTTTTAAAAAAGGTTCAATTGTATCCAGTACAAGCCAACAAGTATATTATCAATATTTTCCAAAATTCTAGAAAAAATTATGGAGCATCAAATTCTAAGTCATATCCAATCTGGTTTCCGAATTTCTTGTTCCACAACAACAGCACTCGCTTGTATTGTCATGGACACTAGCTTGCGGTAAAGCTGTTTGTTTAATATTACAGTAAGGCGTTTGATACAATTGGCCATGGAATTTTCTCTGCCAAGCCAAAATATTATGGATTTAGCTTTGCTGCCGCTTATCTTATTAGAAGCTTACTTACTGAAAGATATCTGTTCGTATCCATTAATAACAAGTTATCTAATGAATAGGAAAATCTGGAAATTAAATATGCAGTGAACAAGGTAGTTGAACAATATAGTATATGCGGTATTATAAACTATTTTTGGAATATACAGGGTGTCCGCAAAGTTGGGGTTTTCCTTTACACGACGTGTCGATCTTGAAAACATAAGCAATTTTTCTTAGTACCATATACACCAATGTCTTAAGGGAACCGAGATAAAGGGCTCTGCAACATCAAAAATATCTGAATACCGTCCTGTAGCCGCGACATCATCGACTGGTACAAGGTCACTGGCTCAACCCGACGACAGAACTGGGTCGGGGTCAGTGTGTCAGGTCAGTATGCAACCTTCAACCGACGGTTACGGTCACGCGTGTAGAGGTAATCGCGTAGACGAGAATCCCTCATCAAGCACTAGAGACGTGGCTAGAGAAGTGCAAGTATCAAAAACTAAAGTGTGGCAAACGCTGCGTGGAGAGGGGCTGTATCCGTTTCACGTCCAACGTGTACAAGCCCTTCAACCTGACGATTTTCCAGCAAGAGTGCGGTTTTGTGAGTGGTTGTTGCATCAACATGACAATAATCCGGACTTTTTGAAGTGCATATTGATTACAGACGAATCTACGTTCACGCGTAATGGGGTGAATAACTTTCGCAACACTCATGTTTGGTCAGTAGAAAATCCGCACGCTGTCCGTCGGGCACATTTTCAACAAACATTTTCGGTGAATGTTTGGGCTGGCATGGTGAACGGTATGCTCATTGGACCATTTATTCTCCCAAATCGATTGGACGGGATGCAATACCTAGACTTTTTACGCAACATTTTGCCTTCCTTGTTGGAAGATGTGCCATTGAGTGTAAGACAATCAATGTTGTTTCTGCGTTTGCTCGGTAGCGCTTCAGCTGATTTCATTTTCTGTTGGAGCGGTATGATTTCGGGCAGAGACGTACTTAGCCCTTCTCGTCAACTGGAGAATGAGTACTTTTTCCTTTATTTTTTTTACTTCGTCGCCCTCGTTTCACTACACATTACCTTTGTTATTTCAAGGGTAGTTGTTTCTGAAAAGGAAAACCCCAACTTTGCGGACACCCTGTATACTAAGACTATGAGAAGCCTTATAGAAGTAATTTGTTTTTTTTTTTTAAATTTCATCGTGATCCTCAAACTTTAATTTACTATCAATATACTGAGTGTTAATGAAGTATGAAGACAAACTTTAACCATCGAGTCCTTGGTCAATTTGAAGACTATTTTCATATGAACATGGGTCAGTCACGGCTTTCTTTTCGACCTAGAGCACTATCACTAAAGAAATACGAGTAATGTTCCAAATATTTCTATCAATAATCAAACGTATTTATTGCACAGTTGGTATAACTGATGATAAATTTTGCATGTTTTACAAGTTGCTGAGGCTCAGTATGTATACGTGGATGAAAATAGTATTATCCTGTATTTTTGGAAACAAATATTTAGAAGGTCAAAACAAACCAATGTCGTGCTATTTTTTCAAAAAATACTGGATAACATTATCCGTATCTACGTACATGGAGAGTCTGAAAACAACTGTAAATCATGTGGTATTCACCACAGGGCATACTTAATTAAAATAGAGTACGCTCCCATTACTTTATAATTTGTTAAAACAATATTATCATTTCTCTTAATGCTAATATGCTCTAGCTTGAAAACAAAGCCGTTGCTGATACATGTTCATATGGAAAATTTCCCTTCAAATTGACCAAGGATTCGATGGTTAAAGATTGTCTACATACTTTGTTAACACCCTGTATATGCCTAAATATTCAATTGACTTGACATTTTCAATTATTTCACCATTCATGCTATAGCTGTGATAATACTGGTAGTATTTTCATTTAGATATTTCCCATACATTTCGTTTTAGAAGCAATCAACTTTAGTTTATTTATAATTAACCAATTTATGATTTTTCATAATTCAGCATTTTAAAGCAGAGTCTATATTTTCATCTGATATGTATATTAATGAATGATCTGCAAATATCTGAATTTTACAATAATCCAAAATATTACAAGTGTCATCAATGTATAAAATAAATAGTTGCTGACCTAGTTAAAAACCTTGTGGTACACCAACGGAAAAATTTTTGAGCTTGACGATATAGGCCGAACACAGATCGTTTAAATCCATAGTCATGCAATTTTGTAAATAATTTATCAATAGTTTGAAACGCCCTTTTGAAGTCCAAATACACTGTCATTGTATGTTTCCTATTGTCCATTCTACTCCTCCAGTCCGTTAAAACAATATGTATTGCCGTTCCAGTTGAAAGTTTCTTCCTGAATCCCGCTTGAAATTTGGTTAAAATGTTATTTCCCTCAAAAAATTCGATGATTTGTTCATAAATAATCTTTATAGACTTTTTCAACATCTGGTAGAACATTTATTGGTCGCACATTAGTGTACAACTCAGAATTCTCAACTTTCGCGACAGGAGTTATCGTAGAATATTTCGGTTTTGTTGGAAATTCGCCAGCTGGTTAACAGTAATTTATTAGGATTAATCTTATTGCTTCAGTAATGTCAAATAATTCATTAGGTAGCCTTTTAGACAAAATCTCACCCTTATTTGGACCTAATTTCAATTTTGAAATAATCTTCCTGAGACGATTAATGTTTATTGTTTCAAACTCACTGAATGATGTATACTAAGTGACATAGAAATCCGAACACCCAGTTTAAATGGTTTTATTTTAATAAAAGTTGGTGAATGTATTTATCTTACTGTAAATAACAAGTGAAAAACTGTTCAGCCTTATCAGTTGGACATTCCGGTTTTTATACTGCTTTTTTTAATTCACTAACGCTCTAAAAATGAATATTTCAGCCGCAGTAAAGAATCAACGTTGGCGGATTTTGGTTCTTGACATCCTTTACGATCGGTTACGATGCCTAGAGTACGGAGACCTGTACGATTTCGTCAACTTAGTGAGTTTGATAGGGGCCGTATAGTGGGACTTCGGGAAGCTGGACTTTCTTTTCGGGCAATTGCAGATAGAGTGCAAAGAAGTGTAGACACTGTGGTTAGGTGTTGTCAGGCATGGCTTCGAGAAGGCCGTACGCAAAGAGCAAGGGGCACTGGACGCCGCCGTAGAACAACAGACCGTGAAGATCGCCGCCTAAGATTATTGGCCTTAAGGGACCGTTTCTCCACTACCAGGCCCATTGCAAATGAATGGTTTGCAGAACACGGAAGACCTATTGGCATGCGAAGTGTTTACCGACGAATGAGAAGTTTTGGCTTGTTTTCATACCGGCCACACTGGGCCCTGCCCTTAACTCGAGAACCCCGACGTAATCGCCTTGAGTGGTGCAGACAACGGTCACTCTGGGATCAGGAATGGAACAGTATTGTCTTTAGTGACGAGTCTCGATTTTGTTTAGGCATGCGCGATGGTCGTGCCAGGGTAAGAAGGCGACGTGGTGAAAGGAGGAATCCACAGTTTTTTGTTGAAAGACATGTTCATCACACTGTTGGAGTTATGGTTTGGGGTGCTATAGCTTATGGTTCCAGGTCACCTTTAATCTTCATCAGAGGTAACATGAACGCGCAGCGTTATATCCACGAAGTTCTAGAACCCCATCTTTTACCCTATCTTGACACCCTGGCAGATCCAACTTTTCAACAAGATAATGCCCGACCACATGTTGCAAGAGTCACAATAGACTTCTTTCAACATAATGATGTCACATTGTTACCATGGCCACCAAGATCTCCCGATTTATCCCCAATTGAGCACGTGTGGGATATGATGGGTAGGAGATTGCTCAATTTGCAACGTCCTCCTCAGACTCTAGAAGCACTTCGAGAGGAGTTGGTGGTTGCCTGGAATGAGATACCACAGGAGGACATTGACCACCTGATCAGAAGCATGCCTAGGCGCGTTGGAGAATGCGTAGCACATCAGGGTGCATCCACACATTATTAAAGGTCAAAGGGCTTTAAAGCAGTGCAATCATTTTGAAATTTTTATCATTTACTTATTATGCTTCATTAAGTACTTATACAAAATTTTATTAGAATAAAACCATTTAAACTGGGTGTTCGGATTTATATGTCACTTAGTATATTTCTTCTAGCAGGAGAAACAATGAAACAATGTTTAACACTTCTGCCTGCTATTATTTTTACCATCATCAATTTTGGTAAAACTCAAAGAATATTGGAAACAGCAGAAAAATAACAAAGAGACAGAGTAAGAAGTGAGGAAATACGAACGAGATGTAGTATAGAGGAAATAAACCTGTGGACCAAAAGAATAAAAATAGAATGGAATCAACACATAGAAAGAATGATAGAAAATAGAACAGTATGAATAGCAAGAGACAAACCGCCAAATGGAAGAACATCAATGGGAAGACCGAGGAAAAGATGGTCAGACATCAGTTGAGGCTAAAAACCGAAGTAAAACAGACATGACCCTATTAATAAAGTAAGAAGAAGAAGAATCAATTTTGGTACTGTAATATTTCCTTTTTTCATCTCGTAGAACAGCTACAGATTCACACAACACACACTACTTGCTACTCTGCTGGTCAACCAACTTTCTTTGTCACATCTCAGAGATATAACAAGGCATACCGGCAGCTGACTTGCAGCTGGTTATTGAGCATGTCTCATTTTTTGTGTTTTTTTTGACATTATACAGGTAATGTCTTGCTAATTATTTGAACAAAAAATTTAAGATCGCTTACCTGCTGGCTGTTGAATTGACGCTGGTGTTCGACCGCGACCTCCTGTTGATTATTGAATCTCCGCAATTTACTACGCCACCCTTGTTCGTGATGCTGAAGGTTCTGAGTCGGTACAAATCGTCGCTCAGCCTTGGATTGTACGGCTTTTCCGGAAGCGAACACACCCTCGGCCGGATATGGTCTGGAACTAGAGGAACAACTGTCATTTTAGTTATTGACTGTATATCACGTAAAAACAAAACATTTTTCACAGATGAAAATGCGCTACAGACTGACTCTTGTTTGCCCGAAGCCAAGGTAGGCTTCGGAGGAATTTTGTTTTGCAGCGACCTCTTCAACCGATGTGTAGGATCGCTTTTTGTTAACTACTACTTGAGGCATAATCATCTGATGAGCGTCGTTTTCCACCATAATGTCATCCTTTGAAGTAGGCAAAGAAGGTTGTCTTGCCACGCCAATTGCAAGAGCCCATAATAAAGATATACATGCATGATAAGTACCTACAAGGTAATAGTAAAGGCCTGAATCTATTTCTCACCTGGTACCCGACTTAGTACAGGATTTATGTCCGCATCCATAGCCTTTAACATAACTTTCTCCCAGGACAAATGACGAATGGGCTTGTTCCCTGTTTTATTTTTATCAGTTTTATTTTTCAGTCGGGTTTTCATATTGTTCACATTTTTCATAAAAGCTTTAATATCCATCTCCTTGCCAAATAAAGTAACGTAATCCTTAACGATATCAGTTAATGCAGCAGTTTTCTTCTTTTTCATCGTTGGAACTTGAGATCTCTCGAGAATCTCCGGAAATGCTTGGACTTTTTCAGCGATAAACATGTTAGGGGCATCTTCGGTAACTTCCTGTTCACTATCGGTGTCAGACATTTTAAATGTTTTATTCACTTTAAAATAGCTGCACAAATAAGTTAGATGGATCTTCTTTACATCAATTGACGTGCGAAATGCTTTTAATTATGAGACAAATCAGATCAACCCCATCAGTTACAGACCACATACGCGTTGATTGCACGCTGCAAGTCATATCTTGTCGAAATCGCTAATCTCCGTACCTTTTACTTTATTTTCCCGAAGCATTTGCTTGCAAGGAAGAGGTAGAGATTATGAATATGAATTAGAGCAAAACCTTTTACTTCTACCTTTTGCTTGTACCTTTTACTTCAATGCTTCATTTTTATAAATACGGGCTAATATGGATATTTCTACGTTTCTGAAACCTGTTGATATATGTACGTACACTATCGCAAGTCATAAGGTCGCGTGGCATTTATGACAACACATGTTTACGTTTGCGAAGCTATGCACTATTATCTTGCGCGTTGAAAATAGGAGTTGAAAGCTCGTCTATTTCACGTTTCACGATAACAATACGAAACCAGCATGGTAGCTATATTGGCTGTTCTGGCAAATAACAAAGACGAATTTTAAACAGGAAATATGCAAACCATTTTCAAATTAAAATAAAGCAATGAAGATGATGTCACTTTTGTTATCCGTACAGATATCTTAAACCCGACTGTAGAGAACGGACAAGCCGACGTCGAGTCCAGAATCAAATGCGGGTACTAAAAAAGTTTTGCAATATCGTTAAGTAATCTTGCAACCACCTGTTATTGCTAGCCGGGTTCGATCACTTTCGCTAATTGTTAACGTTATTCAAGATATTGTGCGTTTGTTGCGTCATGCGATCGATATGCCATGCCAGAGAATGCAGATTCACGCAGGTTACATATACAGGTTTTTTTTACTGTGCAATCAGTAGATGCACCGAGTAGTTTTTTTTTCAAAACACCGAGTATCTGGTACCTTAGCTACTGTTAGTGATATTTGCGTTTGTTAAATCTCAATTTATTATCGAAATAGGTTTACTTTTCCGAAAAAATAATACCTCGAAGTATAGTTTTACAGCTGAGAATGCAGCATCACATTTGTGGTGTAGGTTTTTAAATATTTGAAAATCTTGCAATAGATATAGTCTAGTATGGAAACAGACAAGGGTAGCAAAACGCATCGTACGCCACTGACAATGCGACGTGTCTTTGAACGTTCGCCACGCTAGCAGTAGCGTACGATGTGTTATACTACTTTCTTCAATTTTGGTAACTCAGTATAGATATATGTTTTGTACTGTAGAATTCAGCAGCTATGTATTTGAACTAGGATTGAAACCATATTTTAGCAGTACGTCTCTGAAACATCTATACTTCATATACTTTGCAGTCCTTCTTATTACAAATAAGAAATGTTGTAAGATATTCAAAAGGTACACATTCGACAGCTTAACGGATGCAGGAGGCTGCATGTCACTGCATGTTGAGACATGTCCATGAGTGCATAGTAGTCGCCAGCTGTTGATTTAGATGTTCATTCGTATTGAAGGTGTAAAGCGCGGACTATGGCATCGTGGTTACGTAGTGAGATAAGGGTAGTTTGACGGTATAACTTTACGCGTGGTCTAAACATAAACCAGTGCTCAGAAGAAATGACGCATGAGGTCTTAAATTATGACCTCAAAATAAATTATGTTCTACTTCTTAGTTCGGTTAGCTATAAAAGCGTGTTTTTTTTTTAGTTTTTTTAAGCTAGTTAGAGTGCAAAGAAGTGTAGACACTGTGGTTAGGTGTTGTCAGGCATGGCTTCGAGAAGGCCGTACGTAAAGGGCAAGGGGCACTGGACGCCGCCGTAGAACAACAGACCGTGAAGATCGCCGCCTAAGATTATTGGCCTTAAGGGACCGTTTCTCCACTACCAGGTCCATTGCAAATGAATGGTTTGCAGAACACGGAAGACCTATCGGCATGCGAAGTGTTTACCGAAGAATGAGAAGTTTTGGCTTGTTTTCATACCGGCCACACTGGGTCCTCCCTTTAACTCGAGAACACCGACGTTATCGTCTTGAGTGGTGCAGACAACGATCACTCTGGGATCAGGAATGGAACAGTATTGTCTTTAGTGACGAGTCTCGATTTTGTTTAGGCATGCACGATGGTCGTGCCAGAGTTAGAAGGCGATGTGGTGAAAGGAGGAATCCACAGTTTTTTGTTGAAAGACATGTTCATCACACTGTTGGAGTTATGGTTTGGGGTGCTATAGCTTATGGTTCCAGGTCACCTTTAATCTTCATCAGAGGTAACATGAACGCGCAGCGTTATATCCACGAAGTTCTAGAACCCCATCTTTTACCCTATCTTGACACCCTGGCAGATCCAACTTTCCAACAAGATAGTGCCCGACCACATGTTGCAAGAGTCACAATAGAATTCTTTCAACATAATGATGTTACATTGTTACCATGGCCACAAAGATCTTCCGACTTATCCCCAATTGCGCACGTGTGGGATATGATGGGTAGGAGATTGCTCAATTTGCAACGTCCTCCTCAGACTCTAGAAGCACTTCGAGAGGAGTTGGTGGTTGCCTGGAATGAGATACCACAGGAGGACATTGACCACCTGATCAGAAGCATGCCTAGGCGCGTTGGAGAATGCGTAGCACATCAGGGTGCATCCACACATGATTAAAGGTCAAAAAGGGCTTTGAAGCAGTGCAATCATTTTGAAATTTTTATCATTTAGTTATTATGCTTCATTAAGTACTTATACAAAATTTTATTAAAATAAAACGATTTAAACTGGGTGTTCGGATTTATATGTCACTTAGTATATTTTCCATTTTTTAGTTCGATTTATCAATTAGTTTTTTGTGGGCATGTGGTATTGAAACGTCTTACGATTCATTTCGTAATATAATCATTTCATTTAAAATTTAAAGCTTCACTGTTGCATGGGGCTTTTCCTGTTAACTTAGAGCAATCAAGTTCTTCAATCCGAATATCGTCTAAAGATCAAACACGACTAATGGTGTATTTCACCAGGATTGTCAAATCAACAGTCCGTTATTCTCCACCTATAGGCTCACAGTCCGTCAAATACAGCGAATGAGCTTCAAGTTGTATGTATGTAGGGGGGGGGGGGTTGGCTTTGGACAGAATTCCATTAGCCACCGATTTTCTAAATTTGTATTACGTGATGCTCTATATCACCACCTTAGCTAATTTTGCGAACTATTTTGTCCAGGATGGACCTTCTGTTTAAACTTAGCAATGATGACAATTGGATTGGAAGTGATATCTGATCCTCCAAAATTAATCTTTGTATTAAATTAGAAACATGAGGCTCATTTCCTGTGCATTCAAAGAAAATATGATTTAAATGTGCTACTTTGGTGTTGTCTCAGTCGCACCAGTTATTATCAATGATTCCCATTCTGTAGAGGTGGTCTCCGAGTCTACCATGATTTAGTCTCAATCTCGTTGTTAGGGTAGAGTAAAATCTTCCGACTTGTTAATCGAAAATGTGTGACGACCTGACTGGTAAAAAAGGATACGGGTTTCTAGAATTACTACAATATATGCTCCGTCGCTGTTTCCATGAGGCTAGCATATTATTTTTGACATTATTATTTATATTATTTATTGAAACATAGTTTTTGTACTCAGTAGTTTCTACTAAACAAGCTTCTCTGGCCGCCTTGTCAGCTATCTCATTACCGCGTATTCCTGAGTGTGCTTTCGACCAGACGAAATTAACTTTTATGCCTTTCTTTGTCAACTCGCACAGGCTAGCCCTTATTTCCATAAAGAATTCACTATCGAAACGTTTAATAGCTGGCCCTTCTAAGCTCTTAAGCACCGACTGAGAATCTGAAATTATGGCTGGTAAGCTCTTTCATATACTAAGTGACATATAAATCCGAACACCCAGTTTAAATGGTTTTATTTTAATAAAATTTTGTATAAGTACTTAATGAAGCATAATAAGTAAATGATAAAAATTTCAAAATGATTGCACTGCTTTAAAACCCTTTGACCTTTAATAATGTGTGGATGCACCCTGATGTGCTACGCATTCTCCAACGCGCCTAGGCATGCTTCTGATCAGGTGGTCAATGTCCTCCTGTGGTATCTCATTCCAGGCAACCACCAACTTCTCTCGAAGTGCTTCTAGAGTCTGAGGAGGGCGTTGCAAATTGAGCAATCTCCTACCCATCTATCCCACACGTGCTCAATTGGGGATAAGTCGGGAGATCTTGGTGATGCACATGTCTTTCAACAAGAAACTGTGGATTCCTCCTTTCACCACGTCGCCTTCCAACCCTGGCGCGACCACCGTGCATGCCTAAGCAAAATCGAGACTCGTCACTAAAGACAATACTGTTCCATTCCTGATCCCAGAGTGATCGTTGTCTGCACCACTCAAGGCGATTACGTCGGTGTTCTCGAGTTAAAGGGAGGACCCAGTGTGGCCAGTATGAAAACAAGTCAAAACTTCTCATTCGTCGGTAAACACTTCGCATGCCAATAGGTCTTCCGTGTTCTGCAAACCATTCATTTGCAATGGACCTGGTAGTGGAGAAACGGTCCCTTAAGTCGGCGATCTTCACGGTCTGTTGTTCTACGGCGGCGTCCAGTGCCCCTTGCTCTTTGCGTACGGCCTTCTCGAAGCCATGCCTGACAACACCTAACCACAGTGTCTACACTTCTTTGCAATCTAACTGCAGTTGCCCGAAAAGAAAGTCCAGCTTCCCGAAGTCCCATGATACGGCCCCTATCAAACACACTAAGTTGACGAAATCGTACATGTCTCCGTACTCTAGGCATCGTAACCGATCGTAAAGGATGTCAAGAACCAAAATCCGCCAACGTTGATTCTTTAGTGCGGCTGAAATATTCATTTTTAGAGCGTTAGTGAATTAAAAAAAAGCAGTATAAAAACCGGAATGTCCAACTGATAAAGCTGAACATTTTTTCACTTGTTATTTACAGTAAGATAAATACATTCACCAACTGTTATTAAAATAAAACCATTTAAACTGGGTGTTCGGATTTATATGTCACTTAGTATATTAATCGTCATCCAGTCCAGAGCAGATTTTATAGCTAAAGATTCTGCTGTAAAGATTGAACAGATTTCCGGGATACAAAACCGGCGAATGATATTATGAAATGGACTAAAGATAAAGTACGCATAGCCAGTGCCATTTGAACTTTTAGATCCGTCTGTATATACTTTGAAGTTGAGTCATTAATTTTCAGATAATGATTGTAGAAGGAAGATAAACCAAAATATGTGTGTAAAAATAAAAAAAAAATAAAAAAATTTTTTTTACCTTGTTTTATAAAGTATCCTCCCGACAAGTATTTCAGTGCGGACCTGTATTTGATTGTGAGGTCCCCTGTGAGGTCTTAAGTCACCTGATTCACGAGCCCGTTGTACTACATTAACAAAGGCACGAGGGGTTGATTGCACTCGATTGGGAAACCGATCCGCATAAACATGTGCCATTTTTTATTTCGTTTGAGCCACGCAACAGACTCCGCGTTACCGACTGATACCGACTGTATACGTATACAACTGAATAAAATAATTGTAAAAACATCGTTCCAAATTCTTTCGCTTTTTTGTTTCCGATGTGATGAACCGATAAGGCGGATTATATCCGTTGTTGCCAAACACGAGCACATAATATTGTTATTGAGACAGGGCGGTACTCAAACTTCCAAAGGGCCATAACTTTGTTACTTTAATTTTACCAGAAAAATGGTAAAGGAAAAAACATTTCTTTTGATCAGATCTACTCACTGTTAAAATAAATGACTCAACTTCGAAGTCACCCTGTATATATGAATAGCAGATTCATTGCTTCTTAGTACACTAGGTAGTATGAAGTTATTTAGAGAGGTGTGTTCAGTATAGTTTGGGAAGGTTACTTCGAATTTAGATGTAATGACTTCAAGAGAATATTCAAAAATTGGAAGCTTCCTTGAATAAATGAAATATTTTTGGAATTTGCTGGTATCAGTGAAGGCTGTTACAAATAGTTGAGATTTTTGTGTCGCCAGTATGGATGACAAAGGTCATTAACACTGGCCGTTAATGAGCTTCAAGTTCCAATCAACAAATTTTAGCAACCAATAGCTATGAAATTTTGAAAACAAAATACTGCCAAAGTATGAGATGTGTTTTATTTAATATTGTCGATTGTTTATACATGTTTATATTATTTTCTTCAATTGATATACGATTTTACTGAATCAACATCACCTAGAGTGTGTTCTTTTCCTATAAACCTCTTGCAGATAGCCATTAAGCACCTATTTGATGACAGGCTCTACCAAAAATTTCATAAATATTGCTCGTTTCCAAATACATATATTCATACATTTACTTGCCGTTCATCAGTACCATTATAGCACCGTCGATTGATATTCCCACAAAACCATTCAGGATTTTTGATATCCATACATTCATAGTCATATATTTTTTGGTTGTTCAGGAACTGAACAAACATCCACACTATATTTACAGCGATTAAGAAATACTCGAATATATGTCGGAAAGCTACCGGCAAACTTAAAACCTGCAAAAAAAACAGAATTTGCAATAGCTTTCTTGTTTCACTGAGTACACATTCTAGTTTATATTTATATTAGACATTATTTGAATTTTTGAATAACAGCTGATTATTACGTTTCAAAACTCCCCAACGAGTGACACATGTGTGTGGGATCCGTCAACCCTTGGTCCCAGGGGAGTTACCTCCGCCAACTGTTGAAATATACTTTACTATGCTTTATAAGACTATACGTAGAATTTTTCCCAAAATCGCTGCACAATACTTGAAAAAATGCGAAAATTTAAAATTATTTCCATGACGCCGCAAAATAGCTGCGTCGGTACCTCGGGTTATACATCTTGACAGTACGGATGTTCGATACGATCCTATATTTAAAAGTACCGATACTTTTGCTTCCCATAACCGATCTTTTGGATCGATATTTTTATATACGACACTTGGGTGTATCGATAAGGTATTTTCCCATTGGTCCAAGGGACCATTAAATCACTGGACAACAAATTTTAGTTTTTTAATTGTATCTTCTGGGAAAAGTGCACTTCTTTGTTAATTTTGGGGCGCTGAATCCAAAAATGACAATGAAATAAAAAAATGAGTTGCGGTTTAGAAAAAAAACTTTTTATTTTTAAGGATATATTAAAAAAAGTAACAAGATTCATATACATACTTATAAGAATCACTATATGCGCTGTCTTTTTGCTGTTCTTTTATGGATCGTTTCTGGAGCATCTCTACCAAGAGTCCAACAGTAGTCTGCAAGCATGGAAGGATTCCACTTTCCCTGGTACCTTTTTTCCATTGTTGAAATATCCTGATGAAAACGTTCGCCGTGCTCATCACTTACGGGTCCGCAATTGTCAGGAAAAAAGTCCAGGTGTGAGTGTAGGAAATGTAACTTAAGAGACATATTACAGCCCATCTTTTGATACGATGACAGCATATTTTTGACAAGGGTTTTATAGTTGTCAGCTTTTCTATTTCCCAAGAAATTAGTGACCACCAGACGGAAATCATTCCAAGCAGTTTTTTCAATACCTGTTAAAGTGTTTTCAAACTGTGTATCTTTCACAATATTTCGAATCTGTGGCCCAACAAAAATACCTTCTTTAACCTTTGCCTCACTTAGTCTTGGACATTTCTGACGCAGGTATTGAAAAGCTGACCCATCTCTATCTAATGCCTTGACAAAGTTTTTCATTATTCCCAACTTGATATGCAGTGGTGGTAATAAAATTTTTTTCGATTCTACTAATGCATATGCTGCACATTTTTTTGACCTGGCTCTAGGAATTGACGAACAGGCCAGTTTTGTCTGGTGTAATGAAGTGCCTTTGCCCGACTGTCCCATTCACACAAAAAATAGCAAAACTTTGTGTAGCCTAGCTGCAGCCCAAGTAAAAGTGCAACAACTTTCAAATCGCCACAAATATGCCATTGGTGCTCATCGTATTTTATGCATGTCTATAGGTACTTCATATTGTCAGATGATTCTTTCATGTGAACTGCATACCCTACAGGAAGAGATGGTAAAATATTTCCAATATGCAATAACACTGCCTTTAAACTCTATGTTGAACTGTCTATAAACAATCTCCATTCTTCTGGGTTATAGTTTATATTTAAAGACGCCAGTAAGCCGTTAATGTTACTGCAGAAAACCAAGTTATTCTCCATATTGAAAAATGGTTCTAAGTCTCTTACAAGATCATTTAATTCTGACTGTGTTATTTTGTGCGGTTGATGGCATGACGTGCTCGGTATAAAATCAGGATCTCTTGACGTTGATGGCATATCTTCTTCCTGACGAATCACTCTGATCGCCATGATCTGATTCGTTTTCTGATTCGCAAGTGTAGGATTCTGGGGGTTTTGGAATAGGATTTTCGTCACTGTGAGGCACAAGTCTCATCGCAGATGGTATGTTTGGGTAGTTAATAACCGATTTTTTTTCTTGGACATACCTGTGGCTTGTCCAACACAAGGTATCATGCAAAAGTAACAATCATTAATATGATTTGTAGGCTCTCTCCAAACCATTGGGACAGCAAAGCGCATAGACCTTTTTTTTGCCATTTAACCAGCTCCTCAGACTTGAAGCACATGTATTACAGCAGATGTGGGGTGCCCACTGCTTGTCTTGATCACCTTGTTTACAACCGAAATAAAGCTGATATGCCTTTGTTATTAGTGGAGTAATAGACCGTCTCTGAGACGCAAAAGTCACATCACCACACACGTAACAAAACTGATCTGGATTGTTTACACACTTTCGAGACATCTTGCATGAACGCTGTCAGCCAACTGGGGAAAAATGGCTAATATAAAACAATATAATGTACACGTATGTATAACGTAACACAATCATGCCGATAACATCATCTTTCCTTGCCGAATATAAAAATGTAGCACGTGCATTCTTGTGAATTACAGTATATTAACACTGTCACAGCAGGAACACATATATTTACCGTATCTCTAAAACTTGAACTAATATTGAAAAAATAAGTTTCATTCCGGTTTTAGCACATTAAAAATAGTAATATTTTGTTGATTTTATTTAGGATATTTTTTGGCTGTTGATCAGTGATATTAATGTTGGTAAAATTGGCCCTAAGTACTACATAAGCTTGTCCAGTCGCGAGTCTAGATAAATGACTGCATGACCTAATGTACAACCTTGCACCTTGTGGTCGCTCAAAGCCCAACTCAGGATCAATGGCAACATTCGCAATGAACAAGGTGAAAATGCACTACGTTGAAAAAGTATCTGCCCCCGTTGTGCTGTGCCGAGAGCCCGAACCAACAAAGAGTAAGTCCGAAACTGCAAGCATACGCAGATCGCGCGCTAGCTCTATCTCTCTTACTCCCACACAGAGGATCTATAAAAGAATTTATCTATCCTGGCGGTCCTAATAAGGGGAAAGGAAAACTGTTATCAAATTATTGCATTGTCAGCGGTCTTCGATACGTGTGCGAAGTTTCCAATTAATCAAACTTCTGGAAATTGGTAAAAATTATGCTCAAACATACAAACAGGCTAAGCTTATGAAAGCGTGTTGAAAAAATAAACGTTCCTGATTCATACTTGTCTCAAGACGACTAGATACTCTCGGCATGCGCCGAGGATTATTCATTTGCATTTGCATTTCGTCTAACTAACTGGCTGTTGCTTACAGTTACTAATTGCATGTTGCACCGTTTTTGTTCAATATGCCAAGCCAGACTAGTTGCTATAAAATGTCCGTTACGTCACGCCAGAGCCGCTTCATCTCTTCACCCACCGTCCGTACTGTGTACGTATACGTACATGCTGGTGGGTGTTAAGATAATCTGTCTCCAAGCGCAGCTAACAGCGGCACTTCTCGAAGGATGACTAGACGTCAAAAGTTTAATTTAACTACGAAGTTTTCAGTTGGATTGCTTTACCTCCCGGAGAGTTGCGCTTGCACGATAAGGACAATAACTTTGGAAATTGCACAGCGATTGCGTTAAAGGATATTCGGAAGGCGGTCGTGGATGATGGATATCTTTCGTTGTATAAATTCGATTTGGATGAAGTATGAGCCGTGCCTTATTTTGCGGGTCCCCTGTAGCGACGAAAAAACTTTTTAATATCAGCTATCGGCATATCACGTGAACAGCGTGAGGTATTGAAATTCGTTTATATAAGGCCTGTTTGAACAACTGGTAGGTGTGAATGGATGTCACCGGACCGGACTTGGGGTGACAAATTGGTAATAAACTACGGGCCCCTTCCCAGTTCAGTTGGCCCATTTCAAGATTTGTACCAAAATATGCCTTTATAAAATAAACATGACCAAATAATTTATTTTCTCAAAAACATTTTAGATACACTCTAGTTGTAAAAAATACATATTTGAAATCACTTAGACCTATAACTAATAGAACATCTGAACAAATAAACAAGCAAGCAACGATTGAAAGATTACCATTGGGTAACATCACCTTTATTTTATATTGAAATTGTTTGGGGCATAGTGTTAACCAAGCTTTGGCAAAAATTTGGTGTAAAATAATCCCATATTTCTTGAAGCTTTTGTCTCAGTTAGGTGATTGTACGAGCAGGATGTTGTCGTAGAACCTTTTTCATCTCGTGCCGCAAATCAATAGGTGACAGATCTGGACTGCTAGAAACCCATTTCAAAAGTGGTTAATTATTTTCTTCCATCCATTTTATAGCCTTTTTTGAGGTATGGCACGCTGCACCATCTTGCTGAAACACAAAATCTTGGCCGGATGTCAAACATTCTTCCATCACTAGTAGGGGAATAATTAGCGAGAGAAAAGCTTTGTCGAGAATTACTTGTTAGGGGAATAACTAGTGAGAGAAAAGCTTTGTCGAAAATTACTTGTTAGGGGAATAACTAGTGAGAGAAAAGCTTTATCGAGAATTACTTGTTAGAGGAATAACTAGTGAGAGAAAAGCTTTGTCGAGAATTACTTGTTAGGGGAATAACTAGTGAGAGAAAAGCTTTGTCGATAATTACTTGTTAGGGGAATAACTAGTGAGAGAAAAGCTTTGTCGAGAATTACTTGTTAGGGGAATAATTAGTGAGAGAAAAGCTTTGTCGAGAATTACTTGTTAGGGGAATAACTAGTGAGAGAAAAGCTTTGTCGAGAATTACTTGTTAGGGGAATAACTAGTGAGAGAAAAGCTTTGTCGAGAATTACTTGTTAGGGGAATAACTAGTGAGAGAAAAGCTTTGCCGAGAATTACTTGTTAGGGGAATAACTAATAAAAGAAAAGCTTTGCCGAGAATTACTTGTTAGGGGAATAACTAGTAAAAGAAAAGCTTTGTCGAGAATTACTTGTTAGGGGAATAACTAGTGAGAGAAAAGCTTTGTCGAGAATTACTTGTTAGGGGAATAACTAGTGAGAGAAAAGCTTTGTCGAGAATTACTTGTTAGAGGAATAACTAGTGAGAGAAAAGCTTTGTCGAGAATTACTTGTTAGGGGAATAACTAGTAAGAGAAAAGCTTTGCCGAGAATTACTTGTTAGGGGAATAACTAGTAAAAGGAAAGCTTTGCCGAGAATTACTTGTTAGGGGAATAACTAGTAAAAGGAAAGCTTTGCAGAGAATTACTTGTTAGGGGAATAACTAGTAAAAGAAAAGCTTTGCCGAGAATTACTTGTTAGGGGAATAACAAGTAAAAGGAAAGCTTTGCCGAGAATTACTTGTTAGGGGAATAACTAGTAAAGGAAAAGCTTTGCCGAGAATTACTTGTTAGGGGAATAACTAGTAAAAGAAAAGCTTTGCCGAGAATTACTTGTTAGGGGAATAACTAGTAAAAGAAAATCTTTGCCGAGAATTACTTGTTAGGGGAATAACTAGTAAAAGGAAAGCTTTGCCGAGAATTACTTGTTAGGGGAATAACTAGTAAAAGGACAGCTTTGCCGAGAATTACTTGTTAGGGGAATAACTAGTAAAAGAAAATCTTTGCCGAGAATTACTTGTTAGGGGAATAACTAGTAAAAGGAAAGCTTTGCCGAGAATTACTTGTTAGGGGAATAACTAGTAAAAGAAAAGCTTTGCCGAGAATTACTTGTTAGGGGAATAACTAGTAAAAGAAAAGCTTTGCCGAGAATTACTTGTTAGGGGAATAACTAGTAAAAGGAAAGCTTTGCCGAGAATTACTTGTTAGGGGAATAACTAGTAAAAGGAAAGCTTTGCCGAGAATTACTTGTTAGGGGAATAACTAGTAAAAGGAAAGCTTCGCCGAGAATTACTTGTTAGGGGAATAACTAGTAAAAGGAAAGCTTTGCCGAGAATTACTTGTTAGGTGAATAACTAGTAAAAGGAAAGCTTTGCCGAGAATTACTTGTTAGGGGAATAACTAGTAAAAGAAAAGCTTTGCCGAGAATTACTTGTTAGGGGAATAACTAGTAAAAGAAAAGCTTTGCCGAGAATTACTTGTTAGGGGAATAACTAGTAAAAGAAAAGCTTTGTCGAGAATTACTTGTTAGGGGAATAACTAGTGAGAGAAAAGCTTTGTCGAGAATTACTTGTTAGGGGAATAACTAGTAAGAGAAAAGCTTTGTCGAGAATTACTTGTTAGAGGAATAACTAGTAAAAGGAAAGCTTTGCCGAGAATTACTTGTTAGGGGAATAACTAGTAAAAGGAAAGCTTTGCCGAGAATTACTTGTTAGGGGAATAACTAGTAAAAGAAAAGCTTTGCCGAGAATTACTTGTTAGGGGAATAACTAGTAAAAGAAAAGCTTTGCCGAGAATTACTTGTTAGGGGAATAACTAGTAAAAGAAAAGCTTTGTCGAGAATTACTTGTTAGGGGAATAATTAGTAAAAGAAAAGCTTTGCCGAGAATTACTTGTTAGGGGAATAACTAGTAAAAGAAAAGCGATTCTTCTAAAATTGCCAAATATTTGTTTATATCCACATTTCCATCAATAAAATGAAGTTTTCCTACTCCTGTTGATGACATACTGCTCCAGACCATAATGGATGCTGGAAATTTCACTTTTCTCTTCAGACAGTCAACATGGAATGCTTCAGTTTGCTAAATCCCAGTTTGTGAGCCTCTCTGTGAGTCAGTCATCGTCGTACAGCGTGAGTTTCGTCGCCACTTCAACATTCATCGGAATAGAGCTGTTCCCTCTCGAAACACCATCCTTCGTTGGGTTGAATCACTTCGCAGGCGTGGTGAACTGATCAACAGGAGACCAAGAGGAGCGCCGCGAACAGTTCGAACTCCTGAAAATGTTGAACGCGTTCGACAGGTCTTTCTTCGCAGTCCGACTCGATCTGCCCGGAAACATGCTGCTGCACTTCTCCTTAGTGTTCGTTCGGAAAGGCGAATTTTGCATATGGATCTCCGCTTTCACCCCTACAAATTGGCCATTGTGCAACAGTTACAGCCCGGAGATTATGCACAACGAATGAACTTCGCACGTAAGATGGAAGCACTGATCGATCAAAATGAGAACCTCATTCTGTTTATGAGTAACGAAGCCCACTTTCACCTAAACAGCATGGTTAACCAGCAGAATTGTCGTTATTGGACTAATGAAAATCCGGAACAGATACACGAAAGACTGCTGCACAGCGAAATTCGCGTGGAAGTCGCCCAAGTTGAGAGAGCGATGTTGGAGAGAGGCTACGCGAACTTCCTCCAGCACTGCATCAACGATTTCGGCCACCACATGCCTGATGTGATTTTCCACACTTGACTGTCTCAAATGCTATTTCCTTGTGAACCTGATTCCATCAATAAATTTGTTTTCGAGTAAAAATTAACTATTTTATGATTTTTTTAAAACCGTCCATCCTCTCTGCCGCACCCTGTAGATAGAATAAAGTTAACCATAAAGAACGAAGGTATTTTTCTATGGCAGTAAAAGCCCTCAAGGGTTATGAATTTAACTTGTGGATACTTTTTCTTATTTCTTATTTATACGACATCTAAGGGCGGAAACTTCAAAATAAATAAATGTCAACTGACTGTAAAGTAAGCGAACAAACTTTTGTTTCCAAACGTAATTTGATTTTATTATGTGTTTTTTTTAAGATTAAAGCCAATAAATTTTGTGCCAAAACTTCTAGGACGTACGTTAGCATAATGAAGAGAGTCAGTTCAAGGGAAAAAAAAAGATAAATTTGTTTGATAACAACTGCTAGCTCACCCGGAGGATGATGTCAAGAGATACCCTCGCAGAAAGTTCAAGGTATTAACTTAGAAGTTACTACTTTTAATATGGATCTACCTTTTGCCCAGAACGCTATTGAAAAGCAGTTAGAAACGCCCATCACTACGGTGTAAATGTACAAGTACATGATTAGTATTTGGAAGAGAAAACATTTTGCCGGGATCAGGAGCCGCGAGTTCTTTTTTAGGTTTTTATTCTAGCAATAATATCTAGACAGATAATTGAACAATAAACAGCGGCACTGAATGCGCGTGGATAACCACCAGTGAATAAGATTTATGGTGAAAGAATAAACAAATTTATAGACGAAATGTATATCCATTACTGTAAGTACCACTATGTTAAGTATACTAAGTGACATATAAATCCGAACACCCAGTTTAAATGGTTTTATTTTAATAAAAGTTGGTGAATGTATTTATCTTACTGTAAATAACAAGTGAAAAAATTTTCAGCCTTATCAGTTGGACATTCCGGTTTTTATACTGCTTTTTTTTAATTCACTAATGCTCTAAAAATGAATATTTCAGCCGCAGTAAAGAATCAACGTTGGCGGATTTTGGTTCTTGACATCCTTTACGATCGGTTACGATGCCTAGAGTACGGAGACCTGTACGATTTCGTCAACTTAGTGAGTTTGATAGGGGCCGTATAGTGGGACTTCGGGAAGCTGGACTTTCTTTTCGGGCAATTGCAGTTAGAGTGCAAAGAAGTGTAGACACTGTGGTTAGGTGTTGTCAGGCATGGCTTCAAGAAGGCCGTACGCAAAGAGCAAGGGGCACTGGGCGCCGCCGTAGAACAACAGACCGTGAAGATCGCCGCCTAAGATTATTGGCCTGACCGTTTCTTCACTACCAGGTCCATGAGAAGTTTTGGCTTGTTTTCATACCGGTCACACTGGGTCCTCCCTTTAACTCGAGAACACCGACGTAATCGCCTTGAGTGGTGCAGACAACGGTCACTCTGGGATCAGGAATGGAACAGTATTGTCTTTAGTGACGAGACTCGATTTTGTTTAGGCATGCACGATGGTCGTGCCAGGGTTAGAAGGCGACGTGGTGAAAGGAGGAATCCACAGTTTTTTGTTGAAAGATATGTTCATCACACTGTTGAAGTTATGGTTTGGGGTGCTATAGCTTATGGTTCCAGGTCACCTTTAATCTTCATCAGAGGTAACATGAACGCGCAGCGTTATATCCACGAAGTTCTAGAACCCCATCTTTTACCCTATCTTGACACCCTGACAGATCCAACTTTCCAACAAGATAATGCCCGACCACATGTTGCAAGAGTCATAATAGACTTCTTTCAACATAATGATGTCACATTGTTACCATGGCCACCAAGATCTCCCGACTTATCCCCAATTGAGCACATGTGGGATATGATGGGTAGGAGATTGCTCAATTTGCAACGTCCTCTTCAGACTCCAGAAGCACTTCGAGGGGAGTTGGTGGTTGCCTGGAATGAGATACCACAGGAGGACATTGACCACCTGATCAGAAGCATGCCTAGGCGCATTGGAGAATGCGTAGCACATCAGGGTGCATCCACACATTATTAAAGGTCAAAGGGCTTTAAAGCAGTGCAATCATTTTGAAATTTTTATCATTTACTTATTATGCTTCATTAAGTACTTATACAAAATTTTATTAAAATAAAACCGTTTAAACTGGGTGTTCGAATTTATATGTCACTTAGTATATATGTTAAAATGCTATAAGTGCGGTTCAAATTACCTTTATTCCAGGTATTTTGAACTGTCAATACCAAATCCGGAGTCGTTTCACGTGTATCTGATACCGTTTATCATTTAGATCTAATTATTTAGCGAAAAATTGCAAAACTACGCCTTTTTTGAGACTTTAAGGTGCTAGAAACCAATTTTTACTATCGATGACTACATGGAAGTGAAGCTTTGCTCAATGAGGTAATTTGGGGCGCTGAATAAGAATATCATAGTGAAAAAAGTGTCATCAGACTGAATTTAGGGTGAAAAGTTGACAGGAAACCATTTTCCCGGGCTAGCCGTAATTTCTAGCACCGTATCGACATCGAATTTGGAATCTACGCACCCGATTTACCCAGAAAACAAGCTTCCATCTCGATCATAGACGCGCAACAGTTTTTAGATATTTATTATTAGTCGTTTTTAGACAGAGTTGAATTCTTGCAAGTTTCTCGAAAACGAGGCATTTACGGACTGAATGGGCCATGGATTCGGTTTCAGCGACTCAAAAAGCGTTTCCGAGTGGCCCATTTTGTGCCTTTTTGTAAACAATACCCATACATGGTAATTATACATTAAAATGCTTTAAATGCAGTTCAAATGACCTATATTCTATTCTACGCATTTTGGGTCGCTAAATCCAAATCCGAACTGGTTTCACATGTATCTGATTCCGTTTATTTTGAGAGGATAATTTAGAAACGTTTAACAAATGTCTACTATAGAAACGATCGTATTTAAAAAATTAATCGAAAATTCAAAAAGCATTCGTTAGTTCTAAAAGTTTTGTGCCGTGTCAAACTCAGCGTGCTGTTTTTGATACAACTGATCAAAAATGTAGTAAATTCAGCCGGCAACACTCATTTTACAGCATCCAGCAGAAAGCGCAGAACTTTCCATTTTTTCTCTTTATTAAAACTGAAAAGGCCAACAGGGGGAGTTGGATGCGGAAAATGAAAAATCACAAATTAAAGCGGGACCTTTTAATCAACAAAACACAATTAGTAAACTGTATAAGCTTGACGAAGTTTTGCTTTTTGCAATTAGGTGCTTCAACTCGAGTTCTCCGCAGTTGCAAGTAGTGAAAATATTCATTAACCAGAGTAGGCACGAAGTTAATTGCAATCGCATGTGCTATTTTAACGAGTTATGATGACAGGCTGGTACGTTGATCAGTCGTTGACGATTTCCGGGAGCTACCTGAACAACTCTCTGAGAACGCAGTGCAGGGTTCAATTGGTATATTTCTTTTATTTATCCTCCTTTTTTAGGAATAGTCCAAAGATGAAAAATATGCATAGAAAAATGTCCAAGATCAAACATTGAGAATCTGACATAGCCCCAAACTTTGCTATGAAAACATGACCTACTTTGCTCACCCTGTATAGGTGGATAAATAAAAGAAATATACCGATAGAACTCTGTACAGGTTCTTAAAGAGTTGTTCAAGAACCTCTCGGAAACCGCAACTCGATATCTCTTTCCGTTTCGAAAATATCGAGATTTGAATTTGGGTAACATTTTTCATGTTGCACAACAACTGCCCACCAATTTATTACATACTAAGTGACATATAAATCCGAACACCCAGTTTAAATGGTTTTATTTTAATAAAATTTTGTATAAGTACTTAATGAAGCATAATAAGTAAATGATAAAAATTTCAAAATGATTGCACTGCTTTAAAGCCCTTTGACCTTTAATAATGTGTGGTCAATGTCCTCCTGTAGTATCTCATTCCAGGCAACCACCAACTCATCTCGAAGTGCTTCTAGAGTCTGGGGAGGACGTTGCAAATTGAGCAATCTCCTACCCATCATATCCCACAAGTGCTCAGTTGGGGATAAGTCGGGAGATCTTGGTGGCCATGGTAACAATGTGACATCATTGTGTTGAAAGAAGTCTATTGTGACTCTTGCAACATGTGGTCGGGCATTATCTTGTTGGAAAGTTGGCTCTGCCTGGGTGTCAAGATAGGGTAAAAGATGGGGTTCTAGAACTTCGTGGATATAACTCTGCGCGTTCATGTTACCTCTGATGAAGATTACAGGTGACCTGGAACCATAAGCTATAGCACCCCAAACCATAACTCCAACAGTGTGATGAACATGTCTTTCAACAAAAAACTGTGGTTTCCTCCTTTCACCACGTCGCCTTCTAACCCTGGCACGACCATCGTGCATGCCTAAAGAAAATCGAGACTCGTCACTCTGTTCCATTCCTGATCCCAGAGTGACCGTTGTCTGCACCACTCAAGGCGATTACGTCGGTGTTCTCGAGTTAAAGGGAGGACCCAGTGTGGCCGGTATGAAAACAAGCCAAAACTTCTCATTCGTCGGTAAATACTTCGCATGCCAATAGGTCTTCCGTGTTCTGCAAACCATTCATTTGCAATGGACCTGGTAGTGGAGAAACGGTCCCTTAAGGCCAATAACCTTAGGCGGCGATCTTCACGGTCTGTTGTTCTACGGCGGCGTCCAGTGCTCCTTGCTCTTTGCGTACGGCCTTCTCGAAGCCATGCCTGACAACACCTAACCACAGTGTCTACACTTCTTTGCACTCTAACTGCAATTGCCCGAAAAGAAAGTCCAGCTTCCCGAAGTCCCACTATACGGCCCCTATCAAACTCACTAAGTTGACGAAATCGTACAGGTCTCCGTACTCTAGGCATCGTAACCGATCGTAAAGGATGTCAAGAACCAAAATCCGCCAACGTTGATTCTTTACTGCGGCTGAAATATTTATTTTTAGAGCGTTAGTGAATTAAAAAAAAGCAGTATAAAAACCGGAATGTCCAACTGATAAGGCTGAAAATTTGTTCACTTGTTATTTACAGTAAGATAAATAAATTAACCAACTTTTATTAAAATAAAACCATTTAAACTGGGTGTTCGGATTTATATGTCACTTAGTATAATTTTAACTGCTTGTAATTGTGAAGAAATTTGCTTATTACTAAGCTTGAGACAGGCGCCCACCTCAATTTAGAGATTTAAATTCTGTAAGATTCGAGTAGCAAGTTAAATTTTTCCAAGGTCGCCGAAGACCGTGTACGCATTATTTGCGCCTGAGGAATTTCGAAAGAGAATGTCGAGAAATATGCGGTAAAAGGGATGGCTGTACCTTTTGATGTTTATATGCGATGGACTCAACAAGGCGCGTGCTTGGATGCCTCCGACGCGCACGTTTCCACAAGCCACAATGCGGAATGATGATGAATGTGACTGTTAGGGGAGAAACGCAGCATAAATATCAAAATATTTTATATACACATGCCTTGCGTGCGAGAATAACATTTTGTGGAACATTGCCTAACCGATCTCATTTGAGAAACGTTAATAATTATTATTATAATAATAATTCGTAAGGTCAGTTGGGTGAAGTAAAGTCTTCCTCAGTTAATATACTAAGTGACATATGAATCCGAATACCCAGTTTAAATGGTTTTATTTTAATAGAATTTTGTATAAGTACTTAATGAAGCATAATAAGTAAATGATAAAAATTTCAAAACGATTGCACTGCTTTAAAGCTCTTTGACCTTTAATAATGTGTGGATGCACCCTGATGTGCTACGCATTCTCCAACGCGCCTAGGCATGCTTCTGATCAGGTGGTCAATGTCCTCCTGTGGTATCTCATTCCAGGCAACTACCAACTCCTCTCGAAGTGCTTTTAGAGTCTGAGGAGGACGTTGCAAATTGAGCAATCTCCTACCCATCATATCCCACACGTGCTCAATTGGGGATAAGTCGGGAGATCTTGGTGGCCGTGGTAACAATGTGACATCATTATGTTGAAAGAAGTCTATTGTGACTCTTGCAACATGTGGTCAAGTTGGATCTGCCAGGGTGTCAAGATAGGGTAAAAGATGGGGTTCTAGAACTTCGTGGATATAACGCTGCACGTTCATGTTACCTCTGATGAAGATTAAAGGTGACCTGGAACATAAGCTATAGCACCCCAAACCATAACTCCAACAGTGTGATGAACATGTCTTTCAACAAAAAACTGTGGATTCCTCCTTTCACCACGTCGCCTTCTAACCCTGGCACGACCATCGTGCATGCCTAAACAAAATCGAGACTCGTCACTAAAGACAATACTGTTCCATTCCTGATCCCAGAGTGACCGTTGTCTGCACCACTCAAGGCGATTACGTCGGTGTTCTCGAGTTAAAGGGAGGACCCAGTGTGGCCGGTATGAAAACAAGCCAAAACTTCTCATTCGTCGGTAAACACTTCGCATGCCAATAGGTCTTCCGTGTTCTGCAAACCATTCATTTGCAATGGACCTGGTAGTGGAGAAACGGTCCCTTAAGGCCAATAATCTTATATATATAAGATTCGATAGAACTTTTAAAATTAATGCATAAAGTCTATATAAGCATGGGTCGAAAAATGCGTGGCTTCCGAAATACAGGGTGTTTAAATTTACTTTCTAAAATAGTTTTTTTTAAATATTTCGAACAATATTTGATGTATAACAGTGAAAATTGGTATACAAGGGTTTTTTGGTACGACAAAACGAACCATGGGCATAGTTTTACTTTAGCCGCTAGAGGGCGCTCTCTACTGTACCTGTAGTGTATTAAAATGACCGAAAAAATTTTCTTAGTGCAACTTTTTGCTTTTTGAATAAAAAAACTGATCCTTCGCACTTTTCAACATAAAAAAGCTCTTTTGTAAATTTTCGTTATAGTTAGCCCTTTTTGAGATATTTCGATTTTTAAGGTTCGATGCATTTTTAATTATTTATGATAAAATAACGTTAAAAAGTCAGTATCTCGATAATTTTTAGAAATAGGCTGTGCCTGCAAATATTTTTAAAATTGAAAGCAGAATAAGGTTAAACGTCAATTAGTTGACAGTTAGTTTTGTTGTCTGTTGAAACCTGAAACGTTTGTGAATGCACGAAATTTAGTTTCATTTACCTGTTTTTTTTTTGTAAGTTTTATAAAAATGCCATTTTTATTCTCCAATCAAGAGTTAGCGGATATTCATTTTGTATATGGCTTTGTAAATGGAAACGCAGCAGAAGCAGCCAGAGAATACGCACGAAGATTTCCAAACAGACGACATCCAACTCGCTCAGTATTTGTAAGGTGCATCGCCAAATAATTGAAAATGATTTTGGAAATCTCCAAAGGGATCAAAACAGAAATGTTCGTCTACGCAGATTTACCCGTATGATTCTGCGTGAGATTGATAGAGATCCGACCACAAGTGTTAGGAGAGTTTCTGGTGCCTTGGGAATTTCAGCAAGCCCTGTTCACCATGTTCTTAGAAATGACCATAGACGTCCTTACCATTTGCAACCTGTGCAAGGACTACAGCCAGGGCTCGGAGAACGAAGAATCACATTTTGTCAGTGGATTCTTGATAGAACTGATAATAATAGGGAGTTTTTAAGTAACGTTTTATGGATCGATGAATCATGCTGCACTAGACGTGGAGTGGTAAATTTTCATAATCAACATATTTGGTCGCATGAAAATCCGCATGCAGTTCGGGAAAGAAATTTTCAGCATGCATTTAGTGTGAATGTGTGGATTGGTGTCTACCGTAATCGACTATTTGGACCCTACCTTTTGCCTGCAAGGTTAAATGCTGCGACCTTCTTGGAATTTTTAAAGGCTGATCATGCAAATATGTGGGATGGTGTTATGTTAGATTTAAGAAGATTGGCCTGGTTTCAGCTTGATGGTTGTCCAGCTCATTATTCGAGACTAGTTAGAAACTGGCTGGACGAAAATTATCCAGAAAGATGGATCGGCCGTGGAGGACCAGTCGCCTGGCCTCAACGATCCCCTGACCTAAATCCATTAGATTTCTTTGTGTGGGGATATCTAAAAGAAGAAGTGTACCAGACTCACGTAACCACAAAAGATATGCTAATAGACAGAATCAGGAATGCATGTGATGAAATAAGGCCTTATTTGAATAATGCTATACCACGTTCGATCATTCGTAGATGTGAATTGTGTATTAAACAATTGGGTTTACATTTCTACTTTAGATTTTGTATGTTTGTCCTAACTATTCAATAACATTTTAGTTGTAAATAATTAATTTAATTTGTTAAAAATAATATTGGAAAATTAAACAAATTAATATTCTGTTTTTTGTGTTTATTTGGAGTTAGGAATTATTGCTGTGTTTAAAAACACAATCTAAACGATCATCTTAATTACTTGTAATGCCCAAATCGAAAATGTAAAAAAAATATTATTTTCCCATAAATAATTAAAAATGCATCGAACCTTAAAAATCGAAATATGTCAAAAACGGCTAATTATAACGAAAACTCACAGGAGAGCTTTTTTATGCAGAAAAGTGCGAAGAATCAGTTTCTTTATTCAAAAAGCAAAAAATTGCACTAAGAAAAAATTTTCGGTCATTTTAATACACCACAGGTACAGTAGAGAGCGCCATCAAGCGGCTACAGTAAAACGCTTGTATACCAATTTTCACTGTTATACATCAAATATTGTTCGAAATATTTAAAAAAAAACTATTTTAAAAAGTAAATTTAAACACCCTGTATTTCGGAAGCCACGCATTTTTCGACCTATGTTTATATAGACTTTATGCATTAATTTTAAAAGTTCTATCGAATCTTAGTTATGCAACAATAAACTGAAACACCCTGTATATTAAACTCAATTTTGTAGACTTAACCTAGTATGGCTCTGGAGTACAGAATATAAACTTAGACACGATCAGATAGGGAAAATTATACACCAGAAATAAGCACTGATATAAACTCTTGAATTCCCAGGTTAACTATTATCAGTATGAATCAAAAACAGTGCTAGAAACATCTTCTTCAAGGCATCGTCCTTTCTCATTTTTATTTTTGGAACTTGTGATTTTTGCAAAATAACGGGAGCAATGGCAATTTCATCTGCGATGTACTGCAGGTCGTTGCGTTATTTTCTATAGTTTCCTCATCACTTGAGGATGACACGCTTATTAATTTGAAAAAAAAATGTATCCAGCAAAAATACGGAACGGTCTGTGCAAGCTCTGGAGTACAACTGTCAGTGATGCTGAGTGAACGAACTCTCATGTCAACTTTGAGCTGGAACAAGTCAGGACATGTCGCTCAAGATACAAATACCAGTTAACCTTTTACTTCTTCTTTGAGGATATCCTCGCGAGTATAAGGTAATCATTATGAATATGAAAACAAGGATAATGCTTATACTTGTACCGTTTTCTGCGAAGCAAGACCTTATGCTTCCGACGATATGCTTCTCTTTTAAATACGACTCATTTTCTACGCTACTGGCCTTTTCGGAGGAAAGCGCGCATTTTATCAGATACCAAATATTATCCACAAATTTTGTTTCATAAGGAATTTATGTCAGATTACTCGGTTTGGAGATATTTAGGTTTGAACCATTGAGGTAAAATCCTGAAATATTCGTATTAAAAGGTTTAGGCACACTCACACAGTCCCCTTGATGTCCATAATATGTAAGTGGGTAACCTAGCCATACTGGACTAATAAGGCGCAATTCATCCTTTTGAGCAATATAAGGGATTTAATGACAATGAATTCCGTTTTTTATGAAAACAATTGAAAAGGCTTGGTATGTTCAAACGCTCAGGGCGCAAGTAAACGTTTAATTAATAAATTATCATGAGCAAACTTGGGGGAGATTTTGAGGTTGTAAGAAATTGCCTTCCCGCTGTATAATGAGGGGTAATAATCTGTTGCCGACCTTCATTGATAAACAGCCGCAGCTGGAAGGCAGGCTGTAAGGTTTTTTTTATGATTTAATTAACAAATTTGTTATTCTATACCCGAGGCGAAATAGGATATATTTCTAAGGTTTAGTTAATCAATCGCAGAACTTTCAGGTTAAGTAAATTTAACCAGAAGATGAACTACAAGTATAATTTGCATTACAAGCTAGAATTATTTCTCAAATACAGAATAAATATTTAAATATAATTTTAAAGACGTCCATTTCATGCACTAATAATGTCTGAACGCCTGAGACATTGAAAAGACGTCTGTAAGATGTCCTTAGTGCTACGTTTTAAGAACATCCTGACACAAAATAAAACAAACGCCTTTAAGACGTTTTCTTAAGTCTTTTGGAAGACTTGTATAATTTTTTAGAATTCAGCTTCTTAAAAAGTTAGAAATATTAGTGAACATATAGGAAACTTCAATGCTGAACATCTAACTACACATCTAACTACACTTTAAGGTAATATATATATATATATGAGTATATATACAGGGTGTCCCAGAAGTCGACGCCAAGCCGAAACCGGGTGATAGGCAAAGACATAACAGCTATCAGAAAAATATTTAAAATAATTTTATGTATGTGTTTAGAAAATTATAGGTCTTTGAAAAAAGTATAGAAATTTCACACCCTACGGCAGTCTGTCAACTCCTGTTACTACAAATATTAACTTTTTTTGGATTTTATTTTTACAATGTAATGATGAATAATGCATCTTCAAACTGGTGTCTCAACCTTACTGCCAACTTTTCTCGTTCAGGAAAAATTGCCAGTTATTTCCCAACCAAGTATTCCAAAGTAAAACTTTGCTCAACTTTAACTGGCTGTACTGGAAAAAAATGTACCACGACAGTTTGGCAAGTAACCTTAAAAGTTGGCGCATTTAATAAGGATTCCAAAATGGTATAACACTTAGAAGATTACTCTGGGAACTCAAACGGACCGATTATTTTACCATTTAAAATTCCTGTCCAATGGTTTATCTTGAAGCGATATTGAGATTTATCTTCTCTCATCAAATGTGGGTTTGCTACGTGCCACTCGTGTAAGTTATGCAGGTTCATGTACCCATCTTTCTTAAATGTGGTCTCATCCGACCATAAAATTTTTTCAAAGAACTGTGGATCTTTCCTGTGTCTTTCTAACATTGTGCGACAAAAAGCTACTCGGGGCTCATAATCCCGGGGCAGGAGAGGTTGAACACGCTGTATGTGGTATGGATAAATCTCAATATCGCTTCAAGATAAACCATTGGACAGGAATTTTAAATGGTAAAATAATCGGTCCGTTTGAGTTCCCAGAGACTTTGACTGCTGAAGTTTATTTGGATTTTTTGAAAAATCATGTACAACATTTATTGGTGGACGTGCCACTGACTATTTACAGGGACATGTGGTTTCAGCATGATGGCTGCCCAGCGCACTATGCACTCTCAGTGAGAGAGTATCTCGATCAAAACTTTCCAGGCAGATGGATAAGGAGGTCTGGTACAATACCGTGGCCAGCCCGATCACCTGATTTGAATCCTTTAGATTTTTTTACTGGGGAACTGTAAAAGAAAAAGTGTATTTCAAGCCGATTCAAAATGTAGCTGAGCTACGGCAAAGACTATTGGAAGCAGCTGAGTTTGTTAATAACCGTGGATTCGCTCGTTTAATAACACGATCTTTTTTAAGAAGATGTCGAGCGTGTATTGCGGCTGAAGGAAAACAGTTTGAGCATTTGCTGTAAAGGTAAATCATCATCAGCAGCATTTTGACGCCCACTGTTGTGCAAACAGTTATCTTTAAGGGTCCTGGTGCGTTTTCATAATCGCTGTTTAATTAGGAAATCTAGAAAAATTTTCATCAGTTTTTTTTCAAATAAAAATTGTGCATAAGTTAACGAGTAATCTTCTAAGTGTTATACCATTTTGGAATCGTTATTAAATGCGCCAACTTTTAAGGTTACTTGCCAAACTCTCGTAGTACATTTTTTTCCAGTACAGCCAGTTAAAGTTGAGCAAAGTTTTACTTTGGAATACTTGGTTGGGAAATAAGTGGTAATTTTTCCTGAACGAGAAAAGTTGGCAGTAAGGTTGAGACACCAGTTTGAAGATGCATTATTCATCATTACATTGTAAAAATAAAATCCAAAAAAAGTTAATATTTGTAGTAACAGGAGTTGACAGACTGCCGTAGGGTGTGGAATTTCTATATCTTTTTCAAAGACCTATAATTTTCAAAACACATACATAAATTTTTTTTAAATATTTTTCTGATAGCTGTTATGACTATGCCTATCACCCGGTTTCGGCTTGACGTTGACTTCTGGGACACCCTGTATATATATATATATATATTTTTGAGACGTGGTCATTGTCGTTAATATATATATATATATATATATATATATATTAATGTTTTAGATAAATAAAAATAAAAAATGTTTTTAGGCTAATGATAAGAGAATAAATAAACTAAAACAGTACCTTGCAGAAATGATAGAAGAACAACAGCAAATAGTTCACTAGAATATGATTCTCTAAAATTGACAAATTTTCTTTTAAACAGCATAATAAACAATAGATAAACTAATGACATAATTTTGCATATACAGGGTGTCCAATAAGTACCACAACAAACTTAAGGAGAAGCTAGGCTTTGGATCGACCTCCTAAAAAAATTACCTATACAGGGTGTCCCGAAAAAAGTGCGCAATATTCTACCAGCGGTTTCTGGAACTTAAAATAGGAAGAAAAGTTCATAGAAATATAGGTCGACAAAGGTCCCCTAAGGGCGCTACGGTCTTTTAAAGGGGCTCCCCTTAAGATGGTTTTTCCTTAATATTTCCGAAACGTGTTGAGATAAAGACATGAAATTTGGTATTCTAGCCTAGTTTTTTATGCTGGATTTAAAAATATTAACTATTTTAGACAGTTTTGTTTGGAAGCGTATGTAACAGAGACGGACTCAGGTTATTTTAACCGCAAAATTTTTGTGTGATTCTATTTTTGAAATTTTTGAAATTCAATTTTAGAATTTGAAAATTTAGGGTTTTCTACATAAAAAAGGTACTCTTACTGAATATCGATAAATTGTGCCATTTTTGTATAAAATCAAACTAAAAAATTTGTCACATGATAGGAAATATACTGCGAATTTAAACGAATTGTTGAATAATTAGCCATGGCAACGAAAAAACTAATTTAATAATTGGTAAATATTACATAAATACATATTTCTATTGCAACATAGCTAACATTTGGGCAAAAACAAAAGAAATACATTTTTTTCTACGAACGAAATTGAAATTTGCTTAGAAAAGAAGACATACAGTTGGATATACTTAAAACTAGCTTTAGAATAAGAGTTCAAATAAATTCCCATTTTGTTGGATAAGGAGTCTCGCTCGACGAACTAATGATTGCGTAGCCCGAAAAGTGGAAAGCCTTTTTCTTCTTATTGCATTTGCAGCCTGATTTATTCTTTGAAGTAAATCTTCTTGAGAATTTACTTCAGTCGAGTAAACTAGGTCTTTTAATGACCCCCAAAAATAGAAATCCAATGGATTTAGGTCAGGTGAACGTGGCGACCACGCTATAGGACCTCCTCGGCCTAACCACCTGTCGGGAAAATTGACATTCAACCAATTTCGAACATTGCGTCCAAAATGTGCAGGAGCGCCATCATGTTGAAAAAACATATTTTCTTGAAACTGCTGGCGCACATCTAATGGTATTATATCCATGAGCTCATTCTGAAGAAAGTTCAGATACACCCCTGAATTAAAACGATTGGGAAGTACAGCAGGCCCAATTACTTGATCCCCAATTACTCCTGTCCATAAGTTCAATGAAAATCTATGTTGGAAATTTGTACGGCGAACAACTTTTGGATTTTCATCTGACCAGTGATGCATGTTATGGACATTAAAAGCACCATTCCTAGTAAATATTGACTCATCCGACCATGATATTCTAGGAACAGTATTTTCAGTTGCTAATATTCACTGGCAAAACTCGATTAAGTGCTATTAATTTAATAACCATTTCAATGGCGAATTGTTTTTTCAAATGGAAGATTCCTTGCGCCTGAAAAAAGTGTGGGAACATTATTTTTGAAACAACTCTCGTACTTCCAGGATTGGACATTTTCTGTAATCGCATTTTCGTAGATCTTGCTTCACATTAACTTTGAAATTAATTTGAAGATATTTCTACTTACAATGTTATAGAAATAATCAAACTTGCAACTCGCGTTTCATTCCTCGTCAGTTTGAATAACCCATATGGACGTGATAATGCAATTACAGCAGACGCTCGATAATGTAAACTAATTTAATCCAAGTGTGGTTCACATTATCGAAATGTTTACATTAGCGAACATGATTTATATAATATTTGATTTATTAAAAGAAACGTTTAATACATACTATTTATAACAAAATAAAAAAATATTCTAACAGCGATAAGTATTTTTTTAATTAGAAGAAAAATAATTAACAATTTTTGTCTGCGTAAATTTGCGCTTAGCATTGTGTTCCAATGCCTGCGCCCGTAATTTACGAAGAACTAAAATATCCGTGTATGAAACTTCTTTTCTTTCAGCCCAATCTAAAACTTGTATAGCTTGCGCGTCAGTCACTACACTTCTGACTTCAGTGGGATCGTTCTCATCATCCTCACTGTCCATATCCTCCTCCTTATCAGCATCATTCGTCTGCTTATCTTCGTTCCATAAATTATTATCAGCAGGAGTACAAACAATGTTGGGATTCACTGTTTTCAATAAATCAACAACATCCAATGACACACTAATAACATTATCATTATTGAATCGCAAACGTTCTCTAATTACTCTTAAGGGGACATCGTCTTCATCATCATCTTCATTATTGGTACAAAAGAGACTGTTCCAACATTTTTGAATAGTTTGCTGGTTAAGTTCATTCCAGGCCATATGTAAATCTAAAACAGCTTCTCGTAATGTTACTTTTTAAAGCCTCAGATAAGTTTTCAGGATTCTTTGATAAGACAGACGAAAGTATAAACTTCCTATAGTATAGTTTGATGAGTCTTATTATATTCTGGTCCATCGGTTGAATTAACGGTGTTAAGTTGGGCGGCATGTACATGACGAAAATTGACCCATCCCTGCTCCTCAGTTGTTGCTAGGGAGGATGACTTGGTGCATTATCCAATAGTAACAACGCTTTTATTGGAAGCTTCTGTTGTTTTAGGAAACCTTTTACCTACAAATTGAAAACACATCTTTAAATTATGAATAGAGCATTTGTGATAATTGATTGTCATACCTGAGGGACAAAGCACCTGTGGAACCATTTCAGGAATATATTTTGTGTGAACCATTAGCATTAGTGCAGGCTAGAAACGTTATTCGTTGTTTCTCCGGCTTTCTTCCCGGGGCAGATTTTTCAAATGATGCAGCATAGGTTTTCTCTGGTAACATTTTCCAATAAAGGCCAGTTTCATTTGCGTTGTGAATTTGTTCCATTCTTAAATCTAGCTCGGTAATTGTTTTCATCAATTTTTCTTTGAATGGTTGCACTAATTGTGATTGTGCTGATAATTTTTCACCAGATATAGACAGCAGTCGAATTCCAAATGTTGTTTTGAATCGTTGTAGCTAGCTATCACTAGCTACGAAATGTTCAGTTTCTTTCAGTTTTTCATTTAACAGTCTCGCTCTCTGTTTCAGTACTTCGCCACTAACTGGGACATGATTTTCCGTTGTTTTAAAAACCACTTATACAGGGAATTTTCCATTTTAGGTGCTTTCGCATTTTTTAAAGTTTTTCTTTTTCCCGGACCTCCAAATGTATTGCGCGTTCTTTGTAAAATTTGAGTTTTCATACGCTTAATTTTACAGATTGTTGCTTTCGATACTCCATATTTTTTTGCTAACTGTGTCACTCCCGCACCTAGTGCAACTTCGTCTATGATTTTCACTTTCTCACTCAACTTTAAACACTTTCTTTTATAGGATATGGATTCCATAGTCGTAAAATATATTAACGCGTGCAATGTATTCACTTATGTTCAAAAATTAAATACATACGTACGTATAAACGTATCCTAAACGATCATACGACTGACCGAGTTTGTCGTATTTTATCGCAGAGGTGAATCCCCTACACTCTACATCATAAATCGGGGACTCCCCGACGCGCGACATAAATCATCGAGGCTTCAGCATTTTACCGTCGCGCTGTTTCCGTGCGCCGAGAGTTGTTTACGTTATCGCGCGTTCCGTTTGATCCTATAGAACGAAGTTTGTGTTTACATCAGCGCAAGTTTTCATTATCCCGTGTTTACGTTATCGAGCGTCTGCTGTATATACTAAGTGACAAAAATAACAAGTGATAAAATGGTCAGGTTTTTCTGTTAAGTTTTTGCGGCGGCTGCGTGTATTGTTTGGTGATAAAGAAGCCTTCAGTATTCGTACGTTTATAGTGTCAGTTAAACGGCAAGTTTCGTGTAGCTGATAGAGAGGCCTTTTTGTGATTGCTCAAAATACCTAGAGTATATACGAGGTATACTGCATTGTGAACGAGCGTGGAAGGGAGGCCGAGGATGCGACTGTTGAAAATATTTCTAAGTCTTGCCAGAGAGAGCGAGAGATAATTTTAGTAACAGGCTATATTTTTGAAAATTCATCAACGTGTCGTTGGTCGATTAAATTGCCTTCTGCCAATGAGAAAATCGACATACCCCCAGGTGTTCCTCTACTTACCTTGTTGTTTCAAAGCCCTCTTCTATTGCATCCTGCAAGCGGAATTTCCTGAAGTATGCCTAGAGGAAATATTAAACGGAAACTCTTGTGATATCTTGCGCTTCCAACGGTACTTTATTATCACTCTACCATAATTAATATCGGGCGCCTCTACGTAAACCGCTTTATTATAATATACTCAGTGGTAATGAAGCTTTAGAAGTTCGTTTAAATTTCCAGAGAGCCGCGTAGTACTCTTTGTTTCACTACTTTAGTATTCCAGCCAAATCCAGTTTATGGTTACTCCATTGCGACTTCAACAGCTTACCATAATAAAGAGTGAATAATGAATACTAACGAAAGATAATATTTCCGACTATATTTTCCATGCAAAGTGGTTCGGAAAAAATGCGAATTTTAACGTTTTGGCAAATTTTTCATTTTCCTGTTCCTGTTATTGAAAAGTGTTGGGCTTCATAATATACTAAGTGACATATAAATCCGAACACCCAGTTTAAATGGTTTTATTTTAATAAAATTTTGTATAAGTACTTAATGAAGCATAATAAGTAAGTGATAAAAATTTCAAAATGATTGCACTGCTTCAAAGCCCTTTGACCTTTAATAATGTGTGGATGCACCCTGATGTGCTACGCATTCTCCAACGCGCCTAGGCATGCTTCTGATCAGGTGGTCAATGTCCTCCTGTGGTATCTCATTCCAGGCAACCACCAACTCCTCTCGAAGTGCTTCTAGAGTCTGAGGAGGACGTTGCAAATTAGGCAATCTCCTACCCATCATATCCCACACGTGCTCAATTGGGGATAAGTCCGGAGATCTTGGTGGCCATGGTAACAATGTGACATCATTATGTTGAAAGAAGTCTATTGTGACTCTTGCAACATGTGGTCGGGCATTATCTTGTTGGAAAGTTGGATCTGCCAGGGTGTCAAGTTAGGGTGAAAGATGGGGTTCTAGAACTTCGTGGATATAACGCTGCGCGTTCATGTTACCTCTGATGAAGATTAAAGGTGACCTGGAACCATAAGCTATAGCACCCCAAACCATAACTCCAACAGTGTGATGAACATGTCTTTCAACAAAAAACTGTGGATTCCTCCTTTCACCACGTCGCCTTCTAACCCTGGCACGACCATCGTGCATGCCTAAACAAAATCGAGACTCGTCACTAAAGACAATACTGTTCCATTCCTGATCCCAGAGTGACCGTTGTCTGCACCACTCAAGGCGATTACGTCGGTGTTCTCGAGTTAAAGGGAGGACCCAGTGTGGCCGGTATGAAAACAAGCCAAAACTTCTCATTCGTCGGTAAACACTTCGCATGCCAATAGGTCTTCCGTGTTCTGCAAACCATTCATTTGCAATGGACCTGGTAGTGGAGAAACGGTCCCTTAAGGCCAATAATCTTAGGCGGCGATCTTCACGGTCTGTTGTTCTACGGCGGCGTCCAGTGCCCCTTGCTCTTTGCGTACGGCCTTCTCAACACCTAACCACAGTGTCTACACTTCTTTGCAATTGCCCGAAAAGAAAGTCCAGCTTCCCGAATTCCCACTATACAGCCCCTATCAAACTCACTAAGTTGACGAAATCGTACAGGTCTCCGTACTCTAGGCATCGTAGCCGATCGTAAAGGATATCAAGAACCAAAATCCGCCAACGTTGATTCTTTACTGCGGCTGAAATATTCATTCTTAGAGCGTTAGTGAATTAAAAAAAAAGCAGTATAAAAACCGGAATGTCCAACTGATAAGGCTGAAAATTTTTTCACTTGTTATTTACAGTAAGATAAATACATTCACCAACTTTTATTAAAATAAAACCATTTAAACTGGGTGTTCGGATTTATATGTCACTTAGTATATTTTCAAGTTTCTGAAATGGGAGCTAGAGGCGTAACTGCAATCTTGAATCTAAAAAAGTGATGTTTTTGTGAATTCTGCTATGTTAACCTAACAAAAAATGCCTGATCTTTAAAGTCAAGTATAATCTGAACCGTTGTTGTTTGACAATTTTTACTGTATCTTTAAAAATAAAGTGATGGGAGGTATTCGAAGGTTTCCATAAAAACACACTGTATCTTCGGAACGGCAGAGCCCATTTTAACAGACTTAGGCTAGTTAGAAAGAGCTATTCTTGGGCTACAAATGTTATAATATTCGAAGTTTTTTTAGTTCCACGTATGGCCGCTAGAGGCATTTGCATTTCCAGATTTTTCCAGTATCAAAAAGGATTTAAATACGTAGAATGCGGAATCCGGTTTTTAAAATGTTTTATATTGAATAAGAAAAATTTGATATTGGGCTTTCCAAGTTTAGATATGATAAAATCATATCCTTAAAGAAAAAAGGCTGCTGGAGTTAAACTTTTATCAGCAAAATGCGTACCGGCCGCCGATCTATGATACTATCTTCGGAGAATCCGAAAATATTGAAGTTTCACAAGTAGTTGGTACAAGTGATGATGCGTATGACTCCAATTCATCATTTATGTATTTTGTTCTCTTTGACTATTAAAACAGTTTGAACTAATTTTTCGGGGTAAATTTTAACAAAAAGTAATACGAGTACAAATTTGGACTCATGTTCTTATGTTATTTCATATCAGGCAGATATTTTATTACCTTTTCTATGATCTAAAATAAAATGGTTTTCTTTTCCATATTTTTGAATCAAAGTATTCAGTTTTATTTAATTTTTTAATGTCTTCCATTTAGAAATAAGCACGTACGTTAAATCATACGTATTGTTAATTGTTGTTGTGTTTAATTTCCATTAACTTTATTTATTTTTGAAATAAACGTTTTCGTTGTTTTGATGTTTTTTTTATCCGTAAACAGTCATGAATATTCCGGCAAAACCAGTGGCGTGCACAGGATAGGTGAGTTTCTGATTTACAGTTTCTTATAAAAAAACCGAGGCTTTTTATAGCGGATGATACTATTTTACTAATATGACCTGTACATTCTAATTTAACATCAAACAACATAACTATACTCTAGACGCTGAAGAAAGAAACTAAACCCAAACAAATACACGCATATTGCTCGTGAGTGAGTGTTTAGGCGCAGGAGACATTACAGGACCGCATCAAGATATTATGGGTAGTCATCAAAAATTTCATACAAGATAATTATTATCTTTTACAGTAAATTTCAGTTAGAGATTCACAAATGAGTTAACTACACTTTTTAGTTATTAGTAAGTAAGCTGCGCGCACTCATTCAGAAGAGGAACTTGAATCTTCTGAATCGTTTAAATGAATTATTAGAGGTTCAATTTGGGTATCGATGACATTGTCCAAATCCCACATTTTGACCTCAACCTTCTCCCGAACGTGGCGGATACAGTTTTTTCCATTCCTCTGCCGTAACTCTATTGACTGCGATGTGAAAGAGATTTTTAACATCAGAAAATTTATAAGTATTATTATTCGACGCCACGTATTGCTTTATGTTTGCCCAAATCAGCTCAATAGGGTTCAGCTCACAATGGTAGGGTGGCAGTCTCAAGACAGTTTTATTTTGTTTTTTGGCCATTTCGTCGATCATTTTAAAATCGTATTTGTATTTATGTCTATTGACTATACTTATCAATTCATCCTTGACCATTGTTTCATCAAAATCGATCTGTTTTGAGGCCAGCCATTGTTGTATGTTTGCTTTTTTAGTTGCCATTGTGGGAATTTTTTCTATTTTTCTAGAATGGTACGGGGCATTATCCAGTACAATAACAGCGTTATTCTCCAGCTTTAGTAACATTTTGGAGAACCAATTTTCAAAGGAATTGCCGTCCATCTCCTCATGATAGTCCCCTGTCTTATTTGATTCAAAGGCCCACAGTGCTTCGGGAACAAAGCCGTCTTCACTACCTACGTGACAAATGATCAGCCGTTTGCCTTTTCCTGGAAATAAATTATTCCTTACACTATGGATTGATTAAATTTGAAGGAATGAGGCAATTGAGTTCATTTAGCTGAATTTAAGAGTCACGGAATGCTGATCAAAAACTGAAAAACGTAGAAAATTGAAGTTTGCAACTTCTCAAAAACCCATTCAAAGCAAATTGACTGCACCCAAAAATGATAATAAATTTCAAAATAACGCTTAAAAGAGGGTCGAAGTTTTTTTCATAATGACTACACTGCGAATGCACCATTTTTGGAGAATATCACACATTATCTGCTATCACAGCATATTATTTGCCCGAATTTATCAAAATTAAATTGCCGGATAGATGAAGGAGCTTACCTGCAGGATTTTTCAATCCAGCCGAAAGACCGTCTAGAAAAGCCTGCCTTGATGATGTTACTGATTTGTCGACCCAAACTTTCGCTTGAGTATGTCCAGCATTCACCCACGTTTCGTCCAAATAGTAAATTTTTCTTTTTTCATCGCGAAACTTCCGAATCTTCCTAAGGTATTCCCTTCTCCACACAACAATTTCTTCTTTCTCTATTAACATACTGTTTCTTCCCCGTTTCAAGAATCGAAAATTAAGTTCCTTCAAAAGTTTTCGGAATGTGGTTCTTTTAAATGATGGAAGATCCTCATCAGCATTAACTAATCTTAATATCTTATCTACTGTAGGTATCTCATTTCGGAAGAAAAACTTATGCACTTTCCTCCTGATGGCAGTTCTGTCAAAGTCATCTACTCCGTCCGTTATCCTTTTTCTTGCAGGATACGGTTTTGGCTCAGAAAGTGAGTGAGTGCTCCTATATTCCTTAATGATCCTATAAACACTGGACCGACATACTCCAGAAATATGTGCTACCCCCTACATATAACTTCGTCCATGACCAAATCGGGTTTTTCTTGAATTTGGTTTTTGTATATATTTAATATTATTTGTTTTTCATTTGCACTTAAATGTAGCTTCTTAGCCCTTTTTTTGGGTGGGGTTGCGCTGATGTCAACCACTTCGTCGGCTGTATCTGTGTCAGACATCGTATCTTAGGCGATATATACACAAAACGTTCCACTCGCGAAAAACGAGTATACGCTACTGAATGCGTAATGCGTATGCAATGCAATCCTGTGCGTGAATTAACTGTTAGATGCCTGTCGTGTCATCTACAATCACGTTTACAAGTCCAAACCTGTGCAGATTCGTAGAGCGCCGACGACTGCTAGTGACCTTGAATTTGTCTGTAGATAGATGTTACTCCAGTCAATTTAGGTTCAAAGTGGATGTTTTCTAAACCAATTTGTTGTTCCAACATCAAAAATATATCGATGATGTTTTGTACTGGGAGCTCATGAAAGATCAAGGTAACTTATTTTAACAGTCATCCTTTTTCTAGTCTCAAGATGACACGAAAAAGGGTCTGTGGATTCACTAGAAATACACTGCCGAGGATGTTTAGACCTAAAGTGACTGGAGTATATCCGTGGATGCTTTCGAGGGATCTGTTCACGTGCTGATCACTGTTTACGTTTAATGCCTTTCTTCAGCGCCCAGAGTTTAGATCTCTTACTTCTGAACAACGCACCAAACTGACACCTTCCAGTGTGTAATCAAAAACTATTGGATTCGTTTTCCTGGTAAAAGAACAGGTTTTGCACTTGCTAACATTCAAAAATAATTTATTAGTTGAACTCCATTCAAGTATATAATTCAGGTCAGCTTGCAAGATTAGACACCCATCAATGCTGTTAATCTGAGCATATATTTTTAAATCATCGGCAAACAACAGAGAAGGACATGTTAAGCAGTTAGGGAGGTCATTGATAAAATAAAGAAAGAGAAGAGGGCCTTAATTTGACCCCTGCGGTACACCGGATGAGGCCGATTAAGGTGAAGATTTGAAACCATTGTAAGAAACGTGTAAGAAGAAATGAAATCTAATAAATGATTGCTAAAACCAAAATGCTGAAGTTTACCTATGACTCTTTGGTGACTAATCTTATAATATTTAATATTCACTATATACGATACTCGTAGCACAATACTTTACAGTCTACACGATCCAGTAGTAAGATGTTAGAAGCTTGCGAACTCGTAATACGTGTAGTTGTAAAAAGACGACGAGTTGAAATTACCTCATACTAATAAAATTTCTACCGGGTAGTAAGTAGTGCTCTTAAATAATTTGTTGAACAGCTGCTAACCTGTTGCTGTATGATGTTACGAAGTTTGTACGTGACGTACCGCAAAATACGATGCTCGCGGTGCAGCAAAGCTGTTCAAATATTAACGGATGAGGATACTGAACACGCGTCTGACCTCACGCTATAAAGTTTGTTCTTTTGATCTGTTCATTGGACAGAATATTTATTTAGGGTGTTTCAGAGAGGCGTGCCAATATTTCTGGGATACAAAGTACGAGGCTGTTTCAAAAATATGGTTCCCACATTTTTTTGTTGGGACACAAAAGCATACAATATCACTATTACTAACCACAGTAACCATGTTGGACCTGACAGATTATTCTGTCTATGACTGAATATTTAACAATCTTCTGCGATTTGTCGTTCCACCAACGGTTTGTGAGAATTTAAAATGTGAGATGAAATGTCTTTTTAAACCTCGTCTTTAGTTGGTTCTCTCTTTCTCATTGCTCGTTGCCTAACTTATTTTAGGCGCAATACTTGTTGAGACGTGTCTACCGTTTCTGCACCTCCCTATGTGGTCATTTTTGACCACAACAGATCTCTACTAGACCGGTATAGTTTATAATATGAGGGAGATGGATATATGAAAGTAATTCCTTGCCAAAAACCGCGAAAAGAGAAACAGAAATAGTGTATCTCATAATAACCTGGACCACACTGATACCGCACGCTCCTATTTCTAAAACCGTTTAAATGTAAAAACGGAATGGGATATGTAAATGTACCAAATATACTAAGCGACATATAAATCCCAACACCCAGTTTAAATGGTTTTATTTTAATAAAATTTTGTATAAGTACTTAATGAAGCATAATAAGTAAATGATAAAAATTTCAAAATGATTGCACTGCTTTAAAGCCATTTGACCTTTAATAATGTGTGGATGCACCCTGATGTGCTACGCATTCTCCAACGCGCCTACGCATGCTTCTGATCAGGTGGTCAATGTCCTCCTGTGGTATCTCATTCCAGGCAACCACCAACTCCTCTCGAAGTGCTTCTAGAGTCTGAGGAGGACGTTGCAAATTGAGCAATCTCCTACCCATCATATCCCACACGTGCTCACTTGGGGATAAGTCGGGAGATCTTGGTGGCCATGGTAACAATGTGACATCATTATGTTGAAAGAAGTCTATTGTGACTCTTGCAACATGTGGTCGGGCATTATCTTGTTTTAAAGTTATAGTTAAGCTATAGCACCCCAAACCATAACTCCAAAGTGTGATGAACATGTCTTTCAACAAAAAACTGTGGATTCCTCCTTTCACCACGTCGCCTTCTAACCCTGGCACGACCATCGTGCATGCCTAAACAAAATCGAGACTCGTCACTAAAGACAATACTGTTCCATTCCTGATCCCAGAGTGACCGTTGTCTGCACCACTCAAGGCAACTACGTCAGTGTTCTCGAGTTAAAGGGAGGACCCAGTGTGGCCGGTATGAAAACAAGCCAAAACTTCTCATTCGTCGGTAAACACTTCGCATGCCAATAGGTCTTCCGTGTTCTGCAAACCATTCATTTGCAATGGACCTGGTAGTGGAGAAACGGTCCCTTAAGGCCAATAATCTTAGGCGGCGACCTTCACGGTCTGTTGTTCTACGGCGGCGTCCAATGCCCCTTGCTCTTTGCGTACGGCCTTCTCGAAGCCATGCCTGACAACACCTAACCACAGTGTCTACACTTCTTTGCACTCTAACTGCAATTGCCCGAAAAGAAACTCCAGCATCCCGAAGTCCCACTATACGGCTCCTATCAAACTCACTAAGTTGACGAAATCGTACAGGTCTCCGTACTCTAGGCATCGTAACCGATCGTAAAGGGTGTCAAGAATCAAAATCCGCCAACGTTTATTCTTTACTGCGGCTGAAATATTCATTTTTAGAGCGTTAGTGAATTAAAAAAAAAGCAGTATAAAAACCGGAATGTCCAACTGATAAGGCTGAAAATTTTTTCACTTGTTATTTACAGTAAGATAAATACATTCACCAACTTTTATTAAAATAAAACCATTTAAACTGGGTGTTCGGATTTATATGTCACTTAGTATATTATAATTGGTACTATGTGCGTACGCATTTGCCACATTCTGTTTATCTCAATAGACAAATCCCGGTACTTTAGAAACTTCTCAGCCTCTTTGTCTTTCACGTTGTAATCTGATGGTACTGCAACATCCATTATAGTGCATAACTTACTTTTATGGTCTTCGATAACGATGTCCGGTTTGGTGGTAGCAATTGTTCGGTCTGTTATTATAGACCGATTCCAAAGAATGGTGACATTAGTTGTAGTTACAACCTACTGTGGTTCATGATCACACCGACGCTGTTTAACGTCAATATCGAAATCTTTGCAGATTGAGCGGTGCAAGATCTCGGCAACTCTGTCGTGTCGTGTAACGTATTCGCGCTGAGCGAGGATAGGGCATGAAGACATAACGTCAGATACGGTTTCATCGTTCTCTTTGCATATCCTACATTTGGGATCGTTGTTCCTTCCCAGTATCCGGTTTGAATGGCAGTTCGTATTTATGGCTTAGTCTTGTGCCGCTGTTATGAGACTTTCTGTTTCACCCTTTACGTTTGCTTTATTTATTATTATTATTATTGCGATCTATACTCCATTAGCATGGTGGATGTTCGTCGAACGCTTGGAGGAATTAGGCTATTCTCCGAGGTCTTGCCTAGACCTTGAGTAAGAATGCATTATTATTATTATTATTATTATTTTCCGGAGTACGAACAGTTCGAACAGGGCCCGACCTTGGCAAGTCTGTAACTTTACCTGTTTGTTCACACCAACTGACTAATGGTGTTGACACTGGGCAGATTATTTCGACCAAAAGCTTGTCGTAGCTTCCGAATCGTTGCAAGAATCGCATTATTTAAGTAAAATATACGTTGTGGCATCGTGTAGCGCTCCATGATGAATAGGACACATGCGCTTTAAGCAACTAATACGGTGTCAAGTACTGAAATTCGTGTATCGAAAATGACGCGCAATTTAAATCAGTCAGTTCTATATTGGCCACCCTGTACCACATAATATTCAAACTTGAGGTTCTGCTATGATGATGTTGAATGATTTCACAAAAATTGAAAATAACATCCTTTGGCTGTAAGCATTGTTATTCCAATATTACACTGGACAACAAATTTTAGTTTTTTAATTGTATCTTGTGGGAAACGTGCACTTCTTTGTTAATTTTGGGGCGCTGAATCCAAAAATGACAATGAAATAAAACAATTAGTTGCGGTTTAGAAAAAAAACTTTTTATTTTTAAGGATATATTAAAAAAAGTAACAAGATTCATATACTTATAAGAATCACTATATGCGCTGTCTTTTTGCTGTTCTTTTATGGATCGTTTCTGGAGCATCTCTACCAAGAGTCCAACAGTAGTCTGCAAGCATGGAAGGATTCCACTTTCCCTGGTACCTTTTTTCCATTGTTGAAATATCCTGATGAAAACGTTCGCCGTGCTCATCACTTACGGCTCCGCAATTGTCAGGAAAAAAGTCCAGGTGTGAGTGTAGGAAATGTATCTTAAGAGACATATTACAGCCCATCTTTTGATACGATGACAGCATATTTTTGACAAGGGTTTTATAGTTGTCAGCTTTTTTATTTCCCAAGAAATTAGTGACCACCAGACGGAACTCATTACAAGCAGTTTTTTCAATACCTGTTAAAGTGTTTTCAAACTGTGTATCTTTCAAAATATTTCGAATCTGTGGCCCAACAAAAATACCTTCTTCAACCTTTGCCTCACTTAGCCTTGGAAATTTCTGACGCAGGTATTGAAAAGCTGACCCATCTCTATCTAATGCCTTGACAAAGTTTTTCATTAGGCCCTACTTGATATGCAGTGGTAGTAATAAATTTTTTTTCGAATCTACTAATGGCATATGCTGTACATTTTTTTGACCTGGCTCTAGGAATTGACGAACAGGCCAGTTTTGTCTGGGCTAATGAAGTGCCTTTGCCCGACTGTCCCATATACACAAAAAACAGCAAAACATTGTGTAGCCTAACTGCAGCCCAAGTAAAAGTGCAACAACTTTCAAATCGCCACAAATATGAAATTGGTGCTCATCGTATTTTATGCATGTCAATAGGTACTTCTTATTATCATATGATTCTTTTATGTGAACTGCATACCCTACAGGAAGAGATGGTAAAATATTTCCAATATGCAGTGAACACTGCCTTTAAACTCAATGTTGAACTGTCTATAAACAATCTCCATTCTTCTGGGTTATAGTTTATATTTAAAGCCGCCAGTAAGCTGTTAATGTTACTGCAGAAAACCAAGTTATTCTAAATATTGAAAAATGGTTCTAAGTCTTTGTGGCGTTTACGAAAAACACATACCGAAACATCGTCTTCTAACAAGTTCCACTGCTGCAGTCTTGATCCAAGTAACTCTGCCTTACATTTTGGAAGTTCTAAATCTCTTACAAGATCATTTAATTCTGACTGTGTTATTTTGTGCGGTTGGTGGCATGACGTGCTCGGTATAAAATCAGGATCTCTTGACATTGATGGCATATCTTCTTCCTGACGAATCACTCGATCGCCATGATCTGATTCGTTTTCTGATTCGCAAGTGTAGGATTCTGGGGGTTTCTGAATAGGATTTTCGTCGCTGTGAGGCACAGGTCTCGTCGCAGATGGTATGTTTGGGTAGTTAATAACCGATTTTTTTTTCTTGGACATACCTGTGGCTTGTCCAACACAAGGTACCATGCAAAAGTAACAATCATTAATATGATTTGTAGGCTCTCTCCAAACCATTGGGACAGCAAGGCGCATAGACCGTTTTTTGCCATTTAACCAGCTCCTCAGACTTGAAGCACATGTATTACAGCAGATGTGGGGTGTCCACTGTTTGTCTTGATCACCTAGTTTACAACCGAAATAAAGCTGATATGCCTTTGTTATTAGTGGAGTAATAGACCGTCTCTGAGACGCAAAAGTCACATCACCACCCACGTAACAAAACTGATCTGAATTGTTTACACACTTTCGAGACATCTTGCATGAACGCTGTCAGCCAACTGAGGAAAAAATGGCTAATATAAAACAATATAATGTACACGTATGTATAACGTAACACAATCATGCCGATTACATCATCTTTCCTTGCCGAATATAAAAATGTAGCACGTGCATTCTTGTAAATTACAGTAAATTAACACTGTCACAGCAGGAACACATATAATTACCGTATCTCTAAAACTTGAACTAATATTGAAAAAATAAGTTTCATTCCGGTTTTAGCACATTAAAAATAGTAATATTTAGTTGAATTTAGTTAGGATATTTTTTGGCTGTTGATCAGTGATTGGAATCCGTTTTTTCATACAGGAACACAAGTCGAGATAAAATTAAGGAGATCTAACCAAAGTTTATCTATGATTTATGAGTGTACTAGCGTGAAAAACGCGTCATCACAAAAGTGTGATGTAGTTTTACTTCTTATCTCCAAAATAACTCATCATTAATTTGGTGGGTTGGAAGTGCTTTTTCGGAGCTTCATTGAATATGGATTGCGGCGTCTTCATCAGTGCCCTAGCACTAACTTAATGAAACGATGGTTGAGGAGGTTTCAGGAAAGATGTCAAGGTCGCCCGCGGACTGTACGAACCTGCTTCCATTTGCAGTGTTATTTTTATTATAACGCACCCTGTATTTAAGCCGTAAAATGCTCTGTTATGATGATGATGAACGATTTCATAAAAACTGTAGATAACATCTTTTGACACTAAAACCTCGATAATTTCCATGATATTCAAAATCTTCATATATAAGGTATAAGCAATGATTTTAAAGTCATTATTTTGTCGTTATAGTACAGGTCTCACGTTCAAACTGTCCTCGAGTTCATCTATCTTAACTTGTGTCTGTTTATTGAATTTTTATCATCATTTGATTAGCAATAAACAACATCTTCGACCGGGATATCTATGTATACTAAGTGACATATAAATCCGAACACAAAGTTTAAATGGTTTTATTTTAATAAAAGTTGGTGAATGTATTTCTCTTACTGTAAATAACAAGTGAAAAAATTTTCAGCCTTATCAGTTGGACATTCCGGTTTTTATACTGCTTTTTTTTAATTCACTAACGCTCTAAAAATGAATATTTCAGCCGCAGTAAAGAATCAACGTTGGCGGATTTTGGTTCTTGACATCCCTTACGATCGGTTACGATGCCTAGAGTATGGAGACCTGTACGATTTCGTCAACTTAGTGAGTTTGATAGGGACCGTATAGTGGGACTTCGGGAAGCTGGACTTGCTTTTCGGGCAATTGCAGTTAGAGTGCAAAGAAGTGTAGACACTGTGGTTAGGTGTTGTCAGGCATGGCTTCGAGAAGGCCGTACGCAAAGAGCAAGGGGCACTGGACGCCGCCGTAGAACAACAGACCGTGAAGATCGCCGCCTAAGATTATTGGCCTTAAGGGACCGTTTCTCCACTACCAGGTCCATTGCAAATGAATGGTTGGCAGAACACGGAAGACCTATTGGCATGCGAAGTGTTTACCGACGAATGAGAAGTTTTGCCTTGTTTTCATACCGGCCACACTGGGTCCTCCCTTTAACTCGAGAACACCGACGTAATCGCCTTGAGTGGTGCAGACAACGGTCACTATGGGATCAGGAATGGAACAGTATTGTCGTTAGTGACGAGTCTCGATTTTGCTTAGGCATGCACGATGGTCGTGCCAGGGTTAGAAGGCGACGTGGTGAAAGGAGGAATCCACAGTTTTTTGTTGAAAGACATGTTCATCACACTGTTGGAGTTATGGTTTGGGGTGCTATAGCTTATGATTCCAGGTCACCTTTAATCTTCATCAGAGGTAACATGAACGCGCAGCGTTATATCCACGAAGTTCTAGAACCCCATCTTTTACCCTATCTTGACACCCTGGCACATCCAACTTTCCAACAAGATAATGCCCGACCACATGTTGCAAGAGTCACAATAGACTTCTTTCATCATAATGACGTCACATTGTTACCATGGCCACCAAGATCTCCCGACTTATCCCCAATTGAGCACGTGTGGGATATGATGGGTAGGAGATTGCTCAATTTGCAACGTCCTCCTCAGACTCTAGAAGCACTTCGAGAGGAGTTGGTGGTTGCCTGGAATGAGATACCACAGGAGGACATTGACCACCTGATCAGAAGCATGCCTAGGCGCGTTGAAGAATGCGTAGCACATCAGGGTGCATCCACACATTATTAAAGGTCAAAGGGCTTTAAAGCAGTGCAATCATTTTGACATTTTTATCATTTACTTATTATGCTTCATTAAGTACTTATACAAAATTTTATTAAAATAAAACCATTTAAACTGGGTGTTCGGATTTATATGTCACTTAGTATAATATGAGGCCATTAGATTCATCCAATGATGCGGAACAGGCTATTTTTTCTCGAAAAAATAGTAACAATTAGAAAAATGCATTAACGGTTCCGCATTTTTGAATAACGCGTCCGTATTGTTAAAACGTTTTGTGCCCAGTGTCAATACCATTCGTCAGTTGGTCCAGAAATTTAAGCAAACACGTGAAGTTAAAGACTTGCCAAGGTCGGGCCGTGTTCGAACTGTTCGTACTCCGGAAAATATCGAGAGAGTTCGTGAAAGTGTAGTGGAGCACCCTGACACGTCTACCAGACATCATTCTTAAGAACTGGGTACTCGTCGCATGCCATTGTGCACTATTTTAAAAAAAGACTTGCATTTGCGGCCATATAAGATTTCGTTAAGCCAAGAACTACAGCCTAGTGACCATGAAAGTGGCCGTCATGCAATATTGCAGATTAATACCCAACGGTGGTGATGTCAACTGGCCGCCAAGGTCACCGGACTTAACGGCTCCTGTCTTTTTTTATGGGGATTTTTGAAAAATAGGGTTTATAACAGCAAACCAAATACTGTAGAGCAGCTGAAGAACAATATTATGGGAGCGATTGAAAATATTTCTCCCGAAATCTACCAAAAAGTGATGAAAAATTTAATCAAGAGGGCTTGCGCGGCTTCCAGAAGCGGACATTTGTCTGATATTATTTTCCATACATGGTTTCTAAGCCTCAATAAAAGATTAAGATGGATAAAAAATTCCACAAATATTCAAGATACAAACCAGTCAGTTACATATCGGCCACCCTGTATCTATCGATGATTGTCATCTACCCTCAAGAATATAAGTTTGCAGCCAAACCGCTTATTACAATTTTTTTGACATTTTTGGCAGGTCAGCTTGGCCTATATACTATACTAAGTGACATATAAATCCGAACACCCAGTTTAAATGGTTTTATTTTAATAAAATTTTGTATAAGTACTTAATGAAGCATAATAAGTAAATGATAAAAATTTCAAAATGATTGCACTGCTTTAAAGCCCTTTGACCTTTAATAATGTGTGGATGCACCCTGATGTGCTACGCATTCTCCAACGCGCCTAGGCATGCTTCTGATCAGGTGATCAATGTCCTCCTGTGGTATCTCATTCCAGGCAACCACCAACTCCTTTCGAAGTGCTTCTAGAGTCTGAGGAGGACGTTGCAAATTGAGCAATCTCCTACCCATCATATCCCACACGTGCTCAATTGGGGATAAGTCGGGAGATCTTGGTGGCCATGGTAACAATGTGACATCATTATGTTGAAAGAAGTCTATTGTGACTCTTGGTCGGGCATTACCTTGTTGGAAAGTTGGATCTACCAGGGTGTCAAGATAGGGTAAAAGATGGGGTTCCAGAACTTCGTGGATATAACGCTGCGCGTTCATGTTACCTCTGATGAAGATTAAAGGTGACCTGGAACCATAAGCTATAGCACCCCAAACCATAACTCCAACAGTGTGATGAACATGTCTTTCAACAAAAAACTGTGGATTCCTCCTTTCACCACGTCGCCTTCTAACCCTGGCACGACCATCGTGCATGCCTAAACAAAATCGAGACTCGTCACTAAAGACAATACTGTTCCATTCCTGATCCCAGGGTGACCGTTGTCTGCACCACTCAAGGCGATTACGCCGGTGTTCTCGAGTTAAAGGGAGGACCCAGCGTGGCCGGTATGAAAACAAGCCAAAACTTCTCATTCGTCGGTAAACACTTCGCATGCCAATAGGTCTTCCGTGTTCTGCAAACCATTCATTTGCAATGGACCTGGTAGTGGAGAAACGGTCCCTTAAGGCCAATAATCTTAGGCGGCGATCTTCACGGTCTGTTGTTCTACGGCGGCGTCCAGTGCCCCTTGCTCTTTGCGTACGGCCTTCTCGAAGCCATGCCTGACAACACCTAACCACAGTGTCTACACTTCTTTGCACTCTAACTGCAATTGCCCGAAAAGAAAGTCCAGCTTCCCGATGTCCCACTATACGGCGCCTATCAAACTCACTAAGTTGACGAAATCGTACAGTTCTCCGTACTCTAGGCATCGTAACCGATCGTAAAGGATGTCAATAACCAAAATCCGCCAACGTTGATTCTTTATTGCGGCTGAAATATTCATTTTTAGAGCGTTAGTGAATTAAAAAAAAGCAGGATAAAAACCGGAATGTCCAACTGATAAGGCTGAACATTTTTTCACTTGTTATTTACAGTAAGATAAATACATTCACCAGCTTTTATTAAAATAAAACCATTTAAACTGGGTGTTCGGATTTATATGTCACTTAGTATAATATATTAGTGTATAAGTCAATTTAATGATTTTTTTTTACTAGGAAATGGAAGGGACCTCGCAAAGCTGGTGTCACCGACGTCTATTATAAGGTATATGCGAGGTTTGTAAATTAAATGATGAGATCCGGCAACACTGGAGGCGCCAGGCTTGGAGGGGGGACAGGGGAACGTCTGATCTGCCTTCAGTACGAGTTTGAACTCGCTCGAGTCATTTGGTTGTCCGTAGCGATATTTTTTGTGAAATAGCTTTTCCTATTGTGCTCTAAAAATTAATGACATCAATTTTGAGCAACGATATGCTATCAGGTTTTGCTTCAGGTTCTTTCTTTCTAGAAATAACAAATCGTCATTTTGTATCATCAGCCCTTTTGCATTTAAAATTACATTTTCTTTACTATGTGTTAGCAGGACAATCAACCGTGTACATATATAAACAAATTTCAGACAAATTGGTTGAAGTTACCTGGTTCAAAATTCAGTTTCAGTCAAGTTAGAAAATTGCGGAAGCGTGTTATCTCAGATTCGAAGAGTTGTGCGATCACTACACGTGTTTCTCTTGATTAATTTAGCGTTTTGGAAAGTAGACACAAGAGCTAACTTTGAGTATGCAGTAGACGTTAAAACGACCGTACTGATGGGGTGCTGGCATAGCCGAGAAAATTATTATTATCCTGTTGCGTGCTGACGATGGAACGCGATTGTATCTATTTCGTAATGCCTCCTAAAATCGCAAGAGTTAATGTGCATTAGCCAATCTGATTGAAATGTCTGTGAAACACGAGAAATCGTATGCACTGAAGTATCATTTAAACCAACCCTAAATGTAGCGGATGTACAGCCTGCGAAGGTCAAATCAAGACATTGAAAACAGTTTGCCGTAACAAAAATTTTGGACAGTATAGTTGCGGGATTTGGGGCCTCAGCCAAGGACTTTCACAACGACCTTCAAGGTTGTTACATCTCGATAAAGTGAATTATAACAATGTTTTTGTTATTTAGAATAATAGTTTTATAACAGTTCTTAAGAATATTGAATTTTATTTTTATCGCATAACTCTTGTCGTGGGGGATCGTACTCTGCTCTCCATGTCTCAAATATCATTGCCGGGATCTGTTTGATGTTTCTGTTCGGCTATGGAGGGCGTGCGGTATGGTCAGCGCAGAGATGGCCACGGAACGGGTATTTTTTTGTTATAGAATTGTCATTGTAAGGTTAAAACTCATATTTTTTGTAATTTCCCTTAAATACGATCACAGAACGTGACTTGAGGCTATTTCCGGTGCTCTCGTGTAGCAGTTCCGTGGTCACAACCTGCGTTAGTGAAACAATTTCACACCCAGTGCTGGGGTATTTGTCAGGTTGTGGAGATTTTGATAGAAATCGGCCTTCATTGATGAATTTTGTTGTCGGGGCCCATTTGTCACCCTCATGGGGTTTAGTCATTGTTGCGACTATAACTTAGCTATCCAGCTAAGGGGAACTGTGTGCATTAACAGTCCGAAACGATATACAGGGTGTCCCGAAAAAAGTGTGCAATATTCTACCAGCGGTTTCTAGAGCTTAAAATAGGAAGAAAAGTTTATATAAACATAGGTCGACAAACGTCCCCTAAGGGCCCTACGGTCTTTTAAAGGGGCTTCCCTGAAGATGGTTTCTCCTTAATATTTCCGAAAAGTGTTGAGATAAAGACATAAAATTTATATATTTATATATTTTTATGCTGGATTTAAAAATATTAACAATTATAGACAGTTTTGTTTGGAAGCGTATGTAACAGTGACGGACTCAGGTTATTTTAGCCCCAAAATTTAATAACTGGTAAATGTTACATAAATACATTTTTCTATTGCAACACAGCTAAAATTAGGCAAAAAACAAAAGAAATAAATTTTTCTACGAACGAAATTGAAATTTGTTTAAAAAAGAAGACATACAGTTAGATATACTTAAAACTAACTTTACAATAAGTGTTCAAATAAATTCCCATTTTGTTCGATACAGAGTCTCGCTCGACGAACTAATGATTGCGTAGCCCGAAAAGTGGAAAACCTTTTTCTTCTTATTTCATTTGCAGCCTGATGGATTCTTTGAAGTAAATCTTCTTGAGTATTTACTTCAGTCGAGTAAACTAGGTCTTTTAATGACCCCCAAAAATAGAAATCCAATGGATTTAGGTCAGGTGAACGTGGCGGCCACGCTATAGGACCTCCTCGGCCTAACCACCTGTCTGGAAAATTGACATTCAACCAATTTCGAACATTGCGTCCAAAATGTGTAGTGGTGCCATCATGTTGAAAAAACATATTTTCTTGAAACTGCTGGCGCACATCCAATGGTATTAAATCCATGAGCTCATTCTGAAGAATGTTCAGATACACCTCTGAATTAAGATGATCAGGAAGTAAAATAGACCCAATTACTTGATCCCCAATTACTCCTGCCGATAAGTTCAATGAAAATCTATGTTGGAAATAAATTTTTGTGTGCCTTGTGAATTTGTGTTTTCTTAAACTCCAGAGACCCATCATTCGGCCAGTCGGCTCAAGTTTTGATAGGCACTACTTGTTCTTGGAACTAGGTGGCGCTCAAAGCTCAACCATTTGTATCAAAGACCAAAGTACAAAAAAACACACTCGAAGGTCACATTATTCGCCAACAAGATCAAGTCAAAATTTCAAGAGGAAAATAATTTTTATATGAGAAAATATGGCAAAAATCAGGAAACGTTACGTCCGAATGTGACCTTGACCGTAAAGTCGAGATCATGTCAAGCTTTGTCTTGACTTGTACTGAAGAAGGTCACCGTTGGGACGAAAATATACAGAGTGACGGGAAAATAGATTCGGAGCCGGTGGGGGGAGATAGTATAAGCCAATCTGAGTCGATTTTACTATAGGAACTACTGTCCGAAAATTAGCCCTTTTCGAATTATACTAATTTTTAAAATCTCATGAAAATAACGTCCTTTATACGTTAACCAAGTCATAAAACTTGAAAATTGGGTGTTTCATTTGATTTTCTTTTGGTTTTACAATAAACATATTCTAAAATACGAAAATTAATACTCAAATGTACATTACACTGATCAACAGCCAAAAAATATCCTAAATAAAATCAACAAAATATTACTATTTTTAATGTGCTAAAACCGGAATGAAACTTATTTTTTCAATATTAGTTCAAGTTTTAGAGATACGGTAATTATATGTGTTCCTGCTGTGACAGTGTTAATATACTGTAATTCACAAGAATGCGCGTGCTACATTTTTATGTTCGGCAAGGAAAGATGATGTAATCGGCATGATTGTGTTACGTTATACATACGTGTCCATTATATTGTTTTATATTAGCCATTTTTTCCTCAGTTGGCTGACAGCGTTCATGCAAGATGTCACAAAATAACATAGTCAGAATTAAATGATCTTGTAAGATCTTCTATCCAAATTAAAATACTACGGACTATCTGACGTTCCTCTTTGCTTTTTTAAATCATACTTAAATAATCGCAAGCAACGAATAAGAACAAGCCAAGGAGTTTCTCTTAGTGCCGATATTGCTTCTGGTGTTCCTCAGGGTTCCGTGCTTGGTCCTTTACTATATTTAGTTTATACTTTTGACTTGCATACTGTATTACAGTTTTGTAGTATTCATACTTACGTAGACGATACACAATTGACCTTCACTTTTGACTCTACTAATGTGGATCAAGCTTCGTATAAAATAAATTTAGATCTGGTAAATATAACTGACTATTGCAAGGCTAACTGTTTGAAGCTCAATCCTACCAAGAGGTTTGCGGTGTTGTTCTGTCCCAAAACCACGTCAGTAATATATCTAAAGCTACATATGCAAGCCTAAGACTCCTATACTCCAATCGTTCTATTCTCAATTTCAAGACTAGAAAGAAATTGGTGGAAAGTTTAGTTATGTCTAAGCTGCTTTACTGTTTTATACTGTTTTATCCTTGTCTTGACTCCATAACAAAAACCAGATTGCAGAAAATTCAAAATTGTTGTTGTCGTTTTGTTTTCGGCCTTCGTAGGTATAGCCATGTTACATCCAAGATCTGTGAGCTGGGGTGGCTGAAGCTCAATAATCTTTTCAAGTTTCGTATGTTGGTTTTTGTACATAAAACAGTCGTTACCAAGAGACCTATTTACCTTGCAAATAAGTTAGTTCCGCGTAGGAATTTAATTTCAAGAAAGTTACGTCATGATGAACAGTTCAATATTCCTCTTCACTACACCTCATTATATCAGAGATCTTTCACGTATAATGCTGTTGAGCTTTACAATTCAGTCAGTGCGGCTAACAAACAAGAAAGTTTACTCTCTTTTAAGAAATCAGTTGGAAAACAGCTATTGGAGATGCAATCGTCTCTCAGTGTTTGAGTTGTTGGTTTGTTTTATTTTTATGACACTTTATTATTATTATTATTATTATATTAATAGTTCAAGTGTGCATTTGTTTCTTTTTCTTATTATTACTACTGTTTGTTTGTGTATCGAGTTTAACTGTGTTACTCTTTCGTACACAGTGAGGTTAAGTGTAAGAGTAGCCATTTGGCTAAACTTCGCCTCACTGATGTATGCTGATTAATAAAGACATTTATTATTATTATTATTTAGAACTTCCAAAATGTAAGGCAGAGTTACTTAGATCAAGACTGCAGCAGTGGAACTTGTTAGAAGACGATGTTTCGGTATGTGTTTTTGGTAAACGCCACAAAGACTTAGAACCATTTTTCAATATGGAGAATAACTTGGTTTTCTGCAGTAACATTAACGGCTTACTGGTGGCTTTAAATATCCACTATAACCCAGAAGAATGGAGATTGTTTATAGACAGTTCAACATTGAGTTTAAAGGCAGTGTTATTGCATATTGGAAATATTTTACCATCTCTTCCTGTAGGGTATGCAGTTCACATGATAGAATCATATGACAATATGAAGTACCTATTGACATGCATAAAATACGATGAGCACCAATGGCATATTCGTGGCGATTTGAAAGTTGTTGCACTTTTACTTGGGCTGCAGCTAGGCTACACAAAGTTTTGCTGTTTTTGTGTGAATGGGACAGTCGGGCAAAGCACTTCATTACACCAGACAAAACTGGCCTGTTCGTCAATTCCTAGAGCCAGGTCAAAAAAATGTACAGCATATGCCATTAGTAGATTCGAAAGAAATTTTATTACCACCACTGCATATCAAGTTGGGCCTAATGAAAAACTTTGTCAAGGCATTAGATAGAGATGGGTCAGCTTTTCAATACCTGCGTCAGAAATTTCCAAGACTAAGTGAGGCAAAGGTTAAAGAAGGTATTTTTGTTGGGCCACAGTTTCGAAATATTTTGAAAAATACACAGTTTGAAAACACTTTAACAGGTATTGAAAAAACTGCTTGGAATGATTTCCGTCTGGTGGTCACTAATTTCTTGGGAAAAAGAAAAGCTGACAACTATAAAACCCTTGTCAAAAATATGATGTCATCGTATCAAAAGCTGGGCTGTAATATGTCTCTTAAGATACATTTCCTATACTCACACCTGGACTTTTTTCCTGACAATTGCGAAGCCGTAAGTGATGAGCACGGCGAACGTTTTCATCAGGATATGTCAACAATGGAAAAAAGGTACCAGGGAAAGTGGAATCCTTCCATGCTTGCAGACTACTGTTGGACTCTTGGTAGAGATGCTCCAGAAACGATCCATAAAAGAACAGCAAAAAGACAGCGCATATAGTGATTCTTATAAGTATATGAATCTTGTTACTTTTTTTAATATATCCTTAAAAATAAAAAGTTTTTTTCTAAACCGCAACTAATTTTTTTATTTCATTGACATTTTTGGATTCTGCGCCCCAAAATTAACAAAGAAGTGCACTTTTCCAACAAGATACAATTAAAAAACTGTAATTTGTTGTCCAGTGTTATTGACGTTATCTCACGCAGTAAGCTTCAAAATAGTTCGATTTTTGTTAAAAAAATCTTCGTTCATATGAAAAGCTTCAGTTTACTAGAAAAAGTCGCATACAAATTTTTCATACAAAATAATTAGAGCGATTAAAAATTGGCAAAAATATGACTATTATAGGACGGGGAAGGAAAAAGCAATAAAAATACTACACTTACAAAATCATACCTTAATACAAGATAATTTGTTTGAAATTACATTTTTTAATTTTTATAATACATTTTCAATATGAAGCCCTCTAATTCTAATGCACATACGTGCTCTTCTTTTGACAGCTGATTTTACTACCGCCGAATTCCTAAGAGAGGCTTCATTTTCTTGTGCTGCATGTATTATCCTGTTTCTGTTTCCTCTTTCCGAATCGATGGATCGGTAGAGGCAAACCAATCCCATGGCCAGCACGCAGTCCCGATCTCACACCTATGGACTTTTTTGTGTGGGGTCGCATGAAAACTTTAGTATACCCTGATCAAAATCCTGTACCCACAATAGAAGACCTCAGAAACAGGATAATACATGCGCACAAGAAATCCAAGCCTCTATTAGGAATGCGGCGGTAGTAAAATCAGCTTTCATAAGAAGAGCATGTGTGTGGATTAGAATGAAACGTAGATGTTTTCTAATTATTTTGTATGAAAAATTTGTATGCGACTTTTTCTAGTAAACTGAAGCTTTACTGTATGAGATAACGTCAATAATGTACATTTGAGTATCAATTTTCGTATTTTAGAATATTTTTACTGTAAAACCAAAAAAAAATCAAACGAAACACCCAATTTTCAAGTTTTATGACTTGGTTAACATAAAAACGACGTTAATTTTATAAAATCTTAAAAATTAGTATAATTCGTAAACGGCTAATTTTCGGACAGTAGTTCCTATAGTAAAATCGACTCAGATTGGCTTGTACTATCTCCCCCCACCGGCTCCGCATCTATTTTCCCGTCACCCTGTATATGGCGGAGGTACCCAACAAGATGCAAGGTATCTCTCCCGATATTAATCTGTAAGGCTCAAGTAAATCCCCAAAATCCCCTATTAGGGAAAGCACGCTCATCTTTGTGAGCCTGTCTGTTCATCGTTTCAAGTTATTTAGGTTTTTGGTTTTATTTAAGAACAAATTCGAAAACGCTATACTTTTCTTAATTTTGTGGCTTCCTGGGCTAGAGTTGTCAGAAAATACTCAATACATAATGAAGAAAAAAATTATCACACTACATACCCCGCGAATACCCCTTAGTTTTCTTGTTGAAACGCATAACTGCAGGCGGGCACTTCTCACAGATATCACAACACACGAATAACTAGAACGAAAACAATTAATTCGAATTCCTACCGCTTCTGTTTTATATCAGATAAACACGAACAAACTAGCACATGTATTTTTACCTCATTCGTTACAAATACTAAATTGGATTACCAACCAGCAAATACCCGACAGCAAATTATACGTTCAATGGTATTTTTCTAAACAGCATAAAAAGGAGAAACATGAGTTCAAGTAGATTGAGTCAATACGTTCAACACCTTAGAAACAATTTTCCGCGTAGTGCAAAGTCAAAAAGGCGTACGTTTTGTCAACATCAGTTTTGCGTTATTATTTTTATTTCATGAGAAAAAAATCCTCAGTTGCAGAATGAGCTCTGATGGAAATCTGCTTGTCAACAATATGCGATAGCTGATTAATATATCACATCAAAAAATTGCGATGCACGTGATTTTTCCATTCTGTGATTACCTTGTTGCAAAAACAAGATAATAACCAACTAATTAAACTAAATAGTTAAAATTTCGATAAAGTAAAAAATGTTTAAGGTAAATTTTCTCCATACAACGATTTCGTTACATGGCACCTTTATCCACTTGTGTCATTTTGGTAGCTGGGATTTCGGGTGCCGGCAAGGCACCCTCGCGATGTCGACGCATAGGCAACCACCATTACGCAACCGTGTATAAAGCGCGGTCGCGTACGAAAGCGCTCGTGAGGCTATCGTGAACGTTTGACCCTAGGGCCGTATGCTCCGCTGTTCGATTTCCGTCCGCCGGCGCGTATGACGTCACGCGGAGAGCGATTATCATTCGGGTTGATATGGATAAGGTGCTTAATTTCACGTACAGGCCAAACGGCTGGACGGATTTTCACATTTGAGGTGTCGTTGGATTCGTCTACATTGAAATTTTATAAAAAACAGAATGGTGGATTTTAATAAAAGATTTCAACCTTGTAATTCCTACTTCATCATTTTTCTACATTACCTATATTTTAGTATTTTCTGTGGAGCAGGAATAACATGTTCATGTCATAATACATGTATCCTTATTCCACATAACATCCTAAGTACATGTAAGTGTGAAAATGTACGCAACTTGAAAAGTAGAAAAACGCAGTTATCTTCTTTTTGCAGTAAGGTGGACTTAGTCTAAGCAACATTTTTTTTCCATTTCCTTTTACGATTTTTCTGGTCTTTCAAACTTTTATTCAGTTCTTGGATCCGGAAGAACATCCTTGACCTGAAAAACGGTTTTTTGCTTTTTTGTCACTATTCCGTCCCCATTGAATGAATACCTTCTTCAGCTTCTTAATTTGATTCATGAGAGTTGCGGAAGGTTTTGATAATCCAAACAGGGTATATAAGGTATGTATAACTAATACAACAAGTCACAAAACCACCAAAAAACACCAACAAATCGCACTATACCCTGTTTCAGTTTATTGTTGCATAACTTTAAGATTCGATAGAACTTTTAAAATTAATGCATAAAGTCTATATAAACATGGGTCGAAAAATGCGTGGCTTCCGAAATACAGGGTGTTTAAATTTACTTTCTAAAATAGTTTTTTTTTAAATATTTCGAACAATATTTGATGTATAACAGTAAAAATTGGTATACAAGGGCTTTTTGGTACGACAAAACGAACCATGGGCATAGTTTTACTGTAGCCGCTAGAGGGCGCTCTCTACTGTACCTGTAGTGTATTAAAATCACCGAAAAAATTTTCTTAGCGCAATTTTTTGCTTTTTGCATAAAAAACTGATTCTTCGCATGTTTCAAGCTCTCTTGTGAATTTTCGTTATAGTTAATCATTTTTGAGATATTTCGATTTTTAAGGTTCGATGCATTTTTAATTATTTATGATAAAATAACGTTAAAAAGTCAGTATCTTCATAATTTTTAGAAGTAGGCTGTGACTGCAAATATTTTTGAAATTGGAAGCAGAATAAGGTTAAACGTCAATTAGTTGACAGTTAGTTTTGTTGTCTGTTGAAACCTGAATCGTTTTTTTGCAATTGTGAATGCACGAAATTTAGTTTGGAAAATCAAACAAATTAATATTCTGTTTTTTTGTGTTTATTTGGACTTAGGAATTATTGCTGTGTTTAAAAACACAATCTAAACGATCATCTTAATTACTTGTAATGCCCAAATCGAAAATGTAAAAAAAATATTATTTTCCCATAAATAATTAAAAATGCATCGAACCTTAAAAATAGAAATATCTCGAAAACGGCTAACTATAACGAAAACTCACAGGCGAGCTTTTTTATGTTTAAAAGTGCGAAGAATCAGTTTTTTTATTCAAAAATCAAAAAGTTGCACTAAGAAAAAAATTTCGGTCATTTTAATACACTACAGGTACAGTAGAGAGCGCCCTCTAGCGGCTACAGCAAAACTATGCCCATGGTTCGTTTTGTCGTACCAAAAAACCCTTGTATACCAATTTTCACTAGTATACATCAAATATTGTTCGAAATATTAAAAAAAAACTATTTTTGAAAGTAAATTTAAACATCCTGTATTTCGGAAGCCACGCATTTTTTGACCCATGTTTATATAGACTTTATGCATTAATTTTAAAAGTTCTAAGTTATGCAACAACTGTGAAACACCCTGTATAGTATTAACCACGATACACGTGAACTGCAGTAACGTTACGACAATCCTGCCGCTGGTAACCACGAGCCGACAACTCTCCGGGTGACGTCACGAAGCTCCGCCCACATGCGCAATATCCTATCTTCAGTGTATGTGTATCGTAGTTTGACCCGTCGTGAGATGAATCTACAGCAATCTAGATAACTTCTCTTTAAGGTAGCGCTCGCTCTGGAACGCTTCTAGAATTCACCAATTGGAGCTAAATATACGACCAGCTGGCGAAAGCAGTCAGTCAAATTTGGCAGCGGGCGATGAGTCACCGCAGAACGCGATAGTCCAGTCGCAACGGTTATAAATTTGCCATAAATTGAATAATAAATTATACTTCGTGTTTTCATCACAACTTGAACGACTTGGAATAAAAGCTAGACAACGCCACTTACCAGGCAACTCCAGGAAGTTCGACGTCCTCCTCTGCCTGCCCCTAGCCGTATTTTGGAAGTTATTGAGAGGGCCAATGTCCTCGTTCGACACGTTGGATGCAAGCGAGTCCCTGGAACCGCGCCTGGAAGCCAAATAAGCCAGACCGCCCTTCACACTGCCTTTTCGACGCGGCGAACTCGGACGACTCAAAGACGTCGTGGCCGTTTGACCTGCATCGCAATCGTCGGAGGTCATCTCGGTGAGGTCGGAGGTCGACTTTCGGCACCGACACCTGAACCAAACACTCGCAATTACGATACTTCCTCGCCAGTTGTGCGACAGGAAGTAAAAATATAACTTTGTCCACTTTTCATAGACAAAAAAAATATTACATGGTCATATGAAATATACTAAGTGACATATAAATCCGAACACCCAGTTTAAATGGTTTTATTTTAATAAAATTTTGTATAAGTACTTAATGAAGCATAATAAGTAAGTGATAAAAATTTCAAAATGATTGCACTGCTTTAAAGCCCTTTGACCTTTAATAATGTGTGGATGCATTCTCCAACGGGCCTAGGCATGCTTCTGATCAGATGGTCAATGTCCTCCTGTTTATCTCATTCCAGGCAACCAGCAACTCCTCTCGAAGTGCTTCTAGAGTCTGAGGAGGACGTTGCAAATTGAGCAATCTCCTACCCATCATATCCCACACATGCTCAATTGGGGATAAGTCGGGAGATCTTGGTGGCCATGGTAACAATGTGACATCATTATGTTGAAAGAAGTCTATTGTGACTCTTGCAACATGTGGTCGGGCATTATCTTGTTGGAAAGTTGGATCTGCCAGGGTGTCAAGATAGGGTAAAAGATAGGGTTCTAGAACTTCGTGGATATAACGCTGCGCGTTCATGTTACCTCTGATGAAGATTAAAGGTGACCTGGAACCATAAGCTATAGCACCCCAAACCATAACTCCAACAGTGTGATGAACATGTCTTTCAACAAAAAACTGTGGATTCCTCCTTTCACCACGTCGCCTTCTAACCCTGGCACGACCATCGTGCATGCCTAAACAAAATCGAGATTCATCACTAAAGACAATACTGTTCCATTCCTGATCCCAGAGTGACCGTTGTCTGCACCACTCAAGGCGATTACGTCGGGGTTCTCGAGTTAAAGGGAGGACCCAGTGTGGCCGGTATGAAAACAAGCCAAAACTTCTCATTCGTCGGTAAACACTTCGCATGTCAATAGGTCTTCGGTGTTCTTCAAACCATTCATTTGCAATGGACCTGGTAGTGGAGAAACGGTCCCTTAAGGACTATAATCTTAGGCGGCGATCTTCACCGTCTGTTGTTCTACGGTAGCGTCCAGTGCCCCTTGCTCTTTGCGTACGGCCTTCTCGAAGCCATGCCTGACAACACCTAACCACAGTGTCTACACTTCTTTGCACTCTAACTGCAATTGCCCGAAAAGAAAGTCCAGCTTCCCGAAGTCCCACTATACGGCCTCTATCAAACTCACTATGTTGACGAAATCGTACAGGTCTTCGTACTCTAGGCATCGTAACCGATCGTAAAGGATGTCAAGAACCAAAATCCGCCAACGTTGATTCTTTACTGCGGCTGAAATATTCATTTTTAGAGCGTTAGTGAATTAAAAATAAGCAGTATAAAAACCGGAATGTCCAACTGATAAGGCTGAAAATTTTTTCACTTGTTATTTACAGTAAGATAAATACATTCACCAATTTTTATTAAAATAAAACCATTTAAACTGGGTGTTCGGATTTATATGTCACTTAGTATAGTTAGTTTATGTACACCCGATACTTAGCGCTTGCAACAGAGTCTTTGAAAATTGAAACAGCTCTTATCTGGCGCTTCGGATTTGTTGACGTGAAAACGGCCGCAGTTTGACAGGGCATTTTAACGTGGTTGCGCATCATGTACCGAGACCGCGATGCTCATTTATCATCCCAGGAGACAGCGTAGAGTGTATATTTCACGGTCGGTCGTAGAAGGCTTGGGTCGCACGGTGACGTCGACCAGTCATTTGTTATTTTCCCTCTCACCTGCTAGATTTATGGAGGCGACGATTTATTGCTAGAGTTGTTTTTTAGATTTTCGTCGATAGTTCATTTGTGATGTTTCAAAGCTACCTTATCCGTAGATTTGCAAACATAAGCATTTTTGCTAGTGCTGAATTGACATTGAATTTGAAATCTACGCACCCGATTTACCTGGGAGACATGCTTCCATATCATTAGATCTCGACAATTTTTGAGGATTAATCGTTTTTTGATGAATTCGTTTGGGAAAATTTGCTATCCTTAAACCGAATAATTTAGTTGCTTAGAAGAATAAAAAAATCCATTACGGGCAATGAGAGATTTCCAGACCACGTTTCTCAGTGTAGTCAAAATTTTGTGTTATCCAGCATCAGGTACTTCAAATAGTATAGATACAGAGTGTTCAAAAAGTCCCCGACCGAGGGAAAAAATGACGAATACATGAGAGTTGTAGGATTTTACTAAGGCGATGATGATCTTGACAATAACCTTGACTTTGACCTTGTAGGTCATTTCAAGGTCAAATTGATTTGCTTAAATATGACCCTATACTTTTGACCCCGGAAAATGAATGAATGGAAAATTTTCAAGTTTGAATATATCATTGACCATGACCTTGAGGTCAAGTTGATCCTCTCAAGTTGAATAGGACCTTTATACTTTTGACCTCGAAAATCCGAGGAGGCAAAAACGTTAAGCTTAGATGACCTTGGAAGTGATTTCTAAATCATTCCAATTCTTAAAGGTCATTTCGATGTCAAATTGGTTTTCTTAAATGGGACCGTAATACTTTTGACCTTGGAAATCGAAAGAGGCACAAATTCTGAGCCTAAATATGCCCTTGACCTTGAAAGTCATTTCTAGGTCTAGTTGACTTTCTTAAGTCACGCGCTTATACTTTTGACCTCGGAAATCCAAAGAGGCGAAAATTGTGAGCTTCGACGTGACCTTGCCCTTAAAAGTCATTTCAAGTTCAACCAGATTTTCTTGAAATATATGTACATGATAATTATATCTTAAAATGCTTTAAATGCGGTTCAAATGACCTATATTCCAGGTATTTTGAACTGCCAATACCGAATCCGAAGTCGTTTCACGTGTATCTGATCCCGTTTATCATTTAGATCTAACTATTTAGCTAAAAATTACAAACCTACGCGTTTTTTGCGACTTTAAGGTGCTAAAAACCCATTTTTACTATTGATGACTACATGAAAGCAAAGTCTTGCGCAATGAGGTGACTTAGCGAACTGAATATGAATATCATATTTAAAAAATATATTGACAATAACCTTGACTTTGACCTTGTAGGTCATTTCAAGGTCAAATTGATTTGCTTAAATATGACCCTATACTTTTGACCCCTGAAAATGAATGAAGAGAAAATTTTCAAGTTTGAATATGTCATTGACCATGACCCTGAGGTCAAGTTGATCCTCTCATTTTGAATAGGACCTTTATACTTTTGACCTCGAAAATCCGAGGAGGCAAAATCGTTAAGCTTAGATATGACCCTGACCTTGGAAGTGATTTCTAAATCTTTCCAATTCTTAAAGGTCATTTCGATGTCAAATTAATTTTCTTAAATGGGACCGTAATACTTTTGACCTTGGAAATCGAAAGAGGCACAAATTCTGAGCCTAAATATGTTCTTGACCTTGAAAGTAATTTCTAGGTCTAGTTGACTTTCTTAAGTCACGCGCTTATACTTTTGACCTCGGAAATCCAAAAAGGCGAAAATTGTGAGCTTCGACGTGACCTTGCCCTTAAAAGTCATTTCAAGTTCAACCAGATTTTCTTGAAATATATGTACATGATAATTATATGTTGAAATGCTTTAAATGCGGTTCAAATGACCTGTATTCCAGGTATTTTGAACTGCCAATACCGAATCCGAAGTCGTTTCACGTGTATCTGATCCCGTTTATCATTTAGATCTAACTATTTAGCTAAAAATTACAAAACTACGCGTTTTTTGCGACTTTAAGGTGCTAAAAATCCATTTTTACCATTGATGACTACATGAAAGCAAAGTCTTGCGCAATGAGGTGACTTAGCGAACTGAATATGAATATCATATTTAAAAAATGCCAAAGTGTCAGCAGACTGGATTTAGGGTGAAAAGTTGACAGGAAACCATTTTTGCGGGGTAGCCGTAATTTCTAGCACTGTACCGACAAAGAATTTGGAATCTACGCACCCGACTCGAATGGAATGAAATGGAATAATAATAATAATTTTGACCCCGGAGATCGAAAAAGAAAATTCTAGATTTGGATATGACCTTGACCTTGACTTTGAGGCTCATGTCACGGTCAAAGCAAAGACAAGAGTAGTAGGACTTCACTTAGGCATTCTAATGGTGATCTTGTCAATGACCTTAAGTTTGTTTGTTCAAGACCATTTGCTTTTGACTCTGTAAATTGAATGAGGGAAGAATCTTTAAGTTTGGATATGTCGTTGACCATGACCTTAACCTTAAACGTCATATCGACGTCAAATTGATTTTCTTAAACGGGACCCTTACTTGTTTGGTCTCGGAAGTCAAAAGAGGCAGAAATTCTGACAGTAGTCATGACCTTGAGCTGAAAAGTCATTTCAAGGTCAATCCGGTTCTCTTGAAACTATACTTTTGATCCCGGAGATAGGAAGATGAGGAAAATTATAGGGTTGACCTTGACCACGACCTTGACAATGAACTTGGCCATGAACTTGAACGTGGTCTTGGTCATGACCTTGGCCGTAACCTTGACCATGACCTAGACCTCGACTTTATATATATTTATTTATATATTTATCAAGGTCAAAGTGATTATCCCTAATGGGACCCTATATTTTTCGCCTCGGAAATCGAAGGACTGTAAAATATCAAGCTTGGATACCATAACTTACTTCTGTAGTGACGTTTCGCCTCTCTCGCTCCTTCCCGATTCGTTGATGGACTTCGATGAGGAGTACTTCTCATCGTAGCCCGGATTTGTGCGGATGTTGCATTTGGGTTTCTTCTTTTCTTTAAACGAAGAGTGTCGCGAACTGGTACTTGTTGTGGTCGAATATCTATAACAATTCACACTTTTCAATATTAGGATTCGTATTGACAAAAAGTCAAGTAGGTTGACTCTACACTTTCCACGCAACGCTGTCCCTAGAGCTAGCTACAAACATGCCTCCAGTGTTCCTAGAAAGTATCTCAGTAGTGGGAAATTGCTTGGAATACTAAAAACTGGCAAAGTCACCCCGATATACAGGGTGTTTAGTGCATCTTTGCCAAATTGAAATGGCTGACAGAGGAGGTCTTTTTCTATCACCCCAGGTCCCTCAAACAATTTTTAGCCCAACGGCATTCATTATGTAGATTTTTAATTTCTTTTAGTGAAAACTCCAAAATGTAATACACAAAGTGAAATAAAAAAAATTAAAGAGCATGTCCACCTAATGATTAATTTATCTTAATGGGTGATGTTGTACCAATCTTACAAAGTCAGTTGATAGGGGCCGTATAGTGGGACTTCGGGAAGCTGGACTTTCTTTTCGGGCAATTGCAGTTAGAGTGCAAAGAAGTGTAGACACTGTGGTTAGGTGTTGTCAGGCATGGCTTCGAGAAGGCCGTACGCAAAGAGCAAGGGGCACTGGACGCCGCCGTAGAACAACAGACCGTGAAGATCGCCGCCTAAGATTATTGGCCTTAAGGGACCGTTTCTCCACTACCAGGTCCATTGCAAATGAATGGTTTGCAGAACTCGGAAGACCTATTGGCATGCGAAGTGTTTACCGACGAATGAGAAGTTTTGGCTTGTTTTCATACCGGCCACACTGGGTCCTCCCTTTAACTCGAGAACACCGACGTAATCGCCTTTAGTGGTGCAGACAACGGTCACTCTGGGATCAGGAATGGAACAGTATTGTCTTTAGTGACGAGTCTCGATTTTGTTTAGGCATGCACGATGGTCGTGCCAGGGTTAGAAGGCGACGTGGTGAAAGGAGGAATTCACAGTTTTTTGTTGAAAGACATGTTCATCACACTGTTGGAGTTATGGTTTGTTGTGCTATAGCTTATGGTTCCAGGTCACCTTTAATCTTCATCAGAGGTAACATGAACGCGCAGCGTCATATCCACGAAGTTCTAGAACCCTATCTTTTACCCTATCTTGACACCCTGGCAGATCCAACTTTCCAACAAGATAATGCCCGACCGCATGTTGCAAGAGTCACAATAGACTTCTTTCAACATAATGATGTCACATTGTTACCATGGCCACCAAGATCTCCCGACTTATCCCCAATTGAGCACGTGTGGGATATGATGGGTAGGAGATTGCTCAATTTGCAACGTCCTCCTCAGACTCTAGAAGCACTTCGAGAGGAGTTGGTGGTTGCCTGGAATGAGATACCACAGGAGTACATTGACCACCTGATCAGAAGCATGCCTGGCGCGTTGGAGAATGCGTAGCACATCAGGGTGCATCCACACATTATTAAAGGTCAAAGGGCTTTAAAGCAGTGCAATCATTTTGAAATTTTTATCATTTACTTATTATGCTTCATTAAGTACTTACAAAATTTTATTAAAATAAAACCATTTAAACTGGGTGTTCTGATTTATATGTCACTTAATATATTTATGCAATTTTCTGTCATACTGCGCAATGTTCACTGAAAATTTCTAGTTTTCGCTGTAATTTGGCGATAATCCCACACCTCTTATGGCATTCTTATACATCAGGGAAATCTCCACTGAGAGTAATTTGGCATCCCTGGACCGTATCCAAATGTTATTTAAGCCACATTAACTCAACACTTTATCTAAATCATTAAATTCTTGAGTTAAATTTTTTTATCAAAACAAACAAAATCCGTTATCGAGCTTGCCAGCAATTAACTGGGATACATTTAAAATTAATTAAAAACAGCACTGGCCGTTATCAAAATATGCCTGGAACCACGAAAAATTCTGTATTACAGGATTACGTGCTAGTCTAAAAAAACGGAACTAAAAAACAATCCGGAATGCACTCAACAGCGGTCGCGATACGCGGATACAGAAAAATCAAAAACAATTTGTCGACGAATTGCACCGTAAACAATGCGAAAAACGTTAAAATTTGCCCGTTGTGGTAAACTGAAAAAGATCACTGGGTGACTCTGAACCTTCATACGAGGTTTGTCCAAAAAGTATCGCGAATTTTGAATTTTCGCGGGCTCCGTAGGTTCGATTTTCGATCTTTTGGTGTTGGTACTCATGACGCTCACTAATGTTGACAATATCGGCCATTTTGAATGTTCAGCCAGTTTTTGACAGCTATTGTGCGTGGATGTGTTTTAGCTTGTCTTCGATTTTTGTCTATTCCAAAAAATGGATCGAAGAATTTGTATTAAGTTTTGTGTAAAAGCAACTTGAAGTGAGCGGACATATTCCAAATGTTGACTGTTGCATACGGCGAAGCTACTTTGGACAAAAGCAACGTTTATCGGTGGTACAAAATGTTCTCAGAGGGCCGAGAAGATGTGAGCGACGAAAAGCGTTACGGACATCCAAGCACGTGAACAATAGACGAAAACACTGTCGAGTTCTTGCCGCAGGGTACAACGGCCAATAACGAATATTACCTTTAAGTTATGCGCAATTTGCGAGAATCAATCCGCCAGAAACGCAAGGATTTGTGGAAGAACAAAAATTGGCTTTTGCACCATGATAATGCTCCTGCTCATGCATCGTTACTTGTGCGCAATTTTTGGCCAAAAACAACACTCCAATGATGACTCACCCACCGTATTCCCCAGACCTGGCCCCCTGTGACTTTTTCTTGTTCCCGAAACTGAAGAGGCCCACGAAAGGACGACGCTACTCCGCGATTGAGGAGATAAAAACGGCATCGAAGGAGGAGCCAACAAGATCACAAAAAATGATTAATCAAAATGCTTCGAGGATTGGGAAAAACGTTATCACAAGTGTATAATGTCTGATGGGGATTACTTTGAAGGAGACAAAATAGATTTATTTTTTATGAACCATATAGATGCTAAAGTTGAGTTCCTAACAAATACACTGATGAGAGTTTATGATAAACATGCTCCTGTAACTACTTTTAGAGTAAACAAACCACCTGCTCCATGGCTATCTCACCGCCTACGTGACGTTCTTAAAGAAAGAGATATTGCAGATACTACATATAAAACAAACAAAACTGTAGAAAACCTAAATATTTATAAGCAAAAAAGAAATCACGCGCTTACTCAGGTGAGGAAAGAGAAAAGAGCATATCTACAATTCTTATCTGAACAGAATGACGAAAAAAGGTATGGATTGGCTTGAACCACCTTAATATACATTCTCGGACAAAAACCCCTCTTCCAGATAATCTGTCTGATCCAAATGAAATCAATAACTATTTTATGTCAGTTTACTGTACAAGTAATGCCTCGGAAGAATTATGTCACTTATACAAAAATCGTCACTTCTTTCCACCTGATTCTTTTTCATTCAGAATCATTGATCCTTCAGAAATTCTACAAACTATTAAATCTCTTAAATCAGATGCCAAAGGTATGGATGGTCTTATGCTAACTATGGTAAAGGTAAGCCTACCCGTTATATTTTTCCACTTAGTTCACATTATCAATCTATTTCTTGAAACCGGTTACTTTCCTAAAATTTGGAAGCAAGCACTGATAATACCTATAGGAAAAACTTTGAAACCCGGTCTCCTATCAGATCTTCGACCAATCAGTTTACTACCTATTTTGTCAAAAATCCCTGAAAAGATTGTATAACTTCAACTTACACCATACATTGAAGTACATCAGATAATCCCTCCTAATCAATCGGGATTTAGAAAACATTATAATATAGGGTTGTCCAATAGGGACGCAGGAAAGTAAATGTCAATTTGACATAGACGTCATCTTTGTTTGCTGTCACCGACATGTCATTTTGCTAGTTGAATGTTTACCATTGATCGCTATGGAGTCGTATTCGATTGAAGACCGCATTAAAGTTATTCAAGAGCACTACAAAAATGGTGCAAAAATAAAAAACACGTTTCGCGCGCTTCGTGAACATTTCGGTCGCAACAACCGCCCAAACGAAACAACCATCGGTCGTCTGGTGCGTAAATTCGAGGCAACAGGTTCTGTGGCAAATCTTCCAGGCTCTGGCCGGCCAAGGAGCGTTCGCACACCGGAAAATATTGCTGTTGTGAAGGAGAGTGTGAGAGACGATCCGAAACAATCAATAACGCGTCGATCCCAAGAACTGGGCATTTCGAGAACCAGTTTGCTCCGCATTCTCCACAAGGATTTGAATGTACACGCCTACAAGATCCAATTGACGCAAAAGCTGCGTCGGGCCGACCATTTTTCGCGCCGAACGTTCTCCGATTGGCTCCTTGAACACCGCCAAATTGATGCCAATTTTTCATCAAAAATCATGTGCAGCGACGAAGCACATTTCACTTTGAATGGGACGGTAAACAAGCAAAACTGCCTCATCTAGGCGAACGAAAATCCCCGTGAGTATCAAGAGCAGCCGATGCATCCTCAAAAAGTGACTGTGTGGTACTGTGTGGTAGTACCTCACATTCTTAGTATCCTGTATATAAAGTAAATTACCTAATTAATTGAGCAGTTATAATAAAACAGGTATACTGTTTGCCATTTTCAATCAATCTAGCTTAATAATACATTACTTTCACTTGAACTGTTTCCAGAAAAGTCCCTTTAATTAAACCGAATAATTTAGTAACTAAACTGAATACGGGTAAAGAAAAGTTCCCAGAATAACCGTTTAATCGACCACGTTTTCTCAGTCCGCTTATAAAATATGAGTCCATACCTGTAGCTAGAAGTAGTCTGTGAATCTGAATCTAGAGAATGGCATATCTTGTACTCTATGTCCTGGTATCCAGTCGGATGTTTGGTCGTAGAGGAATATTCCAAGCTGGACTTTGTTGAGCTAACGGAGTCACTTTTTATCGACTGGTACATGCGCCTGTTGTAAACTTTGCTAGACTTAGGAGGTGATGCTAGCGGGAAGTTGTATGTCTCACAATCACTGGACCCTGCAACAAAGTATTAGGTGAAATATTCTGGTTTACTTAGTGCAATCTGAACAGGGAAACTCAAAAATTTCCGGATCTGCCATATAATAATATGAAGGTCTTATGTTTTCCCCCTATTTGTACATCAGCTTGTCAACCACTTGACCAAGGGATTATACAGAGTAGGTATAGTTATTATCGAACTCCAATACTCAAACACCTGCTAGTAAACATTGAAACTCCCGGTACAGCTTTTGATAAAGAGAATTACGTGATTGGATACAGTTTTTTTTTGCGAAAATCGCTTGAGACTAAGTAACCAAAGAAACAGTGAGAAATTGCAAACGCAAAGCGGAATTTAAGCATGAAAATATGCAAAGTGAAGACGAATTGGATAAAGTCGAGCAATGTGAAGTATACACCACTGTTATGTCCTTAAAAAATCGGAAAAGTCCTGGGTTCGATAGTATTAAAAGCGAGCATTTGAAAATTATAGCCGAGGACATAACAGAACCACTCACTTACCTAATCAACAAATGCTTTGAATCTGGCATATATCCCTCAATTTTAAAAAAAGGTAATATAATACCGATACATAAATCAGGAACAAAAACAGATGTTAACAACTATAGACCAATATCAATAATATCCAGTGTAGCAAAGGTTTTTGAAAAAGTTTTATCTACTAGAATGATTCGATACCTCACAAAATTCAAAATTTTAAGTGAAAATCAATATGGATTTACAGAAGGGAAGGCTACATCGGACGCAATAACTAAAATTGTAAATCAAATACATCAAAATATTGATAACAGAATCCCTTCAATCTGCATTTTTGTTGATTTAAAGAAAGCTTTCGAAACAGTTAATCACAAATTATTATTAGAAGCATTGGAGAGAATTGGTTTCAGAGGAAACGCGTACTCACTGATCGAAAGTTATATGTCAAATCGCCCACAATCTGTGCAGATATCAGGATCATTTAGTAAAGAAATGTATATTAAGTGTGGTGCCCCACAAGGAACTGTCTTAGGTCCGCTGTTATTCAATATACGTATATATTTAAATGATATTTTCCAAATTAATTGTGTTGGCAAAATAACTAGTTTTGCAGATGATACTGCAATATTATATGAAGGCACTGACTGGTCTGATCTGAAAAATGTAATTGAACATGATTTTATCAAAATTATTCGGTGGTTTAACAGTAGAAAATTAAGCATTAACTACTCTAAAACACATTTTTTACCATTTGGATCTTATGCTAGACATCTGCCAAATTACACAAATTTCTCCTTCAATATTAATGATCAAAAAATGCAAATTAATAGAGTGCCCAACATAAAATACCCTGGAGTGGTCTTGGATCCTCACTTACGATGGGACATCCATGTCAATTATATTTTAAAGAAAGTTAGATTTGTATCCTACAAAATTAAATACCTTGGGAATATATTGACAGAAAAATATCTTCGAACATTATACCATGCACTGATTGAGTCTCATCTCACATATGGTATATTAGCATGGGGAGCTGCATGTTCCTCACATATCTATAATTTAGATGTTTTTCAAAAATGTATTCTAAAAATGATATTTAAAAAACCGAAACTTTATCCTACTGAAAAATGATACGCAGATGTTCGAATGTATGATATAAGACAGCTTTATTTCTTACACAGTATCACTCACTACCATAAATTTGTAAACACCGACCAAAAAATTAAACATAATCATTATACCAGGTACAAAATTCGTGGCACAGTAGTTCCTCAACCGCATAAATCTCTAATGCAGCGATCAAGCGATCATATCTCTATTTAGCGCCTAAATTTTATGAAATTATACCTAAAGACTTAAAAGATTTACGTTTCGGAAATTGTTTCAAAAGATATTTAAAAAAGTGACTACATTCTATATCTAGGACTGAAATTCATAAACTCATAAATACGAACATCAACTAAATACATAATCTACTGTAGCTAATTTTTGTCCTTTTTGTCATTTGCATTCTACAGTTTCAACTTAAATTATTGGTCCATGTATAGGCGATGCCTTCTATTGGGCCTGTTTTGATTTTATATTTATTTATTGAGTGAATAAATATTATTATTATTATTATTATTATTATTATTATTATTATTATTATTCGAAAGATCTTTTTCGTATAATATCAGTAAACTTTATAATAATATCCCGCGAGAGTATACTTCTCTTTCTATTGATTTGTTTAAAAAACGTATACGCTATTAGATTGCAGGTAATTGCATGGTATGACTTTGGAGTCTTTATGTATTTTTATAGTACCATTTAGTTTTGCAACTTGTTTTGTATTGTCTTTTGTGGGAATAAAGACATTATTATTATCATTATTAACTAAAAATGAGACTGAATACCTAACGCAGATGATGACTTATCACTAAATGTACTTTCAGATAACCTCAAAAATAAGAATTAATTGCAATTGACTGATAATGAGAATTTTTATGATGTTTTGACCCTGATGAAAGTTTGTCTGTTAAAGATCCGGAATCAGAAGAAGAAATTGAAAATCCAGTTGAAATACAAGAACGTTCTGAACGTTCGATGAGGTTCCAGTACCAACAGAAGCTACTCCAGATTATGGTAAAGCTATCACCCTGACCAAGCAGCTCAAAGTGTCTTTGAAGCTTCTTTCTAAATTAGAAATACGATTTCAATACATCGTTTTAGAGAAAAAGAGGAGACAAACGACAATATACGAATTTCTGCGTCCTTTAAGTGATTTTTTATATCACTACTGTGTGTTACTACATATATACATTTCATCGGTCAAATTTCCAAGTAAGAAAAAAGGACCAACTAAATGATCCCCAAAAATACCAGCCCAAACATTTAATTTTTGTGGCTGCTGTGTATGAACCTCATGATAAATTCTGGGATTAGAATCGGACCAATATCGGCAGTTATGACGATTTACTACGCCATTTAAGAAAAAGGAACATTCGTCGGAAAAGCAAGTGTTGAATAGAAAATGTTCATCGTTTATAATTCGTTCACTCATATCTTCACAAAATTGTAATCGCCTATCAAAATCGCCTTCATTAAGTTCTTGTACCAGGTGAATTTTATACGGATGAAAACTATGCGCCTTTAGAATCCGTTGGACAGTAAGTCGACTAACACCACACACAGTCTCCAATTTGCGGGTACTTAACGTAGGATCTATATAAACTTGCCCTAAAATTCCCAGTTCTATTGCTTCGTTCCTTATGGGATTTTCAATGTTGCGTTTTTTATTGGCGAGCGACCCAGTTTCCCAAAATTTAGCTACAAGTTCTAGAACATATTTTCGATGCACGTTACTGTTCAAAGAACGGTAAACACCTAAGCATGTTTATCCGATTTTAATAATTTTTTGTTCAGTGTCCCTTACTAGTAAAATGATTGAATATTCAGCTTGATTCGTCAACTGACAGAAGAAACTGGTTTAATAATGTGTTGAGAATCCACGATTCCCTATACACTCATTGACACGCCAAGTCTTTGGAGGGTATTGCAAATTCAAGAGCCTGCGACCTGTCATGTCTCAGATATGTTCAATTGGAGATAGGTCAGGCGATCGCGGTGGCCAAGGTAAAAGGTTGATGCGATATTGATATTGATGAAGGCTAACGATGTTCGGGTTTGGGATAGTGTTTAGGTGTGGAATACGATGAGGCTCCACTACTTCCTGAATATAGCGTCGGGCTGCCATGTTGCGTCTGATGAAAATTAGTGGTGATCTGCTACCATAAGCAATAGCAACCCATACCGTAACTCCCATGGTGTGGTGAACGTGACGCCCTCTGTCAAATTGTGGGTCGCCACATCGCCTTCCCATCGTGCATCCCCAGACAGAAACGGGATTCGTCACTGAAGACCACCTGATTCCATTCCCGGTCCCAAATGAAACCAACACATAAAAATCACTGAATATTAAGTAAATATGCTCATATGTTTCGGATCCTGATAGCTATGACAAAAAAGCCTTTGCAAAAGAAGTACATATACGTAATATGTACGTTCTCACTTTTTTCCTTATCTAACAACATTCTGTCTTCGGTTAATCTTTGCTTCAAGGTAGCATATCCATGATTCTGTCCATCAGTGTGATGGCATAAGCAGTTTATTGACAACGATAGTAAACAGCTTCATTTATTCTGTGGTACTTAATCAAAATTCTTGTAAATACTGAATAATGGATACATACTCGATGGTGATATCCGATATCACTCAAAAATGTCAGATTAAGAATCTCTGCTTATGCCATCACCCTGGTGAACAATTTTCAATGCTGTCTTATGCCTCGAAGCTTTTCGAAAACATCTCGTATACCGTTTCGTAATACGTCACTGACGTTAACCGAGTAGTTTCGCGAAGTTCCTATTTTGTATTCGTCTCAAGATATATGGAGCTTATTTGTTAGAGTTATTCTTACTCTCATTTCCGCCACCTGTGGACCGACGTTAGATAAAAAAAAGAATAATGGGGAAAAGTTTCGCTGCTGAAGTTCATCCTTTCAAGGTTGTTCTGCTCTGTGGGGCAACCCGTGTTATATGTTCAATAAACACCGTGAACTTAAGATAAAACAAAAAAGAATAGTTAGAATAAATACATTGTAGAAAACGAAGCTCGACGATGGGGTAGTGACAAATGAAAAAATAATAGCAGATCGAATAAATAGCTATTTCGTAGAAAGTGCAAGATCGATTATTGACGGGGATCCCAACCAATGTCCCTATAGATGAGATTATAATGCATCATTCACTGAGTCTAGAATAATAAACGTTAATCGACTCAAGGGTTATATCAACATTGAGATCAAATCAAAGTAAGACTAGGATTTTGTCTAAAAGGTTGCTTAATGAATGTTTTGTTATTACACTGATCAACAGCCAAAAAATAATCAACAAAATATTACTATCTTTAATGTGCTAAAACCGGAATGAAACTTATTTTTTCAATATTATTTCAAGTTTTAGAGATACGGTAATTATATGTGTTCCTGCTGTGACAGTGTTAATATATTGTAATTCACAAGAATGCACGTGCTACATTTATTTATTCGGCAAGGAAAGATGATGTAATAGACATGATTGTGTTACGTTATACATACGTGTACATTATATTGTTTTATATTAGCCATTTTTTCCTCAGTTGGCTCACAGCGTGTGTAAACAATCCAGATCAGTTTTGTTACGTGTGTGGTAGTGTGAATTTTGCGTCTCAGAGACGGTCTATTACTCCACTAATAACAAAAGCATATCAGCTTTATTTCAGTTGTAAACTAGGTGATCAAGACAAACAGTGGGCACCCCACATCTGCTGTAATACATGTGCTTCAAGTCTGAGGAGCTGGTTAAATGGCAAAAAACGGTCTATGCGCTTTGCTGTCCCAATGGTTTGGAGAGAGCTTACAAATCATATTAATGATTGTTACTTTTGCATGGTACCTTGTGTTGGACAAGCCACAGGTAAGTATGTCCAAGAAAAAAAATCGGTTATTAACTACCCAAACATACCATCTGCGATGAGACCTGGGCCTCACTGTGACGAAAATCCTATTCCAAAACCCCCAGAATCCTACACTTGCGAATCAGAAAACGAATCAGATCATGGCGATCGAGTGATTCGTCAGGAAGAAGATATGCCATCAACGTCAAGAGATCCTGATTTTATACCGAGCACGTCATGCCACCAACCGCACAAAATAACATAGTCAGAATTAAATGATCTTGTAAATGATTTAGATCTTCCAAAATGTAAGGCAGAGTTACTTGGATCAAGACTGCAGCAGTGGAACATGTTAGAAGACGATGTTTCGGTATGTGTTTTTCGTAAACGCCACAAAGACTTAGAACTATTTTTCAATATGGAGAATAACTTGGTTTTCTGCACTAACATTAACGGCTTACTGGTGGATTTAAATATAAACTATAACCCAGAAGAATGGAGATTGTTTATAGGCAGTTCAACATTGAGTTTAAAGGCAGTGTTATTGCATATTGGAATTATTTTACCATCTCTTCCTGTAGGGTATGCAGTTCACATGAAAGAATCATATGACAATATGAAGTACCTATTGACATGCATAAAATACGATGAGCACCAATGGCATATTTGTGGCGATTTGAAAGTTGTTGCACTTTTACTTGGGCTGCAGCTAGGCTACACAAAGTTTTGCTGTTTTTTGTGTGAATGGGACACTCGGGCAAAGGCACTTCATTACACCAGACAAAACTGGCCTGTTCGTCAATTCCTAGAGCCAGGTCAAAAAAATGTACAGCATATGCCATTAGTAGATTCGAAAAAAATTTTATTACCACCACTGCATATCAAGTTGGGCCTAATGAAAAACTTTGTCAAGGCATTAGATAGAGATGGGTCAGCCTTTCAATACTTGCGTCAGAAATTTCCAAGACTAAGTGAGGCAAAGGTTAAAGAAGGTATTTTTGTTGTGCCACAGATTCGAAATATTTTGAAAGATACACAGTTTGAAAACACTTTAACAGGTATTGAAAAAACTGCTTGGAATGATTTCCGTCTGGTGGTCACTAATTTCTTGGGAAATAGAAAAGATGACAACTATAAAACCCTTGTCAAAAATATGCTGTCATCGTATCAAAAGATGGGCTGTAATATGTCTCTTAAGATACATTTCCTACACTCACACCTGGACTTTTTTCCTGACAATTGCGGAGCCGTAAGTGATGAGCACGGCGAACGTTTTCATCAGGATATTTCAACAATGGAAAAAAAGTACCAGGGAAAGTGGAATCCTTCCATGCTTGCAGACTACTGTTGGACTCTTAGTAGAGATGTTCCAGAAACGATTCATAAAAGAACAGCAAAAAGACAGCGCATATAGTGATTCTTATAAGTATATGAATCTTGTTACTTTTTTTAATATATCCTTAAAAATAAAAAGTTTTTTTTCTAAACCGCAACTAATTTTTTTATTTCATTGTCATTTTTGGATTCAGCGCCCCAAAATTAACAAAGAAGTGCACTTTTCCCACAAGATACAATTAAAAAACTAAAATTTTTTGTCCAGTGTTATTGGAGCAAGAATATTAATCCTGATAAATTATTGTTTAAGCTAGTCTTCTTTCTCCTAGCTCACCGACAGCTTTTCTCTCTGAATTCCTGCATGTAAAATGCTATCATCTTTCAATGACTATTAGGGTCACACACACACACACACACATAATTGTGAAACTCATGACCTTGACCTTCACGTGGAAACCGTGCTAAATGTAAATGATAGCAGAACAATGTATGAGATTCTCTAGCAGCTATTTCCCATAAACTGTTATTAAATGGCGTATAACCAACGTATTCAGTATATCTACAGCTCAAGTGACAACTCGTAAAACAAACTTCAAGCCGCCTCATATCCTACTCTGACTATCAAACAGCATATTACCGACTACATTGTAGAATTTGAAACCGAAAACGCTGTTTCGCTTACTACTATAATACGGTACAATCAGCTGAAGAATGTCAAACATTAAATCCAGAGATTTTAGAACAATTTCAAAATCCAATATTAAACTGACGTAAATCCCACAAGCAGCGAGGTTTTGCGAACAGTTAAACGTACAATGTATTGCTGGGTATTTCTAAGGTAGTAGCAATATACGAGGGGTGCTATAAAATAATTCTACCAAGGCATGAAGCAACAGACGTACGATTTTTCGATTCATTTTATTTTTCAATATAATACCCCGATTACTGCTCCATTATATAAAAATGTTTCCTTTTAACTCTCAAAAAAATTATCATAAGCTCTTAGGCCATCAACTGAATCAAAATGGGACCATCGAAGATTCTTCTTTAGTAATCCGAAGCGATAAGAGTCAAATGGAGCTAAGTCTGGACTATAGGGGGATGGTCTTCCTCACCAAAGCTGCACTTGTGCTCAATTGGTCTAATTTTGCCAGCACTATGCCCGTTCGCATTTTCATCCAGCAACAATTCTCGATTGAAAAAGTCGGGTTTTTTACTGGTTTATTGCTGCACATGAACGTTTCAGCTTTATTCGTATAATCATTCGTTAACACATTTTTTGTAATTTCACATTCTTGTCTATTTAAATTACATCACTAAGCATTTTGAGTTTTCAATAAGTGATTTTTTGAGTTCGAACACTGGTTTATATCATTATTCAATAAATTAAATTCAAATACTCTATGCTACTATTACAATTTTGCAGATGAAAATCTACAGGGTTTAAACGTTATGATAGATAGATAGAGAAAAGCGGCTTTGGCAGTGTAAACAAAGATGGAGTTTGTTATTTTTGGCTCTTAGGTATTATCTCATTATTTGATAATGTACTCGTAAAAAAAACGGACTTACCACTAACTATCTCAGCACTTCACCTGGTGTGTGAAAGTTTATTGAACGTATTAAAAAAATCCATTTATAAATAGGGAACACAATTTTGATACATACATTGGTTTTCTTTTTAAAACCCACACTGCACTTTTTTGTATTTAAAGAAGGTGTTCGAATTGTCGTCCTCCACTTTCCACACAAGCTTCATTACGACGATACCCAGTTTCTTCTTACTCTAGGCCTCGAAGTTGTCCATTTATTGTTTAAGCCGCATTAAATTTTTTTTCGCGAAGTTGTGCTTCAGTTGTTATTGGACCAGCCCCATAAACCATCCCTTTAAGTTCTCCCCAATACCAAAAATCCATCGGATTGAGGTCAGGAGATCTTGCTGGTCATTTTAGAGGATCAGGAGCATTTCGACCGATCCAGCGATTTGGATAATGTTCATTCAAATACTGGATGACGCCTCTAAAAATGTGTGCTGGTGCCCCGTCATGAAGAAACCACAAATTCTGTCTCCGTTGTAATGGCACGTTGTCTAAGGTCTGTTCCAAAAGTTCTGGTAGATTATTGGCTAGAAAGGTAAGGTATCCTTCTCCTGACAACTTTGGGGGTAACTCGTCAAGAAAACCCGCCCAAATATTTATTTTAAAACGTTGTTGGAAATGACCTTCACGAATGGTATGAGGATTTTCTTGGGCCCACTTGTGAGTATTATGGAATTTAATATCCCGTCTCGCGTAAAAGTATGTTCGTCCGTCGCTAGAATGTTTTTAAAAAAAATTCGGATTTACAATGTTTTTGTGCAAAAACCACTGACAGAATGTTAGTCTGCGAGGATAGTCTTCTGGTAGCAAGGCCTGCACTCGTTGTACATTGTAGGGATAAAGCAAATTTTCCCGTAGGATTCTATGGAATGTGGTATGCGATAGTCCTACGCGGCAGCCTAATTCCCGAGTGCTGATATCTGTATTGATTTCCATGATATTTAAAATTTGTTCCTCCTGCTCTACAGTAACCTGTCTTTCACGATCGCGAATATTAGTGGGCTGAACACTTCCTGTATCTCGAAATCTCTGGTACACTTGCACAAATGTCCTTCTCTCTGGGTGTACCCGTTGGCGAAATCTGCCGCGATAAATTTGAGCTGCAAGATTTGAATTCTGACGAGCTGCACCGTAAACTAACAACATGTCGGCGAATTCTTGATTCGAGAACATTGTAAATAAACACGACGACGTACACGAACAAAAACAAAACAACATACTAACCACTGTTTCCGTTTGCGATCTATTGCCGGTTCGATAAGGGTCATGAAAGTCCAACGCGTTGTTGTCATGTGTGTTTTAAATATTTAATTTAATAAAACTTACTTACTGACTACAAATGTTGGCTTAACTTAGAAAAACTTGATGCCATTTATTTGTTAATTACCCAATTTAAAAACGTTTTAGATTAGATTATAAAAATTAGTAAGCTTATGGTGATTGTGGTCGATATAAAGCATTTAAAGTTATAAACTATAAAGCCATTTATACAAAAATCTATTGACTTTTGGATCATGGGTCATATGAACTTTTTGACTTGATTTGACCCCCCCTATTACCCATTTCAATAATGACTACCATAACGTTTACACCCTGTATACTGCCCTAGTTTCGATCGAAAATTTTATTGTGTAATCATCCTCATAGACAGCAACCATCCTCTTAACAGTCGTTTTAGGCTGATGGCCCTCTTTTGTCAGAAATTTTATGACACAGCGAAACTGATTTTTCCTTACAGTTCACCTTATGTAAATTGATTATCAAAATCACCTCAAGTTTTGCAAGTAAGGTTAGAACTCATGACACTATTTGACGTATTACGATTGTGCGTTACAATTTTTTATTGCTTCGTATCTAGGTAGATTTGCAACAAAATACCTCAATGTTTGTCCATGGTAATAGATGATAAATATCAAATCGATGACATTGTTGACTGTATGACTGATACGAGCACTTACCAGCGATCGTGTTATCTCTGCAACCAGTGTCATCGTCGGTGTAGTCGAACTTCTTGGGTGACTTCAGTGGAGCTTCTTCTCGACCAAAATCGAAAACGGCCCTTTCCGTTTGGCTTGGACTACTCAGCGATACCTTGGGAGAACGAAGGCCGCCGCAAGCCTGGAACAAACAACCATTCTCAGCTAGCACAAACCACAAAAAAGTCATCGCCTACTGTCGACTGCTTGACGGTGTCCATAGTCTCGACTGTGACTAGCTCTTCTGCCGTCTGGTCGGGTATTTATCGCCCAATCGACGAGTCGAGAAACATTTCAGCGTTTTCCAGGCAGAGTCGTGAACGTCAATGGAAGCGATCTAGACGGCACACTGTTCCGCAGGCACTGAATCAATTTTCAAAATCTGCGACTACCCTAACGATGGGGGTATCTATACTAAGTGACATATAAATTTGAACACCCAGTTTAAATGGTTTTATTTTAATAAAATTTTGTATAAGTACTTAATCAAGCATAATAAGTAAATGATAAAAATTTCAAAATGCACTGCTTTAAAGCCCTTTGACCTTTAATAATGTGTGGATGCACCCTGATGTGCTACGCATTCTCCAACGCGCCTAGGCATGCTTCTGATCAGGTGGTCAATGCCCTCCTGTGGTATCTCATTCCAGGCAACCACCAACTCCTCTCGAAGTGCTTCGAGAGTCTGAGGAGGACGTTGCAAATTGAGCAATCTCCTACCCATCATATCCCACACGTGCTCAATTGGGGATAAGTCGGGAGATCTTGGTGGCCATGGTAACAATGTGACATCATTATGTTGAAAGAAGTCTATTGTGACTCTTGCAACATGTGGTCGGGCATTATCTTGTTGGAAAGTTGGATCTGCCAGGGTGTCAAGATAGGGTAAAAGATGGGGTTCTAGAACTTCGTGGATATAACGCTGCGCGTTCATGTTACCTCTGATGAAGATTAAAGGTGACCTGGAACCATAAGCTATAGCACCCCAAACCATAACTACAACAGTGTGATGAACACATGTCTTTCAACAAAAAACTGTGGATTCCTCCTTTCACCACGTCGCCTTCTAACCCTGACACGACCATCGTGCATGCCTAAACAAAATCGAGACTCGTCACTACAGACAATACTGTTCCATTCCTGATCCCCGAGTGACCGTTGTCTGCACCATTCAAGGCGATTACGTCGTTGTTCTCGAGTTAAAGGGACGACCCAATGTGGCCGGTATGAAAACAAGCCAAAACTTCTCATTCGTCGGTAAACACTTCGCATGCCAATAGGTCTTCCGTGTTCTGCAAACCATTCATTTGCAATGGACCTGGTAGTAGAGAAACGGTCCCTTAAGGCCAATAATCTTAGGCGACGATCTTCACGGTCTGTTGTTCTACGGCGGCGTCCAGTGCCCCTTGCTCTTTGCGTACGGCCTTCTCGAAGCCATGCCTGACAACACCTAACCACAGTGTCTACACTTCTTTGCACTCTAACTGCAATTGCCCGGAAAGAAAGTTCAGCTTCCCGAAGTCCCACTATACGGCCCCTATCAAACTCACGAAGTTGACGAAATCGTACAGGTCTCCGTACTCTAGGCATCGTAACCGATCGTAAAGGATGTCAAGAACCAAAATCCGCCAACGTTGATTCTTTACTGCGGCTGAAATATTCATTTTTAGAGCGTTAGTGAATTAAAAAAAAGCAGTATAAAAACCGGAATGTCCAACTGATGAGGCTGAAAATTTTTTCACTTGTTATTTACAGTAAGATAAATACATTCACCAACTTTTATTAAAATAAAACCATTTAAACTGGGTGTTCGGATTTATATGTCACTTAGTATATATACCTAGGTATTATCATAGTGTGTATTAATATGGTATATGTAGGCTTTGACTTTGTTATATACATAATATTTGTTATAACATATTACAGACACATAAATCTTGAAAAGGCGAAATCTAAGTGAGCTATGAATAGCTTTATACACTAATACAGTGATCGCCAACCCGTAAACTTTGTAAGTTCTCATAATAAACACAAGCAGCGGCAACAATGCGGTGAGCGATCTGTTCGAGAACGATCTCGATTACTTTGAACCGGATAAATATGCAGGGCGTAGCGACAGTGCGCTCAGATTAAAGCTGAAAGGCATAAAGTTAGCTTACATTGCTTATGACTAAGTAGCTCACTGTTTATTGCAAAATTATCAAAGTAGATCAAGACACTGGAAAGGTTTGCGACCACTGCTCTAGACCTCTACACTACTGTGAAGGCGTTACCTCTACACATCCCAAAACGTTGACGTAAGGGGCTCAAAACGTTGGCGTAAGGGGCTAACCTGCACTTTGCGACAGTAAACATTATTATCATTATTATCGGTTGTACGAATAAATATCATTGAAGCTAATTAGTAGAACAAAAATATAATTTGCAGTCAAGTATCAGCTAGTTTGACAATGCTTGACGTCGTGTTACAAGTCAATGTGACACACCAGCGGAATCTCCTGAGACTCCGTATTGCACACGAGCAGAGCTTCAAGACCATATTAAAGAACACGAGGTGTGTAAAGTACCTGGAGAGGATCGAATCACTAATAAGGCGCTGAAGCTACTTTCGCGGAAGTCCTCAACTTATCTCGTGGCAATAATCAATGCCATGCTAAGGAACCGGCACTTCCCAACGGCGTGGAATACCGCTGATGTCATAATGATTCCAAAGATGGTGGGTTCGATATTCCCCCAGGATTACCGTCCCAAAAGTCTGCTGTCAGCTTCTTCTACGCTCGCTGAAAAGGTCACCTTGTAAATTTCTCGTCAGGCCACAATGTGATTCCTGACGTGCAATTCGGCTTTCGGTCTGAGCATAATACGGAGCTACAGGCCATAAGGCTTGTTGAACGAGTAACCAGGGGGTTCACCCGTAACGAAGGTACTGGCATCTTGCTTCTGGATGTCTCAAAGGCATATGACAAGGTGTGGCACAAAGGCCTTCTCTACAAATTGATCCATCAAAGCCTCCCCTTTTGGCTCCTAAAACTTTTGAAATCCTTCCTCGAGGGTTGGAAATTTCGGATCAAAATTAATAACGTTTTGACGATAACACGGCCCATCAGAGCCGGAGTCCCTCAGGGTTCGGTTCTTGGACCAGTCCTTTATTCACTTTTTATTCATGATGTTCCTTGCCCCAGCAACTGTGAAATCTATCTCTATGCTGATGAAACTTGACATCCCTTACCTAAGGGACTACATCAAACAACAAGCGCAGCTACGTTATAGTCAAGCGGAATTGCATAGCAACCCTTTGTTGCGCGACTCAATAGACTACACAGTCGAGCAAGTGCGACTTTAGGTGCAACCAAAATTATAATTTTTCTTCAACAAACAATCCCAAAATTAATTTTAGGATCAATTTAAAATTGCCGAATACTAATTAGCAATGCCAAGGCACCCCTCAAGTTGACGCACTTCTTTTTTCTTTGCTCTCCCTCCTTCCTTCCTTTCTTCCCTTCTTTCTCCCTGACTTCGTTTGGTATCTCGGCAACCAGACCTGACAGACCTACTGACTTACAAGACTTTAACCAAGAGCAAAGGTCATACGGACCGCCCTGACAGACAACGAAGGATAGAGAACTCAATGTGACTAAGCAGTTCCAAAAAAAGCATTGTCGTTACTATTTGCTGAATAAGTTTCCTTGTATGCATTGATAAATCATGAACCGTTCCGCAATTTCAATATTGCTCCAAATCCCTCAAAGCCATCTTGAAGTTAATGGCAAGTTCAATCTCTCGCTATACCACGGAGGCGCTTATCTTTGCCGAGGAGGCCTTAAATCATAACACCGGGATTCTAGCTGTCTTGCATCTACAAAGCTTTTAGCGTAATATAACGTTCAGCTTGGGTACGCCAGGCAAATATTACCAATAGCTGTACCAACCTTATCCAGCCTTTGATATACGAGGGTTGTCCCAAAAATAGGTTTTCACATTTTTTTCAGGCACAATGAGTTTTTTATTTGAAAGAAAGGATTTATCATTGGAACGTTGATCTTTACGATTACCCGTGCCGATTTCCGGTCAAACCTTGAATTTGAAAATCACTGGACAACAAATTTTAGTTTTTTAATTGTATCTTGTGGGAAAAGTGCGCTTCTTTGTTAATTTTGGGGCGCTGAATCCAAAAATGACAACGAAAAAAAAAATTAGTTGCGGTTTAGAAAAAAAACTTTTTATTTTTAAGGATATATTAAAAAAAGTAACAAGATTCATATACTTATAAGAATCACTATATGCACTGTCTTTTGCTTGATCGTTTCTGGAGCATCTCTACCAAGAGTCCAACAGTAGTCTGCAAGCATGGAAGGATTCAACTTTCCCTGGTACCTTTTTTCCATTGTTGAAATATCCTGATGAAAACGTTCGCCGTGCTCATCACTTACGGCTCCGCAATTGTCAGGAAAAAAGTCCAGGTGTGAGTGTAGGAAATGTATCTTAAGAGACATATTACAGCCCATCTTTTGATACGATGACAGCATAGTTTTGACAAGGGTTTTATAGTTGTCAGCTTTTCTATTTCCCAAGAAATTAGTGACCACCAGACGGAAATCATTCCAAGCAGTTTTTTCAATACCTGTTAAAGTGTTTTCAAACTGTGTATCTTTCAAAATATTTCGAATCTGGCCCAACAGAAATACCTTCTTTAACCTTTGCCTCACTTAGTCTTGGAAATTTCTGACGCAGGTATTCAAAAGCTGACCCATCTCTATCTCATGCCTTGACAAAGTTTTTCATTAGGCCCAACTTGATATGCAGTGGTGGTAATAAAATTTTTTTCGAATCTACTAATGGCATATGCTGTACATTTTCCTGGCTCTAGGAATTGACGAACAGGCCAGTTTTGTCTGGTGTAATGAAGTGCCTTTGCCCGACTGTCCCATTCACACAAAAAACAGCAAAACTTTGTGTAGCCTAGCTGCAGGCCAAGTAAAAGTGCAACAACTTTCAAATCGCCACAAATATGCCATTGGTGCTCATCGTATTTTATGCATGTCAATAGGTACTTCATATTGTCATATGATTCTTTCATGTGAACTGCATACCCTACAGGAAGAGATGGTAAAATATTTCCAATATGCAATAACACTGCCTTTAAACTAAATGTTGAACTGTCTATAAACAATCTCCATTCTTCTGGGTTATAGTTTATATTTAAAGCCGCCAGTGAGCCGTTAATGTTACTGCAGAAAACCAAGTTATTCTCCATATTGAAAAATGGTTCTAAGTCTTTGTGGCGTTTACGAAAAACACATACCGAAACATCGTCTTCTAACAAGTTCCACTGCTGCAGTCTTGATCCAAGTAACTCTGCCTTACATTTTGGAAGTTCTAAATCTCTTACAAGATTATTTAATTCTGACTGTGTTATTTTGTGCGGTTGGTGGCATGACGTGCTCGGTATAAAATCAGGATCTCTTGACGTTGATGGCATATCTTCTTCCTGACGAATCACTCGATCGCCATGATCTGATTCGTTTTCTGATTCGCAAGTGTAGGATTCTGGGGGTTTTGGAATAGGATTTTCGTCACTGTGAGGCACAGGTCTCATCGCAGATGGTATGTTTGGGTAGTTAATAACCGATTTTTTTTTCTTGGACATACCTGTGGCTTGTCCAATACAAGGTACCATGCAAAAGTAACAATCATTAATATGATTTGTAGGCTCTCTCCAAACCATTGGGACAGCAAAGCGCATAGACCGTTTTTTGCCATTTAACCAGCTCCTCATACTTGAAGCACATGTATTACAGCAGATGTGGGGTGCCCACTGTTTGTCTTGATCACCTAGTTTACAACCGAAATAAAGCTGATATGCCTTTGTTATTAGTGGAGTAATAGACCGTCTCTGAGACGCAAAAGTCACATCACCACACACGTAACAAAACTGATCTGGATTGTTTACACACTTTCGAGACATCTTGCATGAACGCTGTCAGCCAACTGAGGAAAAAATGGCTAATACAAAAAAAAATATAATGTACACGTATGTATAACGTAACACAATCATGCCGATTACATCATCTTTCCTTGCCGAATATAAAAATGTAGCACGTGCATTCTTGTGAATTACAGTATATTAACACTGTCACAGCAGGAACACATAATTACCGTATCTCTAAAACTAATATTGAAAAAATAAGTTTCATTCCGGTTTTAGCACATTAAAAATAGTAATATTTTGTTGATTTTATTTGGGATATTTTTTGGCTGTTGATCAGTGAAATTAATAGGAAAACGTTGCTTTATTTATATCTTATATTTATCATTGAAGCATAAGAGTTATCGAAACAAGACAGTATAAGGTGCCATCTGTCGAAAGAACCGCAACTTATGCTGGCTTATTTTAACAGTTAGCATATTATATCGAATCAGTAAAGCAGTGAAAGGTCACAAACGAAAATTTATTCGTCAGACCATAAAGTGGGTCATTCTTTCGCTGGGATGTAACATTTACCGTGAGCCGATGGGACTTTCTTTTAGCAACAATTTTTGCTTTAGTTTCCTTATCTACATCGTCGTCAAACAGAGATAACACAAAGACCTTATCTGTCAGATACCATAAATGTTGGCAAGACTTTTGTACAGGTGCTCTTGAAACGCTTTTGTCAATTGTTTCGTAAGCCTTCATCGCGTTTAAAAAGCATAAATCCTGGTTAGGTGCTTTTACCGCTAAAGTGCATTGCAATCACGGATTCACGTTTTCACGGGCAGATATCGAAAGAGCTGCGTTATCCTTATTAGAAAGTTTGAACTGGAAACTGTATCTCCACCAAGGAATATTATTGAGTATTATTAATTGTCGATAGTCATCTCTAGCAACTTCTTTGGTAAATTCATGTCGATAAAATTCTAGCAGCTAGTCAGTCTCTGGTTCTAGGTACATAAAACTTTATTTACAATTGTTTTGACATTCTTCAAATAATGTTAGAGGGTAGGCGTTTGAAAAAAAAGAACTCTCATTTTTTGGGACATTGGGACATCCAATAACTTGAGAAGTAGCGTTCCACTTCCGCTCAAAACTTGTTCTTCGGCTATTGATCATTTTCAAAAAACTTTTGTGGGAGTTAAAAATGGCGGGTTGCAACGTTTAGCGTCTCAATGCGAAATTCTCTATTATTCCAACGTAGATGAGAGCACTATATTGTTTCAATGGCCTTAGATAATGACCCTTTTATTCGTCCGTATCCACGCTCCTTTAATCACCTCTCTCTAATATGAGCTTCAATAAAACTACCCATCAACATCAGTGCTCGTTTCATGTTGGCACAAGAATGTATGAGCTCCTGCTTTTATCCACGTTTTATCTATCTTCATTTTATTGCAAATCCATCGTAACACGGGGTGATTCAGAAATTAATAGCGCAGAAGGGTACAGGCGAGCGTCGTCTTGTGTACCGAGATACGTACACATAGTATTGAAGGTGCATATCAAACTACAGTATATTCAGATAAGAGATAGACCGGATGTAAACAAAAGGTTCGGTTGATTTTCACGCTAACGCCGCCGTCTCGACGTAAAACAGGAGCCCTCATTGGTCAATTCGCAATTAAATGCCTATGCCGAGCGGCAGAGCAGTCGTATCAAGGCTGAGTCACATTCAGGTTCAGACGTGTTACGTATGTCGTGTGCATCATTGCAATTTGATATTTCTTTGGACGTTTTCGTTTGTTATCTTATTAAGTTGTTGAGTTTGTCGTTGTTATTGTTATACTTTGTTATTGATTGTTATTGTTATCAACTGCTTGCGCAAAATGCCCAGTAGTACAGATACTGCCGATGAAGTTGTAAACTCCTGTAGTCCACCTAGGAAATGCTCTAAAAAAGGACACCTGAGTGCAGAAATGAAAGAGGTCATTTTGAATATATATAAGATCGAGCGCGAGGAGAACGAGGCATCAACCATCAAAGAAATTGTTGTGAAGGTTTCTCACAAAGTTGGGGTGTGTCGCGCATCAGTGTTTAATGTGTTAAGACAATACAAAAAAAATCACACCTTTTCTGAGCCAATGACCAGTAAACATCGCAAAAATATTGTTAAATCATTGGATGAAGCTGATAAGCATGCGATTAGGAGGAAAGTGCATGATTCTTCTTTAGGAATGAAATACCTACTATAGATAAAGTACTGCAGGAGATAAATGGAGATACAACGTTGCCAAATTTCGAACGATCAACTTTCCATGCGTTACTGAAGCATTTAAATTTCAAATGGAAAAAACGGGGTCGTAATAGTTTACTACTGGATAGAGAAGAAATTGTGCTATGGAGGAGGGATTATTTAACAAAAATTGGGAAATATAGAAATCAAAACAGGAAGATTTATTACCTTGATGAAACGTGGGTAAACGCAGGACACACTACAAGTAAAGTATGGGTTGATGATTCTGTAACTTCATCCAGGAGGGCCTTTCTAGATGGACTGTCCACCGGATTAGAAAATCCAGCAGGTAAATACGAGTAATAGACAACAATCGGATGTTTTCCAAACCTTGGGAACAAGGTTCTAAACATTAATTCCAGGGGGCAGATAAAACATATTACAAGTAACAAAACTTTTATAACTTTCGATAAAATGCGTGGATGTTTTATTGTCATTTTCATTTGTTAGAACTTTTTTAAGCCATGTTTTTATGTGTTTTCGATATTTCAATAATTTTTTAATATAATCTTAAAATATGTCGAATATTATAAACTTAAAAAAAAGTTACTAAGTTTTATATTGTGTACCGTTCCTAATATTTCTAATCATTTTAATTCATACTTTAAGCATTATAAAGTTATAATTTTTTAATATTAATATTTGCGCGTATTTCAGGTTCCTGATCATTCATTTTTTAAAGGTTTATAACTTTAAATTAAATTGTGAAGCGCTGAGTAATCATACGACGTTCAATATTCTTTCTTTCAATATGACTAAATAATCCCAATTATAGCAATCTGATACTCATGTCTCAATGTTTTTTCGCTGAATGTGATGAAAACATTTGAAAAAGGTTAGCTTATTGAAATAAATCTACACCAGTTAGTACTTCGATTTCCAGGTAAAGGGAAAAGGCTCATTATATGCCATATTGGCAGTGAGGATGGATTTGTTGTTGACGGTCTGTGGTGCTTTGAGTCTAAGAAAACTGGAGATTACCACGAGGAAATGAATGGCGAATCGTTTGAACAGTGGTTTTCAAAAATTTTACCGAACTTAGAGGAAAACGCAGTAATTGTGTTGGATAATGCGCCTTATCATTCTCGAAGAATGGAGAAGGTCCCAACAACGGCTTCTAGGAAAGTTGATGTTCAAAATTGGCTCCGCTCGAAAAATATCAACTTTGAAGAAGCTATGCTGAAAGTACAATTATTAAGAATTGTCAAGGATCACAAGGCGGAATATCAAAAATACGCCATTGACGAAATGGCAGCAAGTCAAAATAAAACTGTGCTCCGTTTACCTCCATACCATTGCGAGCTCAATCCCATTGAGCTCATATGGGCAGAGGTTGAAAATTATATAGCTAAGCACAATACAACTTTTAAATTTTGTGACCTCAAAGGACTTTTCAAAGAAACACTAGAATTAATAACAGCGCAAAAATGGGAAAACTGTATTAAGCACGTGAAAGACAAAGTTGAAAAGAGAATGTGGGAACTGGACAATATTTTAGAGGAACAAGTCGCGCCATTCATTATTGACGTTGGTGCTTCAGGCAGTAGCGATGATGAAAGGTCATCAAGCTCATCTTTCCAATAAAAGATGTCGTTCATCAAATTCGGTAAGTTATAAGTAATTATAAAGCTACTGTATTTTTTAATTAATTATTGACATTTTTGAACCCATTTTGGCAAAACCTATTCAAGAATCTACTTTCTGACAATGTTCAACCATGCACATTTTTTACGTTTTGAACATTTTAATTTGGTTACATATTTACCTAGAAATCAAAAAATATACTAATCAATATTCTAAAAGCAATTTTAAGAGATATACGATTATTTTTAATTTAGGCTAATTTAAACGCCATTTTGAGATTATATTCGACTGTATTTCACCAAACATCAGGCGGCATCCGAAGCTGGAAATCGAAGCGAAAATTTTGAAACCCTTATGTATATTTACATCATTATATATTTCTTATCCCACCCCCACATGATCCTATATCCATCACCAATCGTATACACATCGAATTGTGCTAATTTACTACAAAGTTACGCAAAGCAGCATCTACTATCTAAAATATGTACTGCGTGACTCTTAATACGTCCCTGCCGAATGTTACAGCGTTCGATGATCACGTGGTCTTGTTTATGTCCGGTCTATCTCTTATCTGAATATACTGTATACATGGTGTTCTAAAAATAGACGGAGATATTTTGAAGCAGTGGTCGAAAAGCCGTCGATCGCGAGCTACCGGTAGCTCGCAGACTCAATTCTGGTGGCTCACAACATATTTTAAACAGGTGTAAAAATCACAGAATCTTCCGTGATATTCATAAATTCTCATAATAAACATAAGCAGCGGCAACACTGCGGTGAGCGATCTGTTCGAGAACGATCTGGATTACTTTGCACGGAATATATATGCAAGGCGCAGCGACAGTGCGCTCAGTTTAAAGTCCAGCGGTTATGTTAGAGTTGGACTACAATTAAAAACATCTTGAGCAGTAATGAGAAGATGAAGACATACGACTTCCATTCGGAATGGAAAGAACACTATTTCTTTAAAAAATGTATGTTTGTTATGTAATACATCTGTTTCCGTTACTAAAAAAGGGAATACAGAGAGGCACTACGAAACTATACGTTCGAATTTTGAAAAATCATTCCCATTACGATCTGCAACCAGAACGGAAAAAGTGAAACAATTATGAAATCAGTTAATCAGCTAAATGATGTCTAAAAAGGACCGCATAAGACGCATCTCGATAATTTGGTCCTAACCTAAACTTTAACCCAAAGCAAATAAAAAGAAATAGCTTAAATTTTAATTTTTTTAAACAAATTTGTCTTGAACAATTTTGGCATAGAAAGTTAAAACTAAATCATACTCGGTCTGACGCTGCTCAGCTGCGATGAAACGAGGCGTTCTTCTATGAACTATCTCGCTTACGTACACTCGACTTATCGGACTATTCCGCCGAAGCAAACTAGCAAGCGCACCATCGAAACTTACCTTCGGACTTCCGATCGGACCCACCTTCGGGCTCCCCTTAGGCGATGGCGGACAATTCAGCGAAGGACTCCTCGGTGCTGGGGCCATGTTTGCCGCGGCGGGCGTGGAATACGAAGACTTCGGCAGCGTGACGACTTTGCGCGCGCTGCGCGTCGAACTACTGCGCGAGAACCGCCCTATCGAGCTGTCTCCGCCCCCGTTGCTAGTCTTCATCTCGAGTGGGCGGAGCTACCGGTCAAGCGGCACCAATCAAACGGCAGGCTGGGCCTCGGAGACGGAGAGGGACGCGCGCGAACATCCTCCGTAAAAACCTGCAACAAGAAAGGAAAACTAATACAGTGGACCCCCGATAATCCGGCTCCTGTCTAATCCGGGGCGCTCCCTGTAATCCGACATGTCTTTGAATATGTACTACATACATACGTATTTGACAATCTTTGCTAATGTAGATCACGCAGGTTTGAACAGGTTACAACTTGTACGCGCCACCTGTTATCGTGCTCGACGCGTAAGCATTGTTATACTTAAGTTTGAATTTGACTACTGGTGATAGCGGTACGGCCTAGCGTGCGTTCATTGTTTACTATACTAAGTGACATATAAATCCGAACACCCAGTTTAAATGGTTTTATTTTAATAAAATTTTGTATAAGTACTTAATGAAGCATAATAAGTAAATGATAAAAATTTCAAAATGATTGCACTGCTTTAAAGCCCTTTGACCTTTAATAATGTGTGGATGCACCCTGATGTGCTACGCATTCTCCAACGCGCCTAGGCATGCTTCTGATCAGGTGGTCAATGTCCTCCTGTGGTATCTCATTCCAGGCATCCACCAACTCCTCTCGAAGTGCTTCTAGAGTCTGAGGAGGACGTTGCAAATTTAGCAATCTCCTACCCATCATATACCACACGTGCTCAATTGGGGATAAGTCGGGAGATCTTGGTGGCCATGGTAACAAAGTGACATCATTATGTTGAAAGAAGTCTATTGTGACTCTTGCAACATGTGGTCGGGCATTATCCTGTTGGAAAGTTGGATCTGCCAGGGTGTCAAGATAGGGTAAAAGATGGGGTTCTAGAACTTCGTGGATATAACGCTGCGCGTTCATGTTACCTCTGATGAAGATTAAAGGTGACCTGGAACCATAAGCTATAGCACCCCAAACCATAACTCCAACAGTGTGATGAACATGTCTTTCAACAAAAAAACTGTGGATTCCTCCTTTCACCACGTCGCCTTCTAACCCTGGCACGACCATCGTGCATGCCTAAAAAAAATCGAGACTCGTCACTAAAGACAATACTGTTCCATTCCTGATCCCAGAGTGACCGTTGTCTGCACCACTCAAGGCGATTACGTCGGTGTTCTCGAGTTAAAGGGAGGACCCAGTGTGGCCGGTATGAAAACAAGCCAAAACTTCTCATTCGTCGGTAAACACTTCGCATGCCAATAGGTCTTCCGTGTTCTGCAAACCATTCATTTGCAATGGACGTGGTAGTGGAGAAACGGTCCCTTAAGGCCAATAATAATCTTAGGCGGCGATCTTCACGGTCTGTTGTTCTACGGCGGCGTCCAGTGCCACTTGCTCTTTGCCTACGGCCTTCTCGAAGCCATGCCTGACAACACCTAACCACAGTGTCTACACTTCTTTGCACTCTAACTGCAATTGCCCGAAAAGAAAGTCCAGCTTCCCGAAGTCCCACTATACGGCCCCTATCAAACTCACTAAGTTGACGAAATCGTACAGGTCTCCGTACTCTAGGCATCGTAACCGATCGTAAAGGATGTCAAGAACCAAAATCCGCCAACGTTGATTCTTTACTGCGGCTGAAATATTCATTTTTAGAGCATTAGTGAATTAAAAAAAAAGCAGTATAAAAACCGGAATGTCCAACTGATAAGGCTGAACATTTTTTCACTTGTTATTTACAGTAAGATAAATACATTCACCAACTTTTATTAAAATAAAACCATTTAAACTGGGTGTTCGGATTTATATGTCAGTTAGTATATGTTGTTTTAATAGAAAACGTGCTATTGATTCTGCTTATATCAATCATTCCTGCACCTACGTCTGTTGGGCATAAAAGCTGTATACCAAACGGAACGCTTCATGCGGAACAGCTGTATTACTTCTCTATCCGAAATAACTCTGAGAACAGTAACGAATCATTGTTATTGATTTGGTATTTGAGCAAACACAGGTTAGGCCAAAGAAAACATAGCAATTATAAATTTTCTATGAATCGAGTATGTAGAATAATATCCCTATAAATTGGTTAAAGCTATTTTAAATAACTAATACAGATGGTTCCAAACTTATTGAATGAACCTGTGTCAATAAAAGATTCTGATATACAGTAATGGACATGGAAATGAATATTTACCTAAATACCTTTAGAAAACGAATTCGTACTTCATTGCTCCATAAACAAATGCGTAATTAGTAGAAAAACTAAATTCCTTGTTTTTACATTATCTGCAATGAACACAATACAAGTCTGAATATAAGCACTTTTTTATGAGGGACAAAAATATGTAGACAAATTCTTTTCAACATTAGTTTAGTACAGTTTCGTGTCAGAAGAGGATTATGTAGTTTGTGTTCATCAAGTATTGTGGAATAAGTTGAGTGATTTTAATCGATGCCGCGTGGTCCAGGAATCTCTTTCGGTGTGAAAACTAAGATCATTGAATTATACAAAGATGGTCAAAGTCAAGTCGACATTGCCAAAAATTTGAAGCTGAAGCGTAAAGCAGTTTGGGCAATATTGAAGCCTCTAAGACATTGATTCCCAAAGTGGTCTATATCGACCCCTAGGGGTCTATGACAACCTGCAAGGGGTCTACATCAGCGAAAAAAAATTTGGGTGTCCATGAAATGAATATGGGGGTCCACGATAGTGGATCTCAACACATACACTGATAGTACCTATTTACTTACATCATACTATCTTATAATATCAAAACATATACATTATTTATAAAAGTACCTATGAAGTAAAAAATTTATTATATATGTTTATAAAATTGTGTAAGTTGTAGGATGTTGTTATTCGCTTTATGGTCGCAATACATTTTGAACTTGTGAAAACCTGAGAGTCGCAGTCTTAGAACTTCGCCACCTTGCACTGACTTGTTCAATTCGTCACTCTATAAATACGAATGTGGGACAAATACGTTTATTCGTTTCCTGAATCTTGAAAAGGAAAGTGCTAAGAAAATATTTTAAAAAATATAAACAGATAGTATATTAAACAAATTATAGTGACTCAGTGTTATTTTGTTTGAGAGTGCGTACATTATTTTTTATTAAATTTTAGTTTTGTACTCGTAGTTAGCAAAGATAGATAAATTCGCCAATCATGACTTTAGTTATTATGTAGTAGTTAAATATTCAATCATGCAAAATTACACGAGTACTCCTAAATAGTTTCTTTTCGAAACTTTTAGCAATCGGTAATATAATTACAGTGCAATCTCCGTAATTCGAGCTAATTGTTGCAAAAAGATGTTCGAATTATGGAATGTTTTCGGAAAAATCAAAAAACATTTTTAATATACAGCTGCTGGATTTTCTTATTTAAATAATTTAATTTTGCCCACAGATGACTGATGCCATGTCCGAATCTAAAAAGAAATGTAGACAGTACAGTGTTGATTATTTGAAATTTGGCTTCATTCTATCATTGCCGGACAAACAATCGCCTATGTGCCTTTTATGCAACAAAGTTTTGGGCAATGACGCTATGAAACCAATTAAACTGCAAGATCATCTGAGAAGATGCCACCCTGATAAAACAGAGAAAGATTTAAAATACTTTCAAACACTCAAAGATAAATTTCAGAAGAGACCTACACTGGACAGAATGTTCGCTTCGACGTCACAAAGAAATGATGATGGTTTGCGGGCGTCTTACAATATCTCGTTACTTATAACAAAATCCGGAAAACCGCATACTATCGGAGAGAAGTTAATTTTGCCAGCTGTTGAAGAGGTTTTAAAAACTGTTTTACACAAACCTGCATCTGATATCATTAAAAGAATTCCCTTAAGCAACAATACTGTTGAAACCCGTATTGATGAAATGAGTTCTGATATTGAAAGCTTCTTATGTAATTATTTGCAAACGACCCATTTCTCTATTCAATTGGACGAGTCAACTTTACCTGATAATGCAGCATTATTATTGGCATATGTTCGTTTTATTATGAATCAAGAAATCTACGAAGAACTGCTCTTCGCAAGAACTTTGATAACCGACACTAAAGGTGAATCAATATTTCATGTTTTGAAGGATTACTTCATTGAAAAAGCAATTCCTTTATCAAATATAATATCAGTAGCTACAGATCGTGGATTTATAAGCTATTTAAAACAAAATGTGTCAGGGGTGTTAACAATACATTGCGTCATTCATCGACAACTTTTAGTTGCTAAAAATTTGAGTGTTAGATTGCATGAATCACTTCATTTAGTCATTGATGCAGTAAACCGAAAGCGAAGCAACGCGTTGAATACGCGGTTATTTGCGCAGTTGTGTGAAGAAAATGACGAACACTTTCATCAATTACTCCTTCACACTGAAGTACACTGGCTGTCGAAAGGCTTATGTTTGACAAGATTCTTTGCACTTTTTGAGACTATTTTAGAATTTCTGGATACTAAAGATAAAATTTTAAAAGAAAATTTCATGAAGAGGAAAACAGACATCCCCTATTTAACGGATTTGTTTACAGAATTTAATATGGTTAATTTGCAATTACAAGGCGTCAGTTTAAATTTGATTAAAACAAAGTCCATCTTATCAGCGTTTCTTGCCAGAGTTAAACTTTTGAAGCAAAATATTGGACGGGGCGAATTTTCTCAGTTCCCCAATTTGTCACAGACAAGCTGCCAGGAAGATGACGTTTCAACTTACGTTCAACATTTAAATGCCCTCTATTCAGATTTTTAATCTAGGTTTGAGGATATTTTGCCTATGGTAATACCACCGTGGATAATTAATCCATATGGTGACATAGAAGAAACGAATGTCATATTAAAAGAGAAACTGACTGAACTAAGTACAAACGAAGATTTTAAGGTTCGGTTTAAAAACGGATATCAGCAATTCTGGCTGCAAAACAACATACCCGTTACTTATCCCGTATTATGGAATATAGCTAGGAAATTTTTAATTTCCTTTCCATCGTCATACCTAGTGGAAAGGGGGATCAGCGCTGTTAACAATCTCCTAACGAAAAAAGAAACAGACTGGACATCATTAGCCGAGGAGATTTAAGATTAACCCTTACAAAATTGACGCCAAATGTTGATAATTTATTATTAAAGCATCAGGTTCATCCTTCTCACTAAAAATATTGACTTATTGCTTATGTTATTTTATTTATAGTTTATTTTATGTTTATTGATGTCTGACCAATAAATGCCCGCATTGGGAATAAGTGCCAACATTGATTTTTTTAAGGAACCCCCCTTTACAGAAAAAATTTTGTTTTAATTATTCTGAAAATTCAAGGATAGGTACACACTAAAATTCGTTAACTTTTTGCCTATTTTTAGATAACTTAAACGTATAAGAAGCGGAATTTAATCAAACTAACAGTGAAATTATTGTCGAATATATGTTCATGTTATAATTAATAAACGAACTCGCTTATTGTACTATTTTAAGTAAAACACTTTTTTTTAATATTTTTCACTTTTCTTAATTTTGTCTCTCTTATTTTTTTTTCAATGCGGGCACTTATTTTCAATGCGGGCACTTATTGGTCAGACACCTGTTTATTTAATGTTACGTATATTTTACATAACAGATACAAAATTATATTTTTTCATAAATCATACCAATGCGTTTAATTTTTTCGAGAAAATTAACCATTTCTGTCGGAATGTCGAAAAAGCCCTCTAGCGGCCACGTGTGAAACTAACAAAACTTCATGTATTATAACATTTGTAACCCAAGAATAGCTCTTTTCAACCAGCCCAAGTGTGTTAAAATCGGCTTAGCCGTTTCGAAGATACAGAGTGTTTCTTACGGAAACATTTGGATACCCCCCACCACTCTATTTTCAAAGATACAGCAACAATTGTCAAACAAAAAAAGTTCCAAATATCATAGACTTTAAAGATAATGTATTTTTGCTAGGCTAATATAGCGGAAAAGTCAGAAACATCACTTTTTTAGATTCAGTATTGCAGTTACGCCCCCTGGCGACTGTTTCAGTAACTTCAAAATGTTTTCCAAGTGTTTCTCTTGCCGTTTTAGTAATTGCAAGCCTCTACGATGGATAGGTTCCCGGATATAGTACCTCGCATTCTTAGTTGTCCACCCTGTATATGAAAGAGATGTGAGAGGGCTATTGTACACGCAAGCAAAAATAAAGAAATTGCTGTAACCTGTTCATAAAGTATCTTCGGTACAAGTTGGCCGATCGAGGACAAAAAGGGAGCTAGGAACGTGTATAACATAAAAATCAAATAGATCAAGCTAGTGAAACATAACGCTACAGAACCTGAACTTGGAGCTTGTCAAAATGTAGAAAATGATCCAAGGAGGCATCTTTGTACGAAAACAATTTGTTATTAATTATATTAATTCAGGATTCTAATAAAGATTTTTGTGATTACAAAAGATATACTAAATGACATATAAATCCGAACACCCAGTTTAAATGGTTTTATTTTAATAAAAGTTGGTGAATTTATTTATCTTACTGTAAATAACAAGTGAAAAAATTTTCAGCCTTATCAGTTGGACATTCCGGTTTTTATACTGCTTTTTTTTAATTCACTAACGCTCTAAAAATGAATATTTCAGCCGCAGTAAAGAATCAACGTTGGCGGATTTTGGTTCTTGACATCCTTTACGATCGGTTACGATGCCTGGGGTACGGAGACCTGTACGATTTCGTCAACTTAGTGAGTTTGATAGGGGCCGTATAGTGGGACTTCGGGAAGCTGGTTTTTCTTTTCGGGCAATTGCAGTTAGAGTGCAAAGAAGTGTAGACACTGTGGTTAGGTGTTGTCAGGCATGGCTTCGAGAAGGCCGTACGCAAAGAGCAAGGGGCACTGGACGCCGCCGTAGAACAACAGACCGTGAAGATCGCCGCCTAAGATTATTGGCCTTAAGGGACCGTTTCTCCACTACCAGGTCCATTGCAAATGAATGGTTTGCAGAACACGGAAGATCTATTGGCATGCGAAGTGTTTACCGACGAATGAGAAGTTTTGGCTTGTTTTCATACCGGCCACACTGGGTCCTCCCTTTAACTCGAGAACGCCGACGTAATCGCCTTGAGTGGTGCAGACAACGGTCACTCTGGGATCAGGAATGGAACAGTATTGTCTTTAGTGACGAGTCTCGATTTTGTTTAGGCATGCACGATGGTCGTGCCAGGGTTAGAAGGCGACGTGGTGAAAGGAGGAATCCACAGTTTTTTGTTGAAAGACATGTTCATCACACTGTTGGAGTTATGGTTTGGGGTGCTATAGCTTATGGTTCCAGGTCACCTTTAATCTTCATCAGAGGTAACATGAACGCGCAGCGTTATATCCACGAAGTTCTAGAACCCCATCTTTTACCCTATCTTGACACCCTGGCAGATCCAACTTTCCAACAAGATAATGCCCGACCACATGTTGCAAGAGTCACAATAGACTTCTTTCAACATAATGATGTCACATTGTTACCATGGCCACCAAGATCTCCCGACTCATCCCCAATTGAGCACGTGTGGGATATGATGGGTAGGAGATTGCTCAATTTGCAATGTCCTCCTCAGACTCTAGAAGCACTTCGAGAGGAGTTGGTGGTTGCCTGGAATGAGATACCCCAGGAGGACATTGACCACCTGATCAGAAGCATGCCTAGGCGCGTTGGAGAATGCGTAGCACATCAGGGTGCATCCACACATTATTACAGGTCAAAGGGCTTTAAAGCAGTGCAATCATTTTGAAATTTTTATCATTTACTTATTATGCTTCATTAAGCACTTATACAAAATTTTATTAAAATAAAACCATTTAAACTGGGTGTTCGGATTTATATGTCACTTAGTATATATGCCAAAAAATATTAAAATCGGATAAACATACGTACGTGTTTACCTTTTTTTCTCACTCAGTATATATCGCAGTCAAATCGCGCTAGTTTGAGCTTGTCTATTTACCGCGTGGATGTTGCGGTCTTTCCGCGTTGGTCTGGGGCAGCCTTTACGCTCGCGAAATCGATCAGGGAAGAGTTATATAGCCAGCATTGTATATTGCAATGCGTAAATACTCGCAGAGCTTGCGCATATCGCGAAAACATTGATAAATCATGACTTCTCCCATTCTGGAATAAGCATGCATTCATTGTTTTCGCCATCCTTTTGTTAAGCCTCAGCCATGAATACCTTCGTCAAGGCAAGGGGAGAAATCTTAATAATTCACCAGCTAGGATTCCCTACATGCTCGCTTACTTAACACTCGTAGTGTAGTTCGTACGTACGTTTGTAGAAGACGAAGAGAGATTACCGCGCCATCTCGTAAATATTTCATTGAATCCTTTTCACTTCCGTAGCCTACTGGCGCGAAAGTAATGCAATCGCGAACATTTTCGACAATGTGATATGTTTTTTGGATGTCCGTCTGTCAGCTTATTTTGTAATCGCCTATAGCTTGAGAAGCATCGCTCGTATTTCGATGAAATTTTCACACAAGGTTACTGCTATGTCAAGAATGAAAAAGCTTTATAGTTTTTCAAAATCGGTATAGTGCTGGTGGAGCTAGAGGCAAAAACATGGAAAAAAAATAAAAATCCACCGAAACACAAAGGGTCCTGATAATTTTTAGATTTTTTTTACCTTCTATTACCAAGCAGCTGATAATCTCAGTGATACTATGCACCTGCTAGTCATAATAAGTTACACATATTTTTCCTACATCTGTCATGGAAACAGAAATATGTTAGATTCGTTTTGTATAGGTCGAAGAATCACCTAATCACGATTCGATTTCGCCTTTTGAAACGATTTGACTCACCTCTTTTCTCCTCCAACAGAGGCGTTGGAAGTATAGAGTCAATCTACTTCACGCCATTTTTCTCAACTTCTTGGGAATACTTGGAAATCTTGAAAATATACGTTTTAGTTTTAAACTATTTTTTCTGGAATTCATTTTATTCATCAAAATCAAATCACGCTTTTTGAAGATAATACAAAATATCAGTCAGGTGCTGTTGCGTCTGGTAAAACTTCCGATTTCACTGTTTTTTCTCTTAAAACTTTTAGAGGGTAGTCTGATAGATTACTTAGAAACAAAAAAAGTGTGGATGAAGCACGCTTTTCATGAAAAAATTTTCCCAAAACATTGTATTTTTAGCTGTTCTTTCCATCATCATTTCGACCGACATCTATTTGCCTTATGACGTCTGTGCGTATGTCACATATGAGAGGCGCTTGCCTGCGGTGTTGCCGGCTCGGGCTCCGCAAAGTTGTAAATTTATATACATATGTATATTAATTAATGAATCGCAAAAACGAAAAACCGAAACAAACAACAGTAGCAAAATAAAAGGCGATTCCTAATAAGTATAAATCAAAAAATAACAGTAGTAAGCTAAAAAATGATAAATTATAAATAATTATAAAAAACAAAAAATAAAAACGGTAGTAAAACAAAAACTAATTCCATGTAATTATAAAAATCAAAAAATAACAAACAGCAGTAAAATAAAAAGTAGTAAAGCAAACGAGAACAATTCCATGTTGAATAAAAAGCAATTCTAAGTAACAACACAAAACAAAAAGTAAAAACAGTAGTAAAACGAAGAACAATTTCATTCCATCCAAAATGCTTTTTATTTTATTGTTTGTTATTTTTTGTTTTTTTATAATTAAATGGAATTGTTTTTCGTTTTACTACTGTTTTAATTTTTTATTTTTTATAATCACTTAGAATTGCTTTTTATTTTAATGCTGTTTGTTATTTTTTGTTTTATACTTAGTAAGAATCACTTTTAATTTTACTACTGTTGTTTGTTTCAGTTTTTTGTTTTTGTGTTTCATTAATATAAATGTATATAAGTTTTCCACTTTTCATATTTTTCCCTAAATACGGAGCCCAATCCGGCAACACCGCAGGCAAGCGCCTCTCATATATGACATATCCACAGACGTCAGCGTCATATGGTAGATGGCGGTGGAAATAATGGGGGAATCAGCTGCTAAAAAATACAGTGTTTTGGGAAAAATTTTAACGAAAAGTGTGCTTCATTCACACTTTTTATGATGTAAAATAATTTATCAGACTACCCTCTATAAGTCTCAAGTGAAAAAACAGTGAAATCCGAAGTTCTACAAGACGCAAGAGTACCTATCGGTCAAATGTGAGTAAGTAATACTAATAACAAAAGGCATATTTTCTGTTTAAATGCATATTCACTATGGGTGTATACGAAAAGACAATTAATAGAAGCAGGCCATGGAATACAACAAAATAAATACCAAGACATAAATACTTCTCATGTCAATAGTTGTCCATAGTTGCGCGTTATTTTGAGCAATTTTCGTGCTTACCAAATACGTTTTGCGAACGATGAATCTGTGTGAACAATGGACAAAAATTGTAGCAGGTCGAGCGGGGAGAGCAGTTGCCCTTCTCCGAGCAAGAGAGACAACAGGTGACGTGACAATCGTCTTCCGGGATTTTGATAATTACCGGGTTCTATGTTTTTTAGTTTAGTGGTTTATTTTTGTGCCTTACCACCATTAAACTTTCTTAGCTATATCGCCGTCGTTATTACTGAACACCCAGGAAAAAGAAAACCGTGAGCGATATCGTGTGGGCTTGGATCTACTTCATTTGGCGCCCAACTCGAGGCAGTAAAACGGCGTAGCGCGATACGATTGCAAGGTGGTAGATAGAGAAGGAGCGAGACGCGACGAAAACGATACGCGTAGGTGAAGACGGTAGATTCTCGCGGTACGACGCGATGCAGGAATAGGCGTTGAGGCGTTGCTGTGTTCAAGCGCTACGAGCCAGGCGGTGTTGCCGGTTGTAAGAGGAGTAAGCAGATCTGGGTGAGAAGTCATCTTCACTTTTGTACGAGCACCGAGGCGGTAGCAGAGAAGCACTGAGGCGTTAAGAGATAGCTGGTGGAGCAGAGGGGGGATATGAACGATTATTTACTGTGTCGAAACAGTCATTGTAAAAAAACTTTTATTTATTTTACTATACTGTACGATGGATCGTATACTGTATTACAACAAGCGGGACCCAACTCTTATGTCATTGGACATCTTGATGGTAAGATTCTTTCTAAGGAAAATGTGATCAATCTCAAAGCATATAAGCAGCCCAGCGATGTTGTTCTGGAGTAATGTTCCCGGTAGTGCCTTGCACCCTCTGCTCTGTTTCGAGACTTAAATCTATGTTACCTCGAAGTGGGGGGTTGTGGAGTGGTTCAGTGCGGCAACTCGGCAACAGTGGACAAAATTGTAGCAGGTCGAGAGAAGGAGTTGCCCTCGCCATCAAGAGAGGCAACAGGTGACGTGACAATCGTCTTCCGGGATTTTGATAATTAGCGGGTTCTATGTTTTTTAGTTTAGTGGTTTATTTTTGTGCCTTACCACCATTAAAGTTTCTTAGCTATATCGCCGTCGTTATTACTGAAACCCGGGAAAAAGAAAACCCTGAGCGATATGGTGTAAGCTTGAATTCAGAATGCCGCAGAAGCATGGAAAACGTCTATTATTTGCTTTTCGTGCCGTTGAATAACTTGTGGGATATTTTTCCTCAAATTCACTAGCCATCAGTCCAATAAATCCAATTTAAAAAATATTGAAATATTGGAAATTATAAATAAAAAAGCGAGCATTTCCAATTTTTTGTTAAGACACCGACACAAACAAATCGTTTATCGATATTCATGTCTAATACTACAGTCTTCTTTTCAAATAAATTCCCCTCACTCAGGCCTCAATCAATAGCGATGAACTCCGTCGGTGAAAAGTTTTGGTTGAATCGCGGGAAATATGAATAACTTGTACTTCGGGGCGTAATTTCTAGGGAAAATGGAAAAAGTTTCGCAGCAGTCTTCCACGAATTAAGGGCGGTCGTATGCACCGACAGCGCGGGGGAGGCAGCTGAAAGGCGGTCAGGTTTGGAGAGAGCGTCATCATCTCCTTGGAACTTGAGGATTATGGACAAGTTTTAGAGAAAACGATATACAGGTCGGCGGAGAATAAAAATTGATGTGTGCTGAGGGTCCCACTATAATATTCCTCGTCTTTTTTCCCGCTGAAGATGAATCTAAAGTCAAGATTGGGAACAGATGGACAAATATGGAAGTAATTTAGACATCCGAATTAAATATTTGCTATTTTCTTTATCGGTAGCTGAATGCAAACAATACTCTGTACATTTATGTAATTTGGGGTACTTAATTTGAATATCATCGTGAGAAAACCTCAACAGGTCATGGTGCAAAATTCGGGGTGAAAAATCGATGAAGAAGCAGTTGCCCATTGCTATCCGTGAATCCAATAACTACTGGGCGCGCCAGCTATTACTTTTTTTTACCTACATATAAGTTTATGTGTTTCCATGTGAGACAAAAGTCATGCGGTATGCATAAATGAACTGTCAAAGGTATGCGATTTATAGTCATGGATTCGTTTAAAACACAACAACGCATTTTCATCAAGACGGAGCAACGGCTCACACATCTCGCCAAACAATCGCCTTATTGCACACGAAATTCCAAGACCGCATAATTTCACGAAATTCAGATGTCAGTTGGCCCCCGAGATTGTGCGATTTAACACCTCTTGATTATTTTCTTTGGGGATTTTTTAAAGGAAAAATGTATGCGAGTGGTTCCCGGACAATTCAAGACGTAAAGCGCAATAGTCGGACTGAAATTGCGGCCATAGACCCGATTATTCTGGGAAAATTCATTGAAAATTTTGATGTTCGGATGTTAGCCTGTAAGCGAAGAAGCGGTGGTCACATGACTGATGTAATTTTTCAAACATAAATGGCATAAGCCAACATTCATTAATCAATAAAAAAATTCGATTTCACCTCGTAAAAAGCGTGTTGATTTTTCAAATAGAAAAAAAGTAATAGATGACGCACCCTGTATATTGACGTCGAATTCAGAATCTACGTACTCGATTTACCTAGAAAACAAGCTTTCAACCAGATCACTGATGCGTGACAGGTTTTTGAAATTTCTAATTACTCGTTAATGTTATTTAGTATTTGTTGATGTTACATAATTAGTAATAAAAAAAATAAATAAAATAATATTCTGAGTGACAACAGTGTTAACCACCCATGTATGTTTATTAGAATTCAATAATTTTTCAGATATCGATTTATCTTGCCATGAACAACAAGTGAAATATACTAAGTGACATATAAATCCGAACTCCCAGTTTAAATGGTTTTATTTTAATAAAAGTTGGTGAATGTATTTATCTTACTGTACATAACAAGTGGAAAAATTTTCAGCCTTATCAGTTGGACATTCCGGTTTTTATACTGCTTTCTTTTAATTCACTAACGCTCTAAAAATGAATATTTCAGCCGCAGTAAAGAATCAACGTTGGCGGATTTTGGTTCTTGACATCCTTTACGATCGGTTACGATGCCTAGAGTACGGAGACCTGTACGATTTCGTCAACTTAGTGAGTTTGATAGGGGCCGTATAGTGGGACTTCGGGAAGCTCGACTTTCTTTTCGGGCAATTGCAATTAGAGTGCAAAGAAGTGTAGACACTGTGGTTAGGTGTTGTCAGGCATGGCTTCGAGAAGGCTGTACGCAAAGAGCAAGGGGCACTGGACGCCGCCGTAGAACAACAGACCGTGAAGATCGCCGCCTAAGATTATTGGCCTTAAGGGACCGTTTCTCCACTTCCAGGTCCATTGCAAATGAATGGTTTGCAGAACATGGAAGACCTATTGGCATGCGAAGTGTTTACCGACGAATGAGAAGTTTTGGCTTGTTTTCATACCGGCCACACTGGGTCCTCCCTTTAACTCGAGAACACCGACGTAATCGCCTTGAGTGGTGCAGACAACGGTCACTCTGGGATCAGGAATGGAACAGTATTGTCTTTAGTGACGAGTCTCGATTTTGTTTAGGCATGCACGATGATCGTGCCAGGGTTAGAAGGCGACGTGGTGAAAGGAGGAATCCACAGTTTTCTGTTGAAAGACATGTTCATCACACTGTTGGAGTTATGGTTTGGGGTGCTATAGCTTATGGTTCCAGGTCACCTTTAATCTTCATCAGAGGTAACATGAACGCGCAGCGTTATATCCATGAAGTTCTAGAACCCCATCTTTTACCCTATCTTGACACCCTGGCAGATCCAACTTTCCAACAAGATAATGCCCGACCACATGTTGCAAGAGTCACAATAGACTTCTTTCAACATAATGATGGCACATTGTTACCATGGCCACCAAGATCTCCCGACTTATCCCCAATTGAGCACGTGTGGGATATGATGGGTAGGAGATTGCTCAATTTGCAACGTCCTCCTCAGACTCTAGAAGCACTTCGAGAGGAGTTGGTGGTTGCCTGGAATGAGATACCACAGGATGACATTGACCACCTGATCAGAAGCATGCCTAGGCGCGTTGGAGAATGCGTAGCACATCAGGGTGCATCCACACATTATTAAAGGTCAAAGGGCTTTAAAGCAGTGCAATCATTTTGAAATTTTTATCATTTACTTATTATGCTTCATTAAGTACTTATACAAAATTTTATTAAAATAAAACCATTTAAACTGGGTGTACGGATTTATATGTCACTTAGTATATATTTGCAAATTGCACCGTTGAGTACATTTCTTTGTCACAAATATTCGTTCAGGTCCCGCCTCGAGATAAATTTAGTCAAGGCTAAATTAGCTCCCTAATATTGTAAGCAGCACCGCTAAATTACAACAAAATTAGGTAAAGGATATTCAAGATATTTACGAAGAACGAATAATCATCTTACACTTTTGCCTCATATTTCGAAAACGCCATTATTGTTCACGCAAAAACTGGAGTAATCACGCTGTGTTCCAGACCTAATTCTTACCGCAATAACATCGCAATGCAGTCATTCGGAGACGCAAAATCCTCCAGGAACACGAAACGCGATTCGCATTAATATCCCCATTAATAAAACACTCCATTATCTGGAGAATAATTAATTCGGCCAAGGAAGCTGGATGTGTCAGTCTCATTATTTTCGTTCAACAGCTCAAATTAAATCGCTGGCAAGCCGCGTGCTGGTCCTGATAGCTCCGACACCTTTCGCACTCTAGAGAAATGGACGTACAATGAAAAATTAGCTTTTGCGTATCCAATAACTGACACTGATTGACGAAGATTCTGAAACTGTAGCGATTCAAAGAAAATACGACTGATTGAAGGCAGTGGCGTAGATATCAGTAGGCTACCACCTATTTAGTCCAGGAAGTCTCTTTGCATCCTCTTGAAAAAATATTCTTGAGAATGTCGCGAGCTTAAACCACACGTGTCCGCAAAGTTGGGGTTTTCCTTTACACGACTTGTAGATCTTGAAAACATAAGCAATTTTTCTTAGTACCATATACACCAATGTCTTAAGGGAACCGAGATAAAGGGCTCTGCAACATCAAAAATATCTGAATACCGTCCTGTAGCCGCGACTCGCGACATCCCCAACTGGTACTAGGACACTAGCTCAACCCGACGACAGAACTGGGTCGGGGTCAGTGTGCCAGGTCAGTATGCAACCTTCAACCGACGGTTACGGTCACGCGTGTAGAGGTAAACGAACCCCTTAAACGATTGCGTTTCAAAAAACAACAAGCACTAGAGACGTGGCTAGAGAAGTGCAAGTATCAAAATCTAAAGTGTGGCAAACGCTGCGTGAAGAGGGGCTGTATCCGTTTCACGTCCAACGTGTACAAGCCCTTCAACCTGACGATTTTCCAGCAAGAGTGCGGTTTTGTGAGTGGTTGTTGCATCAACATGACAACAATCCGGACTTTTTGAAGTGCATATTGGTGACAGACGAATCTACGTTCACGCGTAATGGGGTGAATAAATTTCGCAACACCCATGTTTGGTCAGTAGAAAATCCGCACGCTGTCCGTCGGACACATTTTCAACAAACATGTTCTGTGAATGTTTGGGCTGGCATGGTGAACGGTATACTCATTGGACCATTTATTCTCCCAAATCGATTGGACAGGATGCAATACCTAGACTTTTTACGCAACACTTTGCCTTCCTTGTTTGCCTGCGTCTGCTCGGTAGCGCATCAGCTGGTTTCATTTTCTGTTGGAGCGGTATGATTTCGGGCAGAGACGTACTTAGCCCTTCTCGTCAAGTGGAGAGTGAGTACGTTTTCCTTTATTTTTTTTTACTTGGTCGCCCTCGTTTCACTACACATTACCTTTCTTATTTCAAGGGTAGTTGTTTCTGAAGAGGAAAACCGCAACTTTGCGGACACCCTGTATAATACTGTAACAAGAATGAATAGTACCGTTAGCGCCATCTGCTGGAGACCGTGCCAGAGACTCTCCTTCGGTGGCGACATCTGTTGAAGACCGTGTCAGTGACTCGCCACCTGGATCGACGCGAAGACGCGAAGTGACCTCGAACATTCTAGACTGCCGCTTCGTGGCTCGCCGGAATCTTCTCGAATCAGCGGTGCGGACTATATAGGGACGGCCGAGAGATGGAAGCAGGGTAGAACAGAGTAGATTAGAGAAGAGCGGAGTATACTTCAGTCAATGGCGCGACATAATAATTAGTCAGACATAAATAGTGGGTCCATAAATGTTCCATCTAGTCAAGATAAATAAATTAATGTATTAATATTATTGAAATTTCTACTGTTTCTTATAACAAAACCAAGATTTTTAAAGGCTTTTGCTATTATTGCATTGATGTGATCAATAAAAGAAGGCTTTAAATCGAATAATACGCCAAAATCCTTGACGATATTAACACGACAAAGAACATTGCTACCAATTTCAAAATTGAAAGATGTCGGTTCCACCCTGTATATTGGCCACCCAACATTTTAGGGATAGTAAATTTTCCAAAAAACTATAGGCAAACTCCCATCACTACCATCAAAGACTGAGTTCAGATTTTATTTTTACCTCGGCCTTTATGAAATACGTATTACGGTTCAGTATAAATCACGGTGATATTGAATTTCATGGAGGCCCCTTTATTCTCTTCTCTAGCCGCCAGCTTCAGCTGCATATACACCAAAACATGATATTTCAATGGATGCGCTGCTCCATAACTCAGAGGCCGTGTAATGTCCCACGGATTTTCCTTGACACAGCGTTTGCATCATTTTTCACATGCACGTTATATTTTGTATTGCTCATGCTTCATGTGTTCAGTACTGTAATGCTTTACGTAAAAAATATTCTAGGAGTTTATCTTTTTTATTTCTCTTGTTATTTAATTTCTTGGTGTCCGTCCATTGTACGTCACAAAATGCCATGTCATGTGTATAATTTTTATTATATACTGTATACAAAAAAACGTATACACCTACGTTTGTTATCCATTTATCTTGCCATGAACAACAACAAATGTATCTCAAAAAGAAAACTTTGAAACCATCTAACGAAGAAACGAAGCACCCTTGCGTAGAGGAAATCATGGCCAATCGACTTATTTTGAGTCTAAGGTCCGTATCGTCAGTCGTCCCTACAATTGTAGGGCGCCTTTATGGCCTCCTTGATTATCATAGTTTTCTACTTCTCCGTGTCAGCGCTCTATTCTGAGGTTATGTCACAAACATCTATTTGCATCAAATTGTGCTTGCTTTTGAGTTATATCATGTTTTATCAGCCTGAAATTTCCTACAATTTAAAAAGAAAACATATCTTCACAATAGAAGAGCGCTGACGCTGACACGGGACAAGTGTAAACTAGAAATTTTTGAAGGAGAAAAATGAGTATGACAATCAAGAAGGCCATAAACGCGCCCTACAATTGTAGGGACGACTGACGATACGGGCCTAAAAGTATCTACGTGATCGATATTCCAGCAACTCTCAAGTTCGTCACCGAATGTCAACAGATATTCCAGATTCACCTTATTAAAGTACTTGAAGTACAGTTGTTCTGGTTATTCGGCTTCCAAACTTCTCCATTAGTTGTGTGAAAACCTCATACCATTATTGTAAGACATTTGGGCTTTTAATTTTATTACCACTCTTTTTAGATGAGTTCCCGATTGATGTGGGTCGGTCCCACTCGAGAGCATAAGACGCGAACATTTATCTGTGAAAATAAAATCGATACTTTCCTGCTCCCACCAAATGTAACCTTTACACGACCGAGTTTTTCTGTCCAATCTGGTAAATTGATATTTTCCATCTAGCTTTCCATCGTAACATCGTACAAAATGGTTCATCAAGAAACCGACCAATAGGGGCATAAAAAGAAGTGAATGCCATCGCTAATGAAAAATGAAGTAAATGCTCACCGTAAGATATGAGATACGTAAAAAAGGGGTCAAGACTCGAACATCGGTCCGCAAGCTTTCTCTTGCTTGAGGTGGTTGGTCACGTTTTGGTATGTTGTTTTTCTATGGCCGCTGATTGGTTTTTTGTCATGGTCTGTAGTGGTGCAAACTTTATTAATGTCATTGTTAGGTTTTATATACTTCATTCAAGAATCTACGTTTTTTTCTGTCCAATTTTTTTGAATCTTATTTCCATACTTTCTAGACATATATCTATGTGACCAAGTTGAAGTATGTTTATGTTATGTCTTCGAAAAATAAAATACAGGGTGTCCGCAAAGTTGGGGTTTTCCTTTACACGACGTGTAGATCTTGAAAACATAAGCAATTTTTCTTAGTACCATATACACCAATGCCTTAAGGGAACCGAGATAAAGGGCTCTGCAACATCAAAAATATCTGAATACCGTCCTGTAGCCGCGACATCACCGACTGGTACAAGGTCACTGGCTCAACCCGACGACAGAACTGGGTCGGGGTCAGTGTGTCAGGTCAGTATGCAACCTTCAACCGACGGTTACGGTCACGCGTGTAGAGGTAATCGCGTAGACGAGAATCCCTCAATAAGCACTAGAGACGTGGCTAGAGAAGTGCAAGTATCAAAAACTAAAGTGTGGCAATCGCTGCGAGGGGCTGTATCCGTTTCACGTCCAACGTGTACAAGCCCTTCAACCTGACGATTTTCCAGCAAGAGTGCGGTTTTGTGAGTAGTTGTTGCATCAACATGACAATAATTCGGACTTTTTGAAGTGCATATTGGTGACAGATGAATCTACGTTCACGCGTAATGGGGTGAATAACTTTCGCAACACTCATGTTTTGTCAGTAGAAAATCCGCACGCTGTCCGTCGGACACATTTTCAACAAACATTTTCGGTGAATGTTTGGGCTGGCATGGTGAACGGTATGCTCATTGGACCATTTATTCTCCCATATCGATTGGACAGGATGCAATACCTAGACTTTTTACGCAACATTTTGCCTTCCTTTTGCCTGCGTCTGCTTGGTAGCGCATCAGCTGATTTCATTTTCTGTTGGAGCGGTATGATTTCGGGCAGAGACGTACTTAGCCCTTCTCGTCAACTGGAGAGTGAGTACTTTTTCCTTTATTTTTTTACTTGGTCGCCCTCGTTTCACTACACATTACCTTTGTTATTTCAAGGGTAGTTGTTTCTGAAAAGGTAAACCCCAACTTTGCGGACACCCTGTATAGTTTCAGAGAATATTATCTGATAACTTTTATACAAACTTTTTTTTCACGTCTTGCATAGCCCATGATATGTAGATAATTATATCCTGTCGATATGAAAGAAAAATTTTGAGATTGTTCTAAAATTAAACGAGATACTGTGGAAAAACGATGCAAAAATCTATTCATCGACGCCCTCTACTCGCTCCAAACTAATTTAAGTTTTTATCTGAATCTTCTATCTGAATAGCATATCTGTTAAGTGTAATGTGTTTAAATTATTTTTAATAATGGACCGTAGATCTTTTAAGAAAAATAATAACTTTGGAATTAGCGGGACTATGTTCTGTTGCATAATTTTCAATAATATTTAGGTCCTTTATTATCCCTACTCCCGAAATTTCTAAATTTTCATGATTGAAGCTATGATATAATTGTGAGTCGTCAGCAAAAAGCTGAATACTATAAAATGTCACAGCCCTGTTTATATCTGCTATGTACAAAATGAAGAGAAGTGCTCCAAGAACTGGTCCTTGAGGCACTCATGAGGAAATCAGACGTTTTGTCGAAAATTCTGAATCAACGACTACCTTTTGGGATCTATTTATGCAATATTTCTTGATTTAATATGAGAACTATAGGAGTCCATCTTTTTCAAATCTTTCTCTAGGTTGAGAGACATTCCACGACTGATTTCATGACTTCAAAAATGCCCTCTCATTGTTCCAATTTGTGCCAAAATCGGACCTTATATGCTGAGAATTTTTCCGCGCATACACGAAAAAAACCGAATTTTACCAAAAGCTTTTTCATTTTATCATTGAATAAATTTCCGGATCCGTCACTAAGCTAGCCAAGGTTCAATTTGAAAAACCCGGTGTAAAGACGTCTACAGAAATTTCATTGAGTTCCTTACATCATTTGTTTAATTATGTTCTTTGCTCTGTTTGTACACGACATATTAACAAAATGTCTCATCCAAAGCTCGCATGCCAAACGAGTTTTCATAAAACAAAATAACGTAGCATAAAATTTAAGAGAGATCTCATTTTAGTGTAAGTCCGCGTTGCTGCTGAAGCACAGTGACATAAAAGAATTCGCCCTAAAGCTGAACTTTTATTATATTTCCGCTCATAAAAACTTTAATAATTTCTATGGCGATATATATGAATATAATTTTACGTTTTTACGAATATGAAACCTGAATTTTAGTGTAATGTACTATGCCGTCAAAACAGAAAGAACAATGAATAACCAGTCAGAAGGATGATTATATTCTACACTTTTCTGTCAGTAGTAAAACCTTTTCAGTCCCAGCGCCAATATCTCGAAAAAGATACATTTTCGGACCTAATAAGGTCCGGATTCGGTTTCAGCGACCCGAAAAACGTACTAGAAAAATGCTTATGTTCACTTTCCCCACATTTTTTGTAACAATATATACTAAGTGACATATAAACCCAGTTTAAATGGTTTTATTTTAATAAAAGTTTGTGAATGTATTTATCTTACTGTAAATAACAAGTGAAAAAATTTTCAGCCTTATCAGTTGGACATTCCGGTTTTTATACTGCTTTTTTTTAATTCACTAACTCTCTAAAAATGAATATTTCAGTCGCAGTAAAGAATCAACGTTGGCGGATTTTGGTTCTTGACATCCTTTACGATCGGTTACGATGCCTGGAGTACGGAGACCTGTACGATTTCGTCAACTTAGTGAGTTTGATAGGGGCCGGATAGTGGGACTTCGGGAAGCTGGACTTTCTTTTCGGGCAATTGCAATTAGGGTGCAAAGAAGTGTAGACACTGTGGTTAGGTGTTGTCAGGCATGGCTTCGAGAAGGCCGTACGCAAAGAGCAAGGGGCACTGGACGCTGCCGTAGAACAACAGACCGTGAAGATCGCCGCCTAAGATTATTGGCCTTAAGGGACCGTTTCTCCACTACCAGGTCCATTGCAAATGAATGGTTTGCAGAACACGGAAGACCTATTGGCATGCGAAGTGTTTACCGACGAATGAGAAGTTTTGGCTTGTTTTCATACCGACCACACTGGGTCCTCCCTTTAACTCGAGAACACCGACGTAATCGCCTTGAGTGGTGCAGACAACGGTCACTCTGGGATCAGGAATGGAACAGTATTGTCTTTAGTGACGAGTCTCGATTTTGTTTAGGCATGCACGATGGTCGTGCCAGGGTTAGAAGGCGACGTGGTGAAAGGAGGAATCCACAGTTTTTTGTTGAAAGACATGTTCATCACACTGTTGGAGTTATGGTTTGGGGTGCTATAGCTTATGGTTCCAGGTCACCTTTAATCTTCATCAGAGGTAACATGAACGCGCAGCGTTATATCCACGAAGTTCTAGAACCCCATCTTTTACCCTATGTTGACACCCTGGCAAATCCAACTTTCCAACAAGATAATGCCCGACCACATGTTGCAAGAGTCACAATAGTCTTCTTTCAACATAATGATGTCACATTGTTACCATGGCCACCAAGATCTCCCGACTTATCCCCGTTTGAGCACGTGTGGGATATGATGGGTAGGAGATTGCTCAATTTGCAACGTCCTCCTCAGACTCTAGAAGCACTTCGAGAGGAGTTGGTGGTTGCCTGGAATGAGATACCATAGGAAGACATTGACCACCTGATCAGAAGCATGCCTAGGCGCGTTGGAGAATGCGTAGCACTTCAGGATGCATCCACACATTATAAAAGGTCGAAGGGCTTTAAAGCAGTGCAATCATTTTGAAATTTTTATCATTTACTTATATGCTTCATTAAGTACTTATACAAAATTTTATTAAAATAAAACCAATTAAACTGGGTGTTCGGATTTATATGCATATATGGCAACTAAAAATAAAATGCTTCCAATGAGGTTCTATCGTACGTATTTTGGGTCGCTCAAACCGAATCCGAAGTCATTTCACGCGTATCTGTTCCGGTTTGTCAAATATATCTATTTTGAATTTTAGATAAAAATTACAATTCCAAATTTATGCAATTTTAATGTGCTAAAAATCCATTTTTGTTATCGATGTGATCAAAGCTTTTTGCAATAAGGTAGTTTAGACGCTGAATATGGGTATCATTGTCAAAAAATCCAAAAGAACCATCGGACTGGATTTGGAGTAAAAACAAGTCAGTCGGGGCTAGCAGTGAATCCTAGCACTGAACTGACATCTAATTTGGAATCTACGCATAAATGCAATTATTATTATAAAAAAAACATTATTGGCTTTATTTTTGGTTCCAGCTCTTTTTCTGTAAAAAATCTGGTAATATCCGACATATTAAAAATACCGAAAAATCGGTACGTTTGGCAACGCTGATTGAGACTAACCTCAGAGCAATAAAACTCCGCTTCCACCCCACTTGGGGCAACGTTCCGTTGCGTGTTCAAGAGGTGTTTTAGTGCTGCTTATGAGGTCTCTGCATTCCGAATTTGCAGCTCGAGTCGTCCGAAGCGTCGTAAATCCGCGGAGATAACGTTTCCCGATGCGGCGCTGATGACGAACGTGACAATTTCGAGCACGCAGTCTTGAGCCGCGTGCAGACCGAGAATCCAACGCAAGCCAAGGCACATGTGGTTACAGATTTGTAGGTGTTCGAATCGGTGTATACGGCGCGTGATTTGGTCTGGACAGGATTTGTAGCGGTTCTTATACAGGGTGTCCGCACAGTTGGGGTTTTCCTTTTCAGAAACAACTACCCTTGAAATAACAAAGGTAATGTGTAGTGAAACGAGGGCGACCAAGTAGAAAAAAAATAAAGGAAAAAGTACTCACTCTCCGGTTGACGAGAAGGGCTAAGTACGTCTCTGCCCGAAATCATACCGCTCCAACAGAAAATGAAATCCCACGAACAGAGGTAACAAATATGACGGCGTTGCCGCGTTTTCAGTTTTTAGGTAAACGTACTTTATAGGTATTGTTCGAAGTTATCGCCGTTTGATTCAAAAACACAGGTGCGTGCACGACGTAGCCGAGCATCGGTGCAGGCTTTGAGAATGGAGTCCCTCAGTTTTGTACACTAAGCGTTTCATTTCTCCCCAATGAAAAAAATCACACGGTGTTAAGTCTGGAGATCGCGGAGGCCACGCTACGGGTCCATTACGTCCGATCCACCTATTCGGAAATAATTCATTCAAAAACTCACGCACTTCGCGTCTAAAATGGGGCGGTGCACCGTCGTTCAGAAACCACATTGATTGTCTTACACTTAATGGCACATCTTCTAACAAGGAAGGCAAAATGTTGCGTAAAAAAATCTAGGTATTGCATCTCATCCAATCGATTTGGGAGAATAAATGGTCCAATGAGCATACCGCTCACCATGCCGGCCCAAACATTCACCGAAAATGTTTGTTGAAAATGTGCCCGACGGACAGCGTGCGGATTTTCTACTGACCAAACATGAGTGTTGCGAAAGTTATTCACCCCATTACGCGTGAACGTAGATTCGTCTATCAGCAATATGCACTTCAAAAAGTCCGTATTATTGTCATGTTGATGCAACAACCACTCACAAAACCGCACTCTTGCTGGAAAATCGTCAGGTTGAAGGGCTTGTACACGTTGGACGTGAAACGGATACAGCCTCTCTTCACGCAGCGTTTACCACACTTTAGTTTTTGATACTTGCACTTCTCTAGCCACGTCTCTAGTGCTTGTTGAGGGATTCTCGTCTACGCGATTACCTCTACACGCGTGACCGTAACCGTCGGTTGAAGGTTGCATACTAACCTGACACACTGACCCCGACCCTGTTCTGTCGTCGGGTTGAGCCAATGACCTTGTAGTCGCGGCTACAGGACGGTATTCAGATATTTTTGATGTTGCAGAGCCCTTTATCTCGGTTCCCTTAAGACATTGGTGTATATGGTACTAAGAAAAATTGCTTATGTTTTCGAGATCTACACGTCGTGTAAAGGAAAACCCCAACTTTAGTCGTTTGTCGACTCATCGCTCGACGTTAGCACCGAACTTGATCCGACGCTGTGCAACTCGAAACTAATTACGTGTAGATCAGCTCATTCCAATCACTTCCAACAACAAACGCCAACGTCACATGTGCTTGCATTCGTTTGCTCGGCGTTGGATTTTAGGTCTGTACGCGGCTTTGGACAGAGATATCACAATCAGGGAGACCCAGTGAAGGCGTCAGGCGTCGGCGACCGCCGAACATCGGACAAAATGGCCTATAAGGTCAAAATTCTTTTAAAAAATAAAGTTTGTTTTGCATCGGAGATTATTTATTACTTTTCAAGTCAATGTATATGAACTTTCATAACTCGGAGCCGTCCTTAACGGACACACAAACTAGCAAACCTTACCCAACAAAGATGTTAAGTTATAATTAGATTAATTCCATTTCAACATTTTTATCTATTATACAGAATGGTATTATACAGGGTGTAAACGTTATGATAGTCATTACTTAAATGGGTGATAGAGGGGGGTTGAAAGAAGCAAAAAGTTTCATATCACATGGGGGTCAAAACGGCATTTTTTTAGAGAAAAGCGACTTTAAATTAAAATAAGATCTGACAACGCCGCAATGCCAGATGCAAATTACGATGGAACGCAGTGTAAATAAAGATAGATTTTGCTATTTTTGGCTCTTAGGTATTATTTCATTATTTGATAATGTACTCGTAAAATGAAAACAATTAAAAAAAATCTATTGACTTTTGGACCATGGGTCATATGGACTATTTGACTTGTATTGACCGCCCCTATTACCTATTTCAATAATGACTACCATAACGTTTACACCCTGTATAAATTCGAACCAAGATCAAGCTTGATTTTTGATGTTTTCCTTCACGCAAACTTTGTCGAAGAACTTACTGGTAATTATTCGATTCGCAGATGGAGTGTCACTTAATATACAGGGTGTTTCAGTTTATTGTTGCATAACTTTAAGATTCGATAGAACTTTTAAAATTAATGCATAAAGTCTATATAAACATGGGTCGAAAAATGCGTGGCTTCCGAAATACAGGGTGTTTAAATTTACTTTTTAAAATAGTTTTTTTTAAATATTTCGAACAATATTTGATGTAAAATAGTCAAAATTGGTATACAAGGGTTTTTGGTACGACAAAACGAACCATGGGCATAGTTTTACTGTAGCCGCTAGAGGGCGCTCTCTACTGCACCTGTAGTGTATTAAAATGACCGAAAAAATTTTCTTAGTACAATTTTTTGCTTTTTGAATAAAAAAACTGATTCTTCGCACCTTTCTGCATAAAAAAGCTGTCCTGTGAGTTTTCGATATAGTTAGCCGTTTTTAAGATATATCGATTTTTAAGGTTCGATGCATTTTTAATTATTTATGGGAAAATAATTTTTTTTACATTTTCGATTTGGGCATTACAAGTAAATAAGACGATCGTTTAGATTGTGTTTTTAAACACAGCAATAATTTCTAACTCCAAATAAACACAAAAAAACAGAATATTAATTTGTTTAATTTTCCAATATTATTTTTAACAAATTAAATTAATTATTTACAACTAAAATGCTATTGGATAGTTAGGACAAACATACAAAATCTAAAGTAGTTGCTCGAAATGTAAACCCAATTGTTCAATACACAATTCACATCTACGAATGATCGAACGTGTATAGCATTATTCAAATAAGGCCATATTTCATCACATGCATTCCTGATTCTGTCTATTAGCACATCTCTTGTGGTTACGGGAGTCTGGTACACTTTTTCTTTTAGAAATCCCCACACAAAGAAATCTAATGGATTTAGGTCAGGGGATCGTGGAGGCCAGGCGACTGGTCCTCCATGGCCGATCCGTCTTTCTGGATAATTTTCGTCCAGCCAGTTTCTAACTATTCTCGAATAATGAGCTGGACAACCATCAAGCTGGAACCAGGCCAATCTTCTTAAATTTATCATAACATCATACAACATATTTGCATGTTCAGCCTTTAAAAATTCCAAGAAGGTCGCAGCATTTAACCTTGCAGGCAAAAGGTAGGGTCCAAATAGTCGATTACGATAAATACCAATCCACACGTTCACACTAAATTCATGCTGAAAATTTCTTTCCCGAAATGCATGCGGATTTTCATGCGACCAAATATGTTGATTATGAAAATTTACCACTCCACGTCTAGTGAAGCATGACTCATCGGTCCATAAAACGTTACTTAAAAGCTCCCTATTATTATCAGTCCTATCAAGAATCCACTGACAAAATGTGATTCTTCGTTCTCCGTCCCCTGGCTGTAGTCCTTGCACAGGTTGCAAATGGTAAGGACGTCTATGGTCATTTCTAAGAACACGGTGAAAATTCTCAAGGCGCCTGAAACTCTCCTAACACTTGTGGTCGGATCTCTATCAAACTCACGCAGGATCATACGGGTAAATCTGCGCTGACGAACATTTATGTTTTGATCCCTTTGGAGATTTCCAAAACCATTTTCAGTTATTTGGCGATGCACTCTTACAAATATTGAGCGAGTTGGATGTCGTCTGTTTGGAAATCTTGGTGCGTATTCTCTGGCTGCTTCTGCTACGTTTCCATTTACAAAGCCATACACAAAATGAATATCCGCTAACTCTTGATTGGCATGGCATTTTTATAAATCTTACAAAAAAAAACAGGTAAAAGAAACTAAATTTCGTGCATTCACAATTGCAGAAAAACGTTTCAGGTTTCAACAGACAACAAAACTAACTGTCAACTAATTGACGTTTAACCTTATTCTGCTTTCAATTTCAAAAATATTTGCAGGCACAGCCTACTTCTGAAAATTATCGAGATACTGACTTTTTAACGTTATTTTATCATAAATAATTAAAAATGCATCGAACCTTAAAAATCGAAATATCTCAAAAATGGCTAATTATAAAGAAAACTAACAAGAGAGCTTTTTTATGTTGAAAAGTGCGAAGAATCAGTTTTTTTGTTCAAAAATCATAAAATTGCACCAAGAAAAATTTTTCGATCATTTTAATACACTACAGGTACAGTAGAGAGCGCCCTCTAGCGGCCCCAGTAAAACTATGCCCATGGTTTGTTTTGTCGTACCAAAAAACCCTTGTATACCAATTTTCACTGTTATACATCAAATATTGTTCGAAATATTTTAAAAAAACTATTTTAGAAAGTAAATTTAAACATCCTGTATTTCGGAAGCCACGCATTTTTCGACCCATGTTTATATAGACTTTATGCATTAATTTTAATAGTTCTATCGAATCTTAAAGTTATGCAACAATAAACTGAAACACCCTGTATATGGGATTGAATTAAATTTTTGTTCGTAATTAATTATAACTGGCTAGATTCATCTTCTCCTTATATAAGAAATTTTGACTTTTTTGCAAAAGACCTACGTTTTTCTAAGCTTGGCCTGTATGCATGTATGCACGTACGTATGTATGCATGTATGTAACAGAATCTGTGAGCATAATTTTCATCAATTTTTAGAGGTTTGATTAACTCGAAACTTCACACACGTATTAAGCACCGATGACGATGCAATAATTTGATAACAGTTCTCCATTATCCTTAATCGGACCACCAGGATTGATAGATTATTCTTTTATAGATCCTCTGAGAGATAGAGCTAGCGCGCGATCTGCGCATGCGTGCAGTTTCGGACTTACTCTTTGTTGGTTGGGGCACTCGGCACAGCACAATAGAGGCAGATACTTTTTCAAGTAGTGCATTATCAGCTTGTTCATTCCTTTTACATGCGTAGGTACTAATGAGTCTAATACACGCGAATTACGCGTTCAGACGGTGTGCACATGATTAAACCGATATCGAAATACAGCTACGCAATTGCTGAGAGACGAATGTTGCCATTAATCTTTAGTTCGGCTTCTACAGTCCACAAGATACAAGGTTGTACAGTCGATCATGCAGTTGTTTATATAGGGTGACTTTGAAGTTGAGTCATTAATTTTCCGATAATGATTGTAGAAGGAAGATAAACCAAAATATGTGTGTAAAAATAAAAAAAAAGTAAAAAAAAATGTTACCTTGTTTTATAAAGTATCCTCCCGACAAGTATTTCAGTGCGGACCTGTATTTGATCGTGCGGTCTTGGAGCACCGGCATGCCGTCCCCTGTGAGGTCTTAAGTCACCTGATTCACGAGCCCTTTGTACTACATTAACAAAGGCACGAGGGGTTGGTTGCACTCAATTGGGAAACCGATCCGCATAAATCCGTGATGCCGCGTAAATAAGAATCATGTCCACAAGTTCAGCATTTTCGTAAACATGTGCCATTTTTGATTTCGTTTGAGCCACGCAACAGACACCACTATTCACTCACGCGTTACCGACTGACACTGACTGTTTACAACTGAATAAAATAATTGTAAAAACATCGTTCCAAATTCTTTCGCTTTTTTGTTTCCGATGCGATGAACCGATAAGGCGGATTATATCCGTTGTTGCCAAACACGAGCACATAATATTATTATTGAGACAGGGCGGTACTCAAACTTCCAAAGGGCTATAACTTTGTTACTTTAATTTTACCAGAAAAATAGTAAAGGAAAAAAACATTTCTTTTGATCAGATCTACTCACTGTTAAAATAAATGACTTAACTGTATAGGCTCGGGACTATTTGCTGATGGTTAAGCTTATGTAGCACTTAGTCGTGTAAGATCTTTAGACGATATTCGGATTGAAGACTTGATTGCTCTAAGTTAACAGTAAAAACCCCATGCAACAGATATGGAAACTACAGACTACTCAGCTTCTCAAAACGTATGCAACCAGCAATGCGTGTAGTTGAGTCATTCTTCCATAGATGGACACTCACAGCGATCCTAGTGAGCAAACAAAAACTGCTAGCTGACATTTTATAGATTTTTTACATAATCCTCGTGCCGATCAACGGCACATTCAACTGTTATTGAAGTGCAAATGACTAGACCGACTACAGATGATAAACAAGCCGACGGAGATATTGGCAATTACGATACTTCCTCGCTTCTTGACACAGGAAATAAAAAATAAAATAAATCCCCGAGCACAAGGTATGTTTCGGAAGCGGTATTTCCGGATTTACTTTATATTATCGACAGATATCGACAGGTTAATTGCCTTTGCCAGGTGAAGCGCAAAATGTCCCCTGCCGCGCCATTCCATTGTAAATTCATTTGTTTCCAGCGTTCTCGATCGGGGAACGGGTATTAGGGCACGTCTTGGGGATTTTCCTTATATCCCGTTCGAAACCGGTCGACACCAGAAATATAATGACGGACTGTTTATTCAATATCATACGAAATGTACCGTGGTTGTAGTCCAGGCAATATATTCACATCTGATAGGAAAAATATTATGATTCGAATGAATTCCATAATCTTATTCAAAAAGCGCCTTTAAGGGATCTTCATATTGCTAGGCCCGTATGGCCAGTCGATTTGTGTATAAATTCATGATATACGTCACCCATGGTGGAAAAGTCAATAGATTTTTGTCTAAATTTTAATTGTTTGCATTTTACGAGTACATTATCAAATAATGAAATAATAGTAAGTAAATGATAAAAAATTGACCTTTAATAATGTGTGGATGCACCCTGATGTGCTACGCATTCTCCAACGCGCCTAGGCATGCTTCTGATCAGGTGGTCAATGTCCTCCTGTGGTATCTCATTCCAGGCAACCACCAATTCCTCTCGAAGTGCTTCTAGAGTCTGAGGAGGACGTTGCAAATTGAGCAATCTCCTACCCATCAAATCCCACACGTGCTCAATTGGGGATAAGTCGGGAAATCTTGGTGGCCATGGTAACAATGTGACATCATTATGTTGAAAGAAGTCTATTGTGACTCTTGCAACATGTGGTCGGGCATTATCTTGTTGGAAAGTTGGATTTGCCAGGGTGTCAAGGTAGGGTAAAAGATGGGGTTCTAGAACTTCGTGGATATAACGCTGCGCGTTCATGTTACCTCTGATGAAGATTAAAGGTGACCTGGAACCATAAGCTATAGCACCTCAAACCATAACTCCAACAGTGTGATGAACATGTCTTTCAACAAAAAACTGTGGATTCCTCCTTTCACCACGTCGCCTTCTAACCCTGGCACGACCATCGTGCATGCCTAAACAAAATCGAGACTCGTCACTAAAGACAATACTGTTCCATTCCTGATCCCAGAGTGACCGTTGTCTGCACCACTCAAGGCGATTACGTCGGTGTTCTCGAGTTAAAGGGAGGACCCAGTGTGGCCGGTATGAAAACAAGCCAAAACTTCTCATTCGTCGGTAAACACTTCGCATGCCAATAGGTCTTCCGTGTTCTGCAAACCATTAATTTGCAATGGATCTGGTAGTGGAGAAACGGTCCCTTAAGGCCGATAATCTTAGGCGGCGATCTTCACGGTCTATTGTTCTACGGCGGCGTCGAGTGCCCCTTGCTCTTTGCGTACGGCCTTCTCGAAGCCATGCCTGACAACACCTAATCACAGTATCTACACTTCTTTGCACTCTAACTGCAATTGCCCGAAAATAAAGTCCAGCTTCCCGAAGTCCCACTATACGGCCCCTATCAAACTCACTAAATTGACGAAATCGTACAGGTCTCCGTACTCTAGGCATCGTAACCGATCGTAAAATCCGCCAACGTTGATTCTTTACTGCGGCTGAAATATTCATTTTTAGAGCGTTAGTGAATTAAAAAACAGCAGTATAAAAACCGGAATGTCCAACTGATAAGGCTGAAAATTTTTTCACTTGTTATTTACAGTAAGCAGTAAGCAACTTTTATTAAAATAAAACCATTTAAACTAAGTTTTCGGATTTATATGTCACTTAGTATACAAATAACAAAGAAGGACAAAAATTAGTCTCAGTAAATTATGAATTTACTTAACGTATTCATTTATGAATTTCAGTCCTAGACGCAGATTTGAAAAAATGGTGGATGTGTCTATTGTATTCTGAGGCGGTGTTGCCGAACCAAAAAAGACGAAACCAGTAGGCAGTGTCATTGAAATTCGATAGATTCAAGAACAAAATCGATAGGAGAAAAAGATCAGGGCCTTCACAAGATCAGCGATGGATCAAGGGGCTTGCTGCTTACGTCACACAGCGCGATCAATGAAAAAAGTATATTTTTTCTGTGACGGGAAAAATGTTTGACATTTTATCTGTGTTGACAGGAACAAAATGTCACTATTTATGAAATAACTTTTTTCTCCGGGAAAATATTGTGTGAAAACATAAGCAAAGGTTGATATTTAATTTTAAAATACTTTATTATATAATAAAGTTACATTTCCTTTAGGTCAATAGCACAATTGTTAAATGTGCATTGCATGAATGACACGTTCCTCAAAACTGTTCGATACAACAGTCGAAATCCGCGATTTAGCTGGCAATAATTTTTGTGACGCTACTAAGTTTGACATTTTATCTCTGTTGACAGATAAGAATATGTCACTTTTTATGATATTACTTTTTTCCCCGGGAAAAAATTAGTACTTTTGTCCCGAATATTGTATGAACACATAAGCAAAGGTTGATATTTAATTTTAGAATATTTTATTATATACGTATAATAAAGTTACATTTCCTTTATATCAGTAGCACAATAATTGTTAAATGTGCATTGCGTGAATGACACGTTACTTAAACTATTCGGTACAACAGTCGAAATCCGCGATTTAGCTGGTAATAATTTTTATGACGCTGCTTTGGCTGCTTCTACTAATTCCGGTGGAGCCAAAGAAAACTCGGAATCAGACATTTTTTACTTTATAGTATGAAAAATAACTTCTAAATAACCACTAAGTTCACCGCTATCGTGCTCGACGCGTAAGCATTGTTTTACTTAGTTTGAATTTGACTACTGGTGATAGCGGTACGGTCTAGCGTGCGTTCATTGTTTACTATTTATTCATTGTGTATTAAGTATAGTACCTAGTAATGTCATTAAAAACTAAGAAGCGAAAGCACAAAACATTGAAAATTAAAGAAAAATGTGATATTTTAGACCGCTTAAATCGCAATGAAACTTTCAGTAGTTTAGCAAGTGAATACGGCGTAAGCCGATCTACAATTTATGACATTAAAGGAAACCACGAGAAGATCAAGAAGCTCGTGTCAACTACTGACTGCGGGCCAGGCAAGAGATAGACATTCAAGAAAGCTGAACATCCAGAAGTGGAAGAAGCTTTGTACATGTGGTTTCTTTAGGAAAGGAATAGGCATGCACCAATTTCAGGACCCATGTTGGCCGTGAAAGCTAAGTTTTTTTATAAGGAAATAACAAAAAAAGTTGATTTTGTGGCCTGCAAAGGACGTTTTAAAAGTCGTCATGGCATACGATTAATGACTGTTACAGGAGAGAAACTTTCTAACTATGCCGCCTGCATAGAGCCTTTTAAATTAAGATTTTTGCAAAAGGTGAACGATTTAAATCTTGACCTATCACAGGTGTACAATGCAGACGAATCAGGGCTTTTTTGGCGTGTGATGCCTAACAAAACTTTTGCTTCTTGTAACGAAAAATCCGTACCTGGACGAAAAGTAAGTAAAGAGCGTGTAACCATACTAACATGTGCTAACGCTGCGGGCACACACGCACTTAAGATGATGGTCAATGGGAAATCTAATAAACCACGGGCTTTCAAAAACATTGACACTATTACGGACAAAAAAGCGCGTGGATGACCAAAGACCTTTTCAAAAAGTGGTTTGATGAATGCTTCCTACCTGAAGTTAGAAAATGGTTAAAAGATCATAATTTTCCTCAAAAAGCGTTGTAGTGCTCCCGGTCATCCGTTTGAAGAAGAACTAACAACTGAGGATAAATGCATCACTGCGATGTTTCTTCCGCCAAATTGCACTGCACTGATTCAACCAATGCACCAGAATATCATTCAGTTTGTCAAGCAAAACTATAAGAAAAACCTACTTCTGAGAACCGTATCAAAAGACCAACCAATAGAAAAAACTTTAGAAGAATTTAATATGAAAGTCTTGGTTTTTGCTCTTTGTCAGTCGTGGAATGCGTTACCGTCATCAACTATTAAATCGTCTTGGAAAAAGTTATGGCCAGATATAGTCACCACTCCTAGCAACGTTCCACAAATCAGTGTTACTTCGGAAGTTATAGAACAAGTCGCTACTGAACACAGATAAGTCCGGAAAATTTGGAAGTCTGGTGCCGTGGAATGGATAAAGAGGAAAATGTTTTTCATGAAATGTCTGACGAACAGATTATAAAAGAGGTTTCTAGTTATACAATAAACAATCAGGAAAATAACGACGACGTGATTGCAACTGCTCCACAAGTCACAGCGCAAGTCGCAATTAACGCCTTTGAGCTAGGTTTACAATGGGCTGAAGAGAATGGTACATCCTACAACGAACTTTTACTTTTGAGAAGACTGAGGGACAAAGCTCTGATCTCGCGTTATAACAACCTTAAACAAAAAAAAAATGATGAATATTCCAAGCTTCATAGTTTGGTAAATTCATTAATGATTTTGATTAATAATTCTTGATTATTTTGGAACATATGTATGTGCATTTATGCTTAATTTTATAATAAAACGTAAGCTCTCTCTTGTTATTTAATTTACTAAATTCGACATACATAAGCTATGTATGATTTGTACTTCAAAGTACATACAGTACATATACATAACATATATAATCTTACCATTGGATATGTAATTTGTCGGATTACAAAGTACTCTTTTGTAAAAAATTCCGGACTTAGGCAGTGCTCTATAATTCGACAAATTCGATAGTCCGACACTGCCCTGCATAATGTTTGTCGGATTACCGCAGGTCCACTGTATTTGATTACTTTAAGAGTTTCCTTAGCAACGTAGGTCAGATTGTACAACATAGACTACTAATTTTAAAATTCAAATTTCACATCAACAATTTTCTGACTTAAATATTGTAATACATAATATCATTTTTCAATAACCGTCGTTTTTCCCGTCACAGAAAAAAATTGTGTATTATACTAGATTTTAGCGTTCGGTTTTTTGTCTCTCGACGCGCAGCCATTAACGGTACCTGCATGCTTATCGAACAGAAACTTAATAAAGAAATGCTTATTTTTGCTTGCCACCACAACGTCTACGAATTGGTCTCAACAGACGTCTTTGATTGAAAGATAGACCAAGTGACTACAAGTCCTGGCATTCCAATATTTAAAAAATTTCGCGGGAGCTGGAAAAATGGCAAACAAGGTTTTTTTGAGGGCATCTTTCCCTGAAAAATCTAAAGTTATTCATCACAACTTGTATACTTGATCATACTGGTCGTTCCTCCAAGTACCCTCATCAGACGCGAAAACGTTGCCCGGACTATTCAGATATCACGCAAATGTAATTCTGGAAAACACCGGCACGACGGTCGCGTAATGACATTGTTATGCAAGAGGAATTCTTTTTTTTATAAAAAGTAAAAAGTGCGATCGCGACGAAAGTAACTATTGTAATTGAGAAAACAACTCCGCATAAAATAAATATAAAATGATTTTCAGTCGGCTATCTAGAAAAAAATGCGCAGAAGCCTCAGGGAATATGACTTTTACACCGTTTATACGTTTTTTGTATGTATAGAGCTGATATGTTGTCTACATTCACGGGTTTTAGGAAAAAAATGGAAATTAATTAATATTTTCAGAAAAACAATTTTTATTTAGCAAAAAACCATTGGCGTACCATTTTTTTCTTAAGAAATATCGGAGTCAATACCCGTACGCACGTTACTGTAGAAGTTAAAAATTATTTTTTTTATTATTAGCTTTCACTACGTACTAAATATAAGTTAAATATCTGAAAATATTGATTAAATTCCATTTTTTTCCTACCCCGAGTTTTTATAAGGAAACATTTTTGGACTATACTATACAAACTATACTATACAAACTAACATTAATTTTATATGTATATGTAGATTCACATCCTTAAATATTCGCATATCGTTAAGAAGTTTTTGAGAAATTGCTAAAACGAAAAAGCAACACACGACACGCATGTTTCCGCGGTTACATTTCATAAAGAGTAGAATATATAAATGTTTGAAAATTGCGGAATAGCTTTGGATCAAACAAACTCCTATCGTTGTTCTAGCGAATTATGACACGACAAACAGAATTATAGCAAAATTACAAACCTGGCAGCACGAATTTAGTCAATGGATCTGTTCACGGAAAAGAGCAGCGAACCTATACAAACACCATCACCCAAAAATAATAACGAAAAACAATAACAATGGACACGGAAAAATAAAAAATCGCCATCGAACATTGTACCGAAATCAACACTATCCTTCTATTACGCGTAATCTCGAACCCAAATGCATTTCGTACCGGAAAGCGGAAATGCCGAACTCTCGAACCCCCTAAAAAATCACAGCCTGTTTTTCCACGAACCCAAAAACCAGCCAGGACGCACACGTTTGCAGCCAGAAGAAACCCAGCCTATTCTCATGGCCTACTGTGGAATTAAAATTTATTAGGGACTATTAGGCACATAATATTATTACTGAGACAGGGCGGTACTCAAACTTCTAAAGGGGTATAACTTTGTTACTTTAATTTTACCACAAAAATGTTAAAGGAAAAAACATTTCTTTTGATCAGATCTACTCACTGTTAAAACAAATTACTCAACTTCGAAGAAGATATCCTTTAATTTCTTTGGGTAGAAGAAAAGTATTGCAAAAGTACACTCTTATAACTTAAATTCTCAAGCTTTCAAATTTTATCTTCAACGCCTAATTTTAAATAAAACCTTTCAAAATGATTTGCCATTTAATAATAAAATAATTCCGTCCTAATCGAACCTCATCGATCGAGTTTTTTATTCGTCGACTATGTGTTCCCTTCACTGTTGTTTAAAAAACAATCTCAGCAACAATCTCGCCGACTTACTCCAGACGATGAAGATAAAATTCTTCGAAAGCTTGAGAATTTAAGTTATAAGAGTGTAGTTTTGCAATACCTTGCCTTCTACCCAAAGAAATTAAAGGATATCTTCTCCTAACAGTTAAGGCAATTAACTATGAATACTATATATATATATAAAGAGAATATGATCATGCGGAGAAAGGTATATAACAACAAGTAGGAAAATAATGGGCAAAATCCGCAAAAAGGAGGAAAGTGGATTCGAGCAGAAAATAGGATAGGTAACCCGAGCGATACGTATTTCTGCTGGTTGGCTTCATCGGGCCCGAAACGAATGCACATATGAAACTACAAAAGTAGATACACATGCCCACACATCCGGATACGGTTGTAACCTGAGGAAACGAAGTTGGTGGGGAAAAAAACGACACACGAAGTCCACAACAAGAGCCAACCTACACTTTGTAGTATAAAAAGGCTATACGACCTCGAATTTTCAAGGAGACGTATAACCACCACCACGCGGCTGGTTATAGCCACTTGCTGTGGTACTTCAAGCCCAAATGTGTATCTACTTTTGTAGTTTCATGTGTGCATGATGAAGCCAACCAGCAGAAATACGTATCGCTCGGATTACCTATCATATTTTCTGCTCGAATCCACTTTCCTCCTTTTTGCGGATTTTGCCCATTATTTTCCTACTTGTTGTTATATATATATATATAAGTAAACATTCGACGTCCAGGTACTATTTGCAGTCATGGCTAACTTTGTATAATCAACAATTTATTTAAATTCACAGTACATTTCCTATCATGTGACAAATTTTTTAGTTTGATTTTATTCAAAAATGGCACAATTTATCGATATTCAATAAGAGTACCTTTTTTCTGTAGAAAACCCTAAATTTTCAAATTCTAAAATTGAATTTCAAAAATAGAATCACACAAAAATTTTGGGGCTAAAATAACCTGAGTCCGTCTCTGTTACATACGCTTCCAAACAAAACTGTCTAAAATTGTTAATATTTTTAAATCCAGCATAAAAACTATACTAGCATACCAAACTTTATGTCTTTATCTCAACACGTTTCGGAAATATTAAGGAAAAACCATCTTCAGGGGAGCCCCTTTAAAAGACCGTAGCGCCCTTAGGGGACGTTTGTCGACATATGTTTATATAAACTGTTCTTCCTATTTCAAGCTCTAGAAACCGCTGGTGGAATATTACACACTTTTTTCGGGACACTCTGTATATAAAACAACATAGTAGTCAAGTGAACATTTCGGTCACTTCAAATACATATTATTTCAGCAAGACTAGCACTCCAAATTGATTTGCTCCCTAGCAATCTAATACTTGAAGAGGGTTTTACGTGCGCGCTGGAACTGGCGCAGACTTTTCTGTGCAATGCGATTGAAGATTATGGTGAAATTTTCATCCGATACGGAAAGTGGAACAAAAGATTCCCAATGGGATGCAGGTCAACTTGAACGGAAAGGCGCAACGCAATATTAGAACGTTGCGGGAAATGTTGCGTCAATTGCAGCGCCTGTTAGGGAACAGCTATCTGTCCCGGGATACAGATTCAAAAGTGTGATTATTATACATTGTTTATATTTCATTTCATACAAACTAAATTGTGACAGGTGTCGACCTGTTTGTTATTGTACTGTGTATGTATATTTGCCATCCCAGTGGACAGTTACAGTATCCGGTACCTCGCTTTGGAAATCAAGCTTTATAGTTTCTGCTTTTCGGTTCGAATTCTTTGAATGGAGGACTTACTTATAGAAAACTCGTCAGTGTTACGTGCAAGTGCCTCGAGAATTGCTGCTTCAATAATAAAAACAACATTTCTCATACTTAAATAAATAGATAAATATCTTTATTGCCATTTGACTTCAAAAGGTATCAGCAAATTGTCAATGATGAATGAGAAAAAAATACCAAAGAAGTTATGATCGAGACAACACTAAGTAAATTAAATAATACAAACATAATGTACTCAAAATAACAACATAAACCAACAGATTAAAACGATGTGAATAAATAACAAATAAAACAAAAATAGAGTGACGAACAGATTGAAAAACAGATTAAAAATTAATTGTTTGCAATAATACAATTCACATATCTATAAATAATAAATAAATAAATAAAAACGCCTTTATTTTAAACTCGGCGAAGGCCAGCTATGCTGTTAACTTAACCGAGCATGTAAAAAGTAACAACAAGCCAAAAAGAAAAGTAATATGACAAGAAACAAGTTTTACATTACATTAATTTTAGAATATTACATAACAACAATGATATCTGATGTTAAGTATTCCTCAATGCTGTAAAAAGTTGCACAACTAGTTTATAGGCCAAAGAAAAGCCACTATTAACTCCACCGCAAAAGAAAAATCGGCTTAGATGGGCTAAAGAACATAGACAATGGACACCTCAACAATGGTGTGCAATACAATGGAGTGATGAGGCCCGATTCGAAGTTTGTGTTGGTGACAGTCGCAGTAGAGTTATCCGCAAAAAAAAATGAAGCATTCCATGTTGACTGCCTGAAGAGAAAAGTGAAATTCTAGCATCCATTATAGTCTAGGACAGTATATCATCAAAAGGAGTAGGAAAACTTCATTCGATTGATGGAAATGTGGATACAAACAAATATTTGTCAATTTTAGAAGAATCGCTTTTACCTGTGATGGAAGAATGTTTGACATCCGGCCAAGATTTTATGTTTCAGCAAGATGGTGTAGCGTGCCATACCTCAAAAAAGGCTATAAAGTGGATGGAAGAAAATAATGTACCACTTTTGAAATGGGTTTCTAGCAGTCCAGATCTTTCACCTATTGAAACTTTGTGGCACGGGATGAAAAAGGTTCTACGACAACATCCTTTTCGTACAATCACCGAACTGAGACAAAAGCTTCAAGAAATATGGAATTGTTTTACATCAAATTTTTGCCAAAACTTGGTTAACACTATGCCCCAAAGAATTTCAGCCGTAATAAAAAATAAAGGTGATGTTACCCAATGGTAATCTTTCAATTGTTGCTTTGTTAACTTCGCGCATTTATTCGCACATTCTTTCTTTGTTCAGATGTTCTATTAGTTATAGGTCTAAGTGATTTCAAATATGTATTTTTTGAGAAAATAAATTGTTTTAGAAGTAAATAGTTTCGTCATGTTTAGCTTATAAAGGTACAAATCTTGAGGTGGGCCAACTGAATTGGGAAGGGGCTCGTATTTAGCTCGCCGCTTTTTTCTTCGGTGTTCCTAAGATGCACCTTTCCTTCTTTTCTTCTCTACCCCAGCTTAATGACCAAGTCGACCTTTGTCCGTCTGCCGCTGCAAGAAGATCCTATCTTCATTTATGTTCACCACCTGAAGGGCATCGGCATGCGTAATATCAAACAGAGCGTCCAAGTTCGTAACAAACTCTTGTCCACGTTGCTCAAACACTTCTAGCTTTTTTTGTTCCAAAACAACTCAGCACGGGTTGCCCTGGTCCAAGGTACTTAAAACTCTATTTGAAAGAGGGTATGCGTTTGGAAAAAGGAACTTTCAAGGACTTAATCGCCGAATTCTCGTATATGCACGAGAACCAATAAAATGCCTATTTCCAAAATTGTATACTCTAGTGATCGCGATGAGAATCGATCGGATTCCAACGCAAACCGACATCGACAGGTTGATTGCCTGCAGCAAGCGATGCGCGAATTGTCTAGCATCGCTTTTCTGTCCCTGTTTTCCCCTAGCGAATTGAAATAAAGATGGATAGGGTATACTTTGGGATTTCTTTTTAATCCCGTAGCTCGGCAATAGGAACGTTAGTCGTATGTCCTTGTTTAGTTTATTTATGTCATGTATCTGCATATAGCTGCTTTATTGACGATTCCTATACGAACTTTGCTGTCTGAAGAAAAATAAATTATTATTCTTATTATCATCATCATTCTTCGAAGTTGAGTCATTTATTTTAACAGTGAGTAGATCTGATCAAAAGAAATGTTTTTTTCCTTTACCATTTTTCTGGTAAAATTAAAGTAACAAAGTTATAGCCCTTTGGAAGTTTGAGTACCGCCCTGTCTCAATAATAATATTATGTGCTCGTGTTTGGCGACAACGGATATAATCCGCCTTATCGGTTCATCGCATCGGAAACAAAAAAGCGAAAGAATTTGGAACGATGTTTTTACAATTATTTCATTCAGTTGTATACAGTCAGTCACAGGGGACGGCATGCCGGTGCTCCAAGACCTCACGATCAAATACAGGTCCGCACTGAAATACTTGTCGGGAGGATACTTTATAAAACAAGGTAACATTTTTTTTTTTATTTTTACACACATATTTTGGTTTATCTTCCTTCTACAATCATTATCTGAAAATTAATGACTCAACTTCAAAGTCCAAAGTCACCATCAGATGCGCCATTTGATTTCCTACAACTTTTGTATTTAAAGTTCTTTTCTAGCACCCTTAATTTCCGAGATATACTCAGTAACATTAGAAGTGTTACACTCAGAAAAAATGATTTCAACAATTTGATTTTTTGGCAATGATGTAGTCTTACATCAAGAATGAAACGATAACAATTTTATTGACAAAAGTGATAATTTGTTGGGCGATCCCGCAGCTGAATACATTCCTGTATACGACTAGGCATCGACAAAATGAGATTATCGATGTCTGCTTATAGCAAATCGAACTTCGTGGATTGGCTGTGGCATAGTCTGCGGCGGATGGTGCAAAGTGGAAAGTCTCCTCCCCATCATACCCCACACGTGTTCGATGAGACTTAAATCCGGTGAACGGGGTGGCCACCATATGGGGACGTGAGCTGTTTTGCTGGAAAAGGATGTGTGGGCGGCACTGTAGATACGGCAGTAAAGTGGTTTGTAGGACATTATCAACATATCGCGCAGCAGTCATATTGCCTTGAACAAAGAGAAGGGGTGTTCGGATTTATATGTCACTTAGTATATTTTTTGCTGTTATATTATTTGCTCGTATTTCGATTCTATTATGTATTAATACTTCAAAACATTATTATTATTACTATAAAACCTTGACATTGTTGCCACGGCTTGCTTCAAATACAATCATTATGATTCCAAAAAAAAACAAGTTGTAGAACTTATTTTTTCTTATTTAAAAAAGTTATTGTTGAGTCTATGAACGATACTTTAGCTCAGCATGACAGAGCCAAATGGATTTTTGTTGTTATACAACTATGCTTCTGAGAATTTTTCCATGCACTCCAAGTGTAAAACTATTTGGGTCGATCAGCTCGAAAACAACCGCCGCTGTTCCGCACAGCTACCCATTAAAACTTCCCCAACTAACTGCTGGAAAAGAATCCTTAAACTTTTTAATCACGTTCTGAATGTTCACCTCAAGTTTTTATTAGACACTCCGGTAACGGGACATCAAAATTGATGCTAGCCTTGAACAAGTCCGACTTATATTTTCCGCCACCTTAAAAATTAGGTCATTCCATTTCAACTTGTCTAATTCGCTTATGTAAAATCTTTTATCACCTTGGATTCTTAGCAACTTCGCCGATTATATTCTCATCCAAACTGTGAAAGTTTCAAACAAGTAACTTGACGAGATGTTGGATTTTTAGCAAACTAGTGCAGAAGTGTGCTTTGTCTGAAAAGTTGTGGAGTATAAAGAAACTAATGACAATTCATCCGATCTCGCCCTTTATTTATAAATATAATAATAATAAATGTCTTTATTAGCAACACAACAATAGGGCTACTCTTAAGACCCATCCCTATTGTGTGAGGAAATATGTATACGGGGGTTCAGTTTATTGTTGCATAACTTTAAGATTCGATAGAACTTTTAAAATTAATGCATAAAGTCTATATAAACATGGGTCGAAAAATGCGTGGCTTCCGAAATACAGGGTGTTTGAATTTACTTTCTAAAATAGTTTTTTTTTAAATATTTCGAACAATATTTGATGTATAACAGTGAAAATTGGTATACAACGGTTTTTTGGTACGACAAAACGAACCATGGGCATAGTTTTACTGTAGCCGCTAGAGGGCGCTCTCTACTGTACCTGTAGTGTATTAAAATGACCGAAAATTTATTCTTGGTGCAATTTCTTGCTTTTTGAATAAAAAAACTGATTCGTCGCACTTTTCAACATAAAAAAGCTCTCTTGTGAATTTTCGTTATAGTTAGCCGTTTTTGAGATATTTCGATTTTTAAGGTTCGATGCATTTTTAATTATTTATGATAAAATAACGTTAAAAAGTCAGTATCTCGATAATTTTTAGAAGTAGGCTGTGGCTGCAAATATTTTTGAAATTGAAAGCAGAATAAGGTTAAACGTCAATTAGTTGACAGTTAGTTTTGTTGTCTGTTGAAACCTGAAACGTTTTTTTGCAATTGTGAATGCACGAAACTTAGTTTCTTTTACCTGTTTTTTTTGTAAGTTTTATAAAAATAAGATTTTTATTCTCCAATCAAGAGTTAGCGGATATTCATTTTGTGTATGGATTTGTAAATGGAAACGCAGCAGAAGCAGCCAGAGAATACGCACGAAGATTTCCAAACAGATGACATCGAACTCGCTCAGTATTTGTAAGAGTGCATCGCCAAATAATTGAAAATGGTTTTGGAAATCTCCAAAGGGATCAAAACATAAATGTTCGTCTGCGCAGATTTATCAGTATGATTCTGCGTGAGTTTGATAGAGATCCGACCACAAGTGTTAGGAGAGTTTCTGGTGCCTTGGGAATTTCAGCAAGCCATGTTCACCGTGTTCTTAGAAATGATCATAGACGTCGTTACCATTTGCAACCTGTGCAAGGACTACAGCCAGGGGACGGAGAACGAAGAATTACATTTTGTCAGTGGATTCTTGATAGAACTGATAATAATAGGGAGTTTTTAAGTAACGTTTTATGGACCAATGAGTCATGCTTCACTAGACGTGGAGTGGTAAATTTTCATAATCAACATGTTTGGTCGCATGAAAATCCGCATGCAGTTCGGGAAAGAAATTTTCAGCATGAATTTAGTGTGAACGTGTGGATTGGTATATACCCTAATCGACTATTTGGACCCTACATTTTGCCTGCAAGGTTAAATGCTGCGACCTTCTTGGAATTTTTAAAGGCTGAACAAGCAAATATATGGGATGATGTTATGTTAGATTTAAGAAGATTGGCCTGGTTCCAGCTTGATGGTTGTCCAGCTCATTATTCGAGATTAGTTAGAAACTGGCTGGACGAAAATTATCCAGAAATATGGATCGGCCGTGGAGGACCAGTCGCCTGGCCTCCACGATCCTAATAGACAGAATCAGGAATACATGTGATGAAATAAGGCCTTCTTTGAATAATGTTATACCACGTTCGATCATTCGTAGATGTGAATTGTGTATTGAACAATTGGGTTTACATTTCGAGCAACTACTTTAGATTTTGTATGTTTGTCCTAACTATCCAATAGCATTTTAGTTGTAAATAATTAATTTAATTTGTTAAAAATAATATTGGAAAATTAAACAAATTAATATTCTGTTTTTTGTGTTTATTTGGAGTTAGGAATTATTTCTGTGTTTAAAAACACAATCTAAACGATCATCTTAATTACTTGTAATGCCCAGATGGAAAATGTAAAAAAAATATTTTCCCATAAATAATTAGAAATGCATCGAACCTTAAACATAGAAATATCTCAAAAACGGCTAACTGTAACGAAAACTCACAGGAGAGCTTTTTTATGTTGAAAAGTGCGAGGAATCAGTTTTTTTAATCAAAAAGTAAAAAATTTCACTAAGAAAAATTTTTCGGTCATTTTAATACACTACAGGTACAGTAGAGAGCGCCCTCTAGCGGCTACAGTAAAACTATGCCCATGGTTCGTTTTGTCGTACCAAAAAACCCTTGTATACCAATTTTCACTATTATGCATCAAATATTGTTCGAGATATTTAAAAAAAACTATTTTAGAAAGTAAATTTAAACACCCTGTATTTCGGAAGCTACGCATTTTTCGACCCATGTTTATATAGACTTTATGCATTAATTTTAAAAGTTCTATCGAATCTTAAAGTTATGCAACAATAAACTGAAACACCCTGTATACAATTCTAAGTCACATACAAGGAAACTAAAAATAAATACATCGATTTGGCTTTCAACTAAGTGAGCTAAAAATAAAGGGAAAAAATACAATCAATTGATAAATCCGGGCTATATTAGTTTATCAAAAAGGAACCAGTCAAGAACCAATAATGAACGGATGACAACACAAGAAAAACATAAAAATAATAACAACTAATCATGAAACATCTAACTGCTGATTTTTAACCAGCTTCCTGAATGTTACTACACTTTTGCTTCTACATGCAGGGTCGATTGAGTTGTATAACCGCACAGCATTGAAAGTAAAACATTTCTGAAAGAATGCGGTGTGTGACGTGCAAAGGCATTGTCAGATTATTATTATGCCTCAGATCTCTAAGATTAATGATCCCTCTAGTTACCAATTTACTATGGAGGTAGATGGGCTTTTTAGTCCACAATATCTTATGCACAACTACCTCAAGACTATATTCAAACTGTTGACCCATTTTCAGCTATTTCAACTCCTTGATCTTAGAGGAGACATGACTGTATCTTAGAAGACCATACACAAACCTGCAGCGGTTGTTTTACATTCTTTGGATCATACACCAATTTATCAAGCGAAGACAAGGATAGTATAAGGTTAAAGCGTAGTTGAGGCTGGACAATATCAAACTTTCAACTAGCTTCTTTCGCGTTTTAAAGTTCAAGATGAAACTATTAGCATATAGCAGTCTTAATTTGATGTAGGTGGACTTCTCTAGATGACACACATGCTTGTCAAAACTTAAACTAGAGTCGAAGATGACACCAAGATTTTTTGCTTGTTCCGCAATAGGAATGAGCTCGTTGTTGATGCTCAATGCAATTCTGTACCTAACTCTATTATGCAAATGTTTAGGATAAAAAAGTATACAAGTACTCTTATCCGGATTAATCTTCAACATGTTGATCAGTGATGCTGGCAAGATCACAATTTATCTTATATGACACTTCATCCAGATGAGACAAGTCTAAATGCTCAATACATGAATGTAAATCAAAAGTATATATCATATACAGTAGAGGACCTAAGACAGAGCCCTGAGGGACACCTGAAGAAACGGCAACACAAGATGAGACACCTCTGTCTTCACCTTTTGTTTATGATTATTTAAGCGGAATGTCAGAAAGTCCAATATACTTACTTACTCAACAAAATTTGATGGTTAACAGTGTCGAACGCCAAATTCAAGCAACAACAAATTTTACGGAAATACGTTTTCCTTTATTAAAAAGATGACGCGCTGGTATTCGTCAGAATGGTGGTCTTTTTGAACATTTATTGAAATAAAGCTTTGATTATACAATTTGTTTTATTTTTTATTTTTATTTTTATTTTTAGGAAAACAGTGCACTCTAAGAAAAACACAAGAGTAATTTAGTAGCAAATTAAAGGGAAAATTCTAAAAATTGCGCGTTTCGAAAAAAAACAGTAGCATACTACTTTTATTTTGAAAAATAATGTCACCAATTCCCTGTATCTCTGCCCCTGGTGCACGGTAATTTTAAGTAAAGACTTTTGACTGTGGACAATACTTAGGTAAATCCACATACCAAATTTCAGTTCATTGCAGTTGATGGTTCCGAAGATATATTTTTTATTTTTAAACTTCAACACCCTGTATATTATTAGTGAAGCCCTCGAGCAAAAAAAATGTTACATAGAAGACCCCCCTTAAAATGCGATCCTGTGTATGGTGTTTCATTTTTGGTCACGACTTGTGAATCATCCTGTATATTAAAATTCAGAACAAAGTAAATATGTACCTATTCTAAGATCTCTACTTGAATCATCACAAAACTTTCTGCTAATTAAATGCAGGATTCTTAGCACGGCGTATTCACCCACCGAAACTTCACGAAGATAGTTACTTGAAAAATACTCCTACTCGAGAATAGGCTACGGAAAAGTTCAAAGAAATTTTGAAGGCAATTACTGCTAATTAATGTTCTTCGAGGTTGGTATAAGGTATTGGACGACTTTTCAAATAAAACTTTCTAAATAAACTCTTCCAACTTGCCGGATATTCGTATCTCGTCATATCCGAGTTTCCCTCTTTCGTTTATCTTATCTCGTTCTTTCCGTTGGCTGCACTCACAGCACAAGTATCATCGAGGTTGACAACAAATGGAAAATTTTCAAGAAGACGATATTATCTCACAATTAATACGAGATCTCGTGCACTATGAAATGTCCTACATAACGGCAGCGGTATTACGTATCCTAAAAAGTAGCATTATGTCGGTTTTTCTATTTGATACACATACAGACCAATACACACAATCATCCAGATGCGAACTTGCTACTCTGCTACTGAACCAGTTTTCTTTGTCACATCTTACCGGAGAAATACTCTAATGACTATACATTCTGCAACCCACAAAGCATGTTGGAGAACTGACTTGCAGCGTGTCGTTGAGTCATTCATACACAGATGGCGCTTTTGGTGATGCTCACAGCGCTCATAGCGAGCAAACTCGGAATGAATTATACTAAGTGACATATAAATCCGAACACCCAGTTTAAATGGTTTTATTTTAATAAAATTTTGTATAAGTAATTAATTGTCCCCTACTGAGCGAGGGCCGTGGCAAATGCTTGTTCCGGAAGTCGTTGTATCCAGTATACAACTTCTTCCCGTCCAAGTGATTGCGCACGCGTTAAGGAATACCTCAGTACCGATTGCCGGGTGGCGGTACAAGTCCGCCAACGGGCCACTTTAGGTCTATTTAACATCACTAATACATAAAAAGAAGGTGGTAGACAAGGACCAGTCGACCGAGGCAGTACCACCCGCTAGCTTTTCCCAGGGTGTCTTATAAATGTCCGCATGTTTCCACACCTAAGCTATGCAGTCGGTTATCTACCAAAACAAAGAAATTAATGATGATGGATCCCTCGAGCACTAAAAACTCCGGACGTAAACTCACTCCACTCTCGGAATGTCCGGGTGGAGGGTGGGCTCGAGGGAACAACATCGAAGATAAAATTTGTTTTTCCAACATCTGCGGGATAAACAGCAACATTGATGCTGTTCATCACTACCTGCAATCCAATCGTCCCGCCGTGCTTTTCTTGGCGGAGACAAAAATCTCAGAGGCTGCACCGATTAACCATCTCAACTTCCCAAACTACGAGGTGCACTCCAATCTGAGAAAGAACGGGGGAGTTGTGGCTTTTGTCCGCAGCAGTCTTTCCTGCTCCAGGGATCTTTCTTTGGAATCAGACCGGAAGGACATTCTGTGGCTTCGCCTCAACTCCAAAACATCACCCAAATTTATTTGCTGCCTTTATCGCTCTCCCTCGAACCATAACTGGGATGACCTACTCGAATACCTCGCCGTCCAGATCGACTTCCTGAACATCAATCACCCCGCTTCAGAGGTAGTTCTTCTCGGTGATTTCAATGCCCATAATGAGCTTTGGTTGGGCTCAAATAAGACCGATGCAGCAGGTCGTGCGGTCGAAGCGTTCGCTCTTACTCAAGGGCTGACCCAGCTGGTGACGAGCCCTACTTTTTTCCCCCGCGTCTCGTCACACGCCAGTAGCCTGCTGGATCTCTTTCTGACCACGCATCCTGCCCCTTACAGCACTGCCGTCCTGTCCCCCCTGGGTAACTCAGATCACGGTGTTGTGGAGGTTAGGTTTCGGTCAGAAGCCGCTGTGGCCGCAGAAACTCGCACAGGCCGCAAAACTTGGCATTACGGACACGCCGACTGGGAGGGGCTCAGAGACTTCTTCTCTAGCTTTCCTTGGAGAGATGTCTGTTTCACTGACGCGGATGCGTCGACTGTCTGTTCTTCAATAACCGAAATTATCCACGTCGGAATGGAGGAATACATCCCTCACACAGTGAAAGCTCCTAAACCAGGGTCCAACGGCTGGTTCAACAAATCGTGTGACACTGCTCGCCAGCAGAAGATCAAGGCCCACAGAACCTACTTACAAAACCCCACTGTAGAGAACAGACAAGCCGACGTCGAGTCCAGAAACAAATATAACGAAGCAGTTCGCAATGCCAAAACCCAGCATGATATAAAAGTCAGGCACAGGGTAATGTCGCAGCGCAATGGCAGTCGGTCTTTCTGGACGCTGGCCAAGCAGATTGAAAAGAACTTCTCACACAGTAGCCTTCCACCACTTACGTGTCAGGATGGAACTATTGTATTCGACTCAAAGGCCAAGGCGGAAGTGCTAGCCAAGATCTTTGCTGCCAACTCCACCATGGACGTCCCCACCAACGCCCAAGTGCCGTCAATTCAAAGGGTTCCCCACACTATGCGGGAGGTAACATTCAGGCATAAGACCGTAAGACGAGTGCTCTTGTCGCTCGACATCAACAAAGCTTCTGGTCCGGACTTGATTCCTGCCATTGTACTGAAGAGATGTGCAGCTGAGCTTGCTCCAGTTCTTTCGCGTCTCTTCCAGATATCTTATGAATCCGGCACCTTCCCAGAAAACTGGAAATTTGCTCATGTACAGCCCATCCCAAAAAAAGGATCTAAAACCGACCCTTACAACTACAGGCCTATAGCTCTGCTTTCTGTTATAAGTAAAGTGATGGAGAGGTGCATAAATCGCGAGCTTCTGGACTACCTCGAACGTCACAGCTTGATTAGCGACAGGCAGTACGGTTTCCGGCACCAACGATCCACAGGGGACCTCCTAGCTTACGTCACGCAACTGTGGAGTAAACTCATCCAGTCTCATGGTGAGGCTCATGTCGTTGCTCTTGACATCACGAAAGCGTTCGATCAGCTGTGGCACGCTGCCCTCTTGAGCAAACTTCCATCCTACGGCCTCCCAGAAAAGCTTTGCAGATGGGTGGCTGACTTTATCTCTGGCCGCAAGATATCCGTCGTAATTGACGGATTCTCCTCTTCATCCCACAACGTCAACGCGGGTGTTCCCCAGGGATCGGTCTTGGCTCCAACACTGTTTCTCTTACATATCAACGACCTCCTTTCCTGCACGATCAACCCAATCCACAGCTTCGCTGATGACAGCACTCTACATGCAGGAATTCAGAGTGACAAGCCGATCTCTGCCGCTGAGCTGGAAAAAAGAAGACTAGCGACGACTTCTTCTCTGACAAGAGACCTGGAGGCTATCACTGCTTGGGGACGCAACAATCTTGTACAGTTCAATGCTTCCAAAACACAGTACTGTACTTTGACGAACAAAAAGCGTCCTAGCGCTCATACAGTTTCGATGGACGGTCGAGTTCTACCAAAGAGCCATTCATTTCGGTTGGTCGGAGTCCAGATCACCGAGGACCTGATCTGGCACGAACACATCTCTTCAATAGCTGCAGCTGCTGGGAAAAAGCTAGGCTATTTGTTTAGGGCTAAGAAGTACTTTTCTCCGCATGACCTTCTCACTCTATACAAGGCCCAGATAAGGCCTAGCCTCGAGTATTGCTCACACATTTGGGGTGCTGCCGCCCCGACTACATTGTCCATGCTCGATGCTGTCCAGAGGAGGGCGGTCCGACTGATCGATGACTCTTCTCTAACAGACAGTCTCGGGACTCTTTCGCACCGGCGGTCCGTCGGCGATCTAGCTCTTTTCTATCGCTACACCAACGGGCTTTGCTCCTCAGAGCTCTCTTCCATGATGCCGCCGCGCGATGTGCCTGCCAGACAGACCCGTCTGACTTCGGCGTCCCATCCTAACCGTGTCAAACTTCGTACATCCAGAACTGGCCGATACGACCGCTCCTTTATCCCGAGGGTGTCTAGATTGTGGAACAAACTACGGGAGGAAGCTTTTCCCAGTTCTACTAACCTTAGGCAGTTCAAAAATCGTATTAACAAAATTTCTTTGGGATCATCATAGCAGCCGCGGTGTTCCGGCATTTAGGCTTCTGCCTGCGCGGCTGTTTCGATATAAAAAAAAAAAAAAAAAAAAAAAAAATTAATGAAGTATAATAAGTAAATGAGAAAAATTTCAAAATGATTGCACTGCTTTAAAGCCCTTTGACCTTTAATAATGTGTGGATGCACCCTGATGTGCTACGCATTCTCCAACGCGCCTAGACATGCTTCTGATCAGGTGGTCAATGTCCTCCTGTGGTATCTCATTCCAGGCAACCACCAACTCCTCTCGAAGTGCTTCTAGAGTCTGAAGAGGACGTTGCAAATTGAGCAATCTCCTACCCATCATATCCCACACGTGCTCAATTGGGGGTAAGTCGGGAGATCTTGGTGGCCATGGTAACAATGTGACATCATTATGTTGAAAGAAGTCTATTGTGACTCTTGCAACATGTGGTCGGGCATTATCTTGTTGGAAAGTTGGATCTGCCAGGGTGTCAAGATAGGGTAAAAGATGGGGTTCTAGAACGTCGTGGATATAACGCTGCGCGTTCATGTTACCTCTGATGAAGATTAAAGGTGACCTGGAACCATAAGCTATAGCACCCCAAACCATAACTCCAACAGTGTGATGAACATGTCTTTCAACAAAAAACTGTGGATTCCTCCTTTCACCACGTCGCCTTCTAACCGTGGCACGACCATCGTGCATGCCTAAACAAAATCGAGACTCGTCACTAAAGACAATACTGTTCCATTCCTGATCCCAGAGGCGATTACGTCGGTGTTCTCGAGTTAAAGGCAGGACCCAGTGTGGCCGGTATGAAAACAAGCCAAAACTTCTCATTCGTCGTTAAACACTTCGCATGCCAATAGGTCTTCCGTGTTCTGCAAACCATTCATTTGCAATGGACCTGGTAGTGGAGAAACGGTCCCTTAAGGCCAATAATCTTAGGCGGCGATCTTCACGGTCTGTTGTTCTACGGCGGCGTCCAGTGCCCCTTGCTCTTTGCGTACGGCCTTCTCGAAGCCATGCCTGACAACACATAACCACTCTAACTGCAATTGCCCGAAAAGAAAGTCCAGCTTCCCAAGTCCCATTATACGGCCCCTATCAAACTCTCTAAGTTGACGAAATCGTACAGGTCTCCGTACTTTAGGCATCGTAACCGATCGTAAAGGATGTCAAGAACCAAAATCTGCCAACGTTGATTCTTTACTGCGGCTGAAATATTCATTTTTAGAGCGTTAGTGAATTAAAAAAAAGCAGTATAAAAACCGGAATGTCCAACTGATAAGGCTGAAAATTTTTTCACTTGTTATTTACAGTAAGATAAATACATTCACCAACTTTTATTAAAATAAAACCATTTAAACTGGGTGTTCGGATTTATATGTCACTTAGTATATTTGTTATTTATTCATTTCTTTTTTAATATGTTTGCTTATGTTCTATTTTGTGTACATTATGTTTGTATTATTTAATATATTGTAGCTTTAACTTTAGTGTTCACTTTTTAAGTATTTTTCTTGCCATTTCATGTTCCTTGACAACTTGCTGCTACTTTTTAAGTCAAATGGCGATAAAGATATTATTTTTATTATTAAATGACGATCAAATTTATAAGGCTAGGTTAAATTTCCCCAAATTTAGTTTGATTATGGATGAAAAAACCAAAGTCAGTTACTTTTAACAATTATTTGAATATAACGTTGGATTTGACCTTCAGCCTCATCATCAAGGTCATAACAGTACATGACAACATAATAGAATGTCAAATGCTCAATTGCCGTGCCAAAAAGGGAGCTTGCAGTTAAAAATTGACCTTGAAAGTACTTTGAAGACGAGATTCAAGGTTTAATCCATAGTCACCATAGGAATCTTTGTTAAAAGTTACTAAATGTCTGACCTTGGTAAGTTTTTCAATAATCCTGCTAAACCATTAGAAATTTTCCCTAGTTTCACACATTTCACCTTCATTTGATGTTTAGACGTGAGATTGATCTTCGATTTTAGTACAGCTCCACCATGGACGTCCCCCAATGTCCGGGTGTAATTTCTCTTTATAAACCGATTCCTAGGCCAAAACCTTTCTAATCATTTCACAAATTTCGGTATTGTGTTGAAATCTTTTGGACACGTTATTTTGTTAATCAATATCTCAGAAGTTTCCTCATAAAATATCGTCGGTCCCTCTTAAACTGATATTTTTTATCTACAACGTTCTTTTGGGAAATAAATCGGTCGTGAGGTCTACCCAAGCCTATCTCTGCCTGTGAGCTGGATAAAAGAACGCTAGCAGCGACTTCATCTCGGAGGAGATACCTGGAGGTTACCATTACTTGGAGAAGCAACAATCTGCTACCGACAGCCACTGTATACCTAAGCGTACATCACCTTGAAAGTAAAGCAGAACATTAATGAACGCGCTAGAGCGTCACAGGCAGAGGTCTCTCGCTACAGAGAAGGCTACAGAGGACAAGTAGTCGGGACACTAGCGGAGAAACCTTTATTATTGGAACATAATAAGTAATAATAATTACATGGCATAATTATAACAATATATGTAATAATAATTAAAAAGTAATTACGAGCCCCTTCCCACTTCAGTTGGTCCAGTTCAAGATTTGTACCAAAATATGCCTTTATAAAATAAACATGACGAGTTTCGTCAAAGAAGTAAACAGTTTACTTCTAAAACAATTTATTTTCTCAAAAAAAATTTATATACAGGGTGTTTCAGTTTATTGTTGCATAACTTTAAGATTCAATATAACTTTTAAAATTAATACATAAATTCTATATAAACATGGGTCGAAAAACGCGTGGCTTCCGAAATACAGGGTGTTTAAATTTACTTTCTAAAATAGTTTTTTTTTTAATATTTCGAACAATATTTGATGTATAACAGTGAAAATTGGTATACAAGGGTTTTTTGGTACGACAAAACGAACCATTCGCATAGTTTCACTGTAGCCGCTAGAGGGCCCTCTCCACTGTACCTGTAGTGTATTAAAATCACCGAACATTTTTTCTTAGTGCAATTTTTTGCTTTTTGAATAAAAAAGCTCATTCTTCGCACTTTTCAACATAAAAAAGCTCTCTTGTGAATTTTCGTTATAGTTAGCCGTTTTTGAGATATTTCGATTTTTAAGGTTCGATGCATTTTTTATTATTTATGGGAAAATAACGTTAAAAAGTCAGTATCTTGATAATTTTTAGAAGTAGGCTGTGCCTGCAAATATTTTTGAAATTGAAAGCAGAATAAGGTTGAACGTCAATTAGTTGACAGTTAGTTTTGTTGTCTGTTGAAACCTGAAACGTTTTTTTGCAATTGTAAATGCACGAAATTTAGTTTCTTTTACCTAATTTTTTTGTAAGTTTTATAAAAATGCCATTTTTATTCTCCAATCAAGAGTTAGCGGATATTCATTTTGTGTATGGCTTTGTAAATGGAAACGCAGCAGAAGCAGCCAGAGAATACGCACCAAGATTTCCAAACAGACGACATCCAACTCGCTCAGTATTTGTAAGAGTGCATCGCCAAATAATTGAAAATGGTTTTGGAAATCTCCAAAGGGATCAAAACATAAATGTTCGTCAGCGCAGATTTACCCGTATGATTCTGCGTGAGTTTGATAGAGATCCGACCACAAGTGTTAGGAGAGTTTCTGGTGCCTTGGGAATTTCAGCAAGCCATGTTCACCGTGTTCTTAGAAATGACCATAGACGTCCTTACCATTTGCAACCTGTGCAAGGACTACAGCCAGGGGACGGAGAACGAAGAATCACATTTTGTCAGTGGATTCTTGTTAGAACTGATAATAATAAGGGGTTTTTAAGTAACGTTTTATGGACCGATGAGTCATGCTTCACTAGACGTGGAGTGGTAAATTTTCATAATCAACATATTTGGTCGCATGAAAATCCGCATGCGCTTCGGGAAAGAAATTTTCAGTATGAATTTAGTGTGAACGTGTCGATTGGTATATACCGTAATCGACTATTTGGACCCTACCTTTTGCCTGCAAGCTTAAATGCTGCGACCTTCTTGAAATTTTTAAAGGCTGAACATGCAAATATGTGGGATGATGTTATGTTAGATTTAAGAAGATTGGCTTGGTTCCAGCTTGATGGTTGTCCAGCTCATTATTCGAGAATAGTTAGAAACTGGCTGGACGAAAATTATCCAGAAAGATGGATCGGCCAGTCGCCTGGCCTCTACGATCCCCTGACCTAAACCCATTAGATTTCTTTGTGTGGGGATTTCTAAAAGAAAAAGTGTACCAGACTCCCGTAACCACAAGAGATATGCTAATAGACAGAATCAGGAATGCATGTGATGAAATAAGGCCTTATTTGAATAATGCTATACCACGTTCGATCATTCGTAGATGTGAATTGTGTATTGAACAATTGGGTTTACATTTCGAGCAACTACTTTAGATTTTGTATGTTGGTCCTAACTATCCAATAGCATTTTAGTTGTAAATAATTAATTTAATTTGTTAAAAATAATATTGGAAAATTAAACAAATTAATATTCTGTTTTTTTGTGTTTATTTGGAGTTAGGAATTATTTCTGTGTTTAAAAACACAATCTAAACGTGATCGTGAAGATGATTCTTAATTGCTTGTAATGCCCAAATCGAAAATGTAAAAAGAAATATTATTTTCCCATAAATAATTAAAAATGCATCGAACCTTAAAAATCGAAATATCTCAAAAACGGCTAACTATAACGAAAACTCACAAGAGAGCTTTTTTATGTTGAAAAGTGCGAAGAATCAGTTTTTTTATTCAAAAAGCAAAAAATTGCAATAAGAAAAAATTTTCGGTCATTTTAATACACTACAGGTACAGTAGAGAGCGCCGTCTAGCGGCTTTTTTTTTTATATCGAAACAGCCGCGCAGGCAGAAGCCTAAATGCCGGAACACCGCGGCAGCTATGATGATCCCAAAGAAATTTTGTTAATACGATTTTTGAACTGCCTAAGGTTAGTAGAACTGGGAAAAGCTTCCTCCCGTAGTTTGTTCCACAATCTAGACACCCTCGGGACAAGGGAGCGGTCGTATCGGCCAGTTCTGGATGTACGAAGTTTGACACGGTTAGGATGGGACGCCGAAGTCAGGCGGGTCTGTCTGGCAGGCACATCGCGCGGCGGCATCATGGAAGAGAGCTCTGAGGAGCAAAGCCCGTTGGTGTAGCGATAGAAAAGAGCTAGATCGCCGACGGCCCGCCGGTGCGAAAGAGTCCCGAGACTGTCTGTTAGAGAAGAGTCATCGATCAGTCGGACCGCCCTCCTCTGGACAGCATCGAGCATGGACAATGTAGTCGGAGCGGCAGCACCCCAAATGTGTGAGCAATACTCGAGGCTAGGCCTTATCTGGGCCTTGTATAGAGTGAGAAGGTCATGCGGAGAAAAGTACTTCTTAGCCCTAAACAAATAGCCTAGCTTTTTCCCAGCAGCTGCAGCTATTGAAGAGATGTGTTCGTGCCAGATTAGGTCCTCGGTGATCTGGACTCCGGCCAGCCGAAATGAATGGCTCTTTGGTAGGACTCGACCGTCCATCGAAACTGTATGAGCGCTAGGACGCTTTTTGTTCGTCAAAGTACAGTACTGTGTTTTGGAAGCATTGAACTGTACAAGATTGTTGCGTCCCCAAGCAGTGATAGCCTCCAGGTCTCTTGTCAGAGAAGAAGTCGTCGCTAGTCTTCTTTTTTCCAGCTCAGCGGCAGAGATCGGCTTGTTACTCTGAATTCCTGCATGTAGAGTGCTGTCATCAGCGAAGCTGTGGATTGGGTTGATCGTGCAGGAAAGGAGGTCGTTGATATGTAAGAGAAACAGTGTTGGAGCCAAGACCGATCACTGGGGAACACCCGCGTTGACGTTGTGGGGTGAAGAGGAGAATCCGTCAATTACGACGGATATCTTGCGGCCAGAGATAAAGTCAGCCACCCATCTGCAAAGCTTTTCTGGGAGGCCGTAGGATGGAAGTTTGCTTAAGAGGGCAGCGTGCCACAGCTGATCGAACGCTTTCGTGATGTCAAGAGCATGAGCCTCACCATGAGACTGGATGAGTTTACTCCACAGTTGCGTGACGTAAGCTAGGAGGTCCCCTGTGGATCGTTGGTGCCGGAAACCGTACTGCCTGTCGCTAATCAAGCTGTGACGTTCGAGGTAGTCCAGAAGCTCGCGATTTATGCACCTCTCCATCACTTTACTTATAACAGAAAGCAGAGCTATAGGCCTGTAGTTGTAAGGGTCGGTTTTAGATCCTTTTTTTTGGGATGGGCTGTACATGAGCAAATTTCCAGTTTTCTGGGAAGGTGTCGGATTCATAAGATATCTGGAAGAGACGCGAAAGAACTGGAGCAAGCTCAGCTGCACATCTCTTCAGTACAATGGCAGGAATCAAGTCCGGACCAGAAGCTTTGTTGATGTCGAGCGACAAGAGCACTCGTCTTACGGTCCTATGCCTGAATGTTACCTCCCGCATAGTGTGAGGAACCCTTTGAATTGACGGCACTTGGGCGTTGGTGGGGACGTCCATGGTGAAGTTGGCAGCAAAGATCTTGGCTAGCACTTCCGCCTTGGCCTTTGAGTCGAATACAATAGTTCCATCCTGACACGTAAGTGGTGGAAGGCTACTGTGTGAGAAGTTCTTTTCAATCTGCTTGGCCAGCGTCCAGAAAGACCGACTGCCATTGCGCTGCGACATTACCCTGTGCCTAACTTTTATATCATGCTGGGTTTTGGCATTGCGAACCGCTAGGTTATATTTGTTTCTGGACTCGACGTCGGCTTGTCTGTTCTCTACAGTGGGGTTTTGTAAGTAAGTTCTGTGGGCCTTGATCTTCTGCTATGCCCATGGTTCGTTTTGCCGTACCAAAAAACCCTTGTATATCAATTTTCACTGTTATACATCAAATATTGTTCGAAATATTTAAAAAAAACTATTTTAGAAAGTAAATTTAAACACCCTGTATTTCGGAAGCCACGCATTTTTCGACTATGTTTATATAGACTTTATGCATTAATTTTAAAAGTTCTATCGAATCTTCAAGTTATGCAACAATAAACTGAAACATCCTGTATATCATTGTTTGGCCAATTACGGGCAGCGTTTAAATAAAAAGTGATATTTTCGTGTGTTTTTGTTTCCTATCTGAACAAATTGAGATAAATAAAGATTTTCCTAATTATAATAAAAATAAATAAAGGACTTTGAATAACCTTTCCAACAAGCTATTACTCGATACCCCTTGTCATTTAATATTTTCAAGTTGATGACCCTGGGGGGTGAAGTACTTAGTTTTCAGTTAAAAAGTTGTCTCCCTGGACAAATCTTCTGACTTGTCTCGGCGTTTTTTTCTTTTAATCGGTGCTTTTCGATAAAGCCGTGGTGGGGGTTTTCAAATGTTGTAAGATACTACGTTAGACGACTAGAGTGTCTCTACTGCTAGTGTACATGTATACAATTCGCCCCAGCCAATCGTTGGCTTGGTCGCAAGGCCGGTCGCTCCGGCGTTGTCTTGAGGAAATCCAAGAGGAAATTCATGCTTAATTAGAACGATTTACCCGGAGAGTGCCCACTGTGAAAATGATGCAGTATCGATCCTATTACCATGCTGTAGACGCGTAATCACTTGTTTTTATTTCCGCTTTAACGGGTGGACACGAGCATTTCACAGAAAATATAGTCAGAGCGGTTACTGTTGTAAATGAAACATCATACGACTTGTGAACGTTTGAAATTTCGTCCACAATACGTGTAGCACGGAACATCATTAGAACATAAAGGCGGCTAACATTATGCCTGAGTCAATCTGCTTGACGAATTATACAGAGAACAGTCATTATTTACAAAAGCATCGCAGAACGCTAGAAGCTTCTTAATGAGAACGTCTTTGAGTAATACTAAGGACGTAACATGATCAGAAGCCTCAGAAACGTCAAAGAATCAAGTTTGAACTAATTTTATTGTTTAAGTGTTTTTCCCCTAGCTCTGCCGCTACTGGACCGATTTACAAAAACTACAAAGCTTCTTCATACTTGGCATAGTAGAAATTTTGTAAGGAAATGTGGCATGGTTTTTCAATACTTTCTCGCCAGTTAGCGTAGGAAGTAAAAGGCAACTAGGTTCAAATATTTGAAAATGAATACGATTTAAGTTATAATATCTAAATCTCGTGGAATTTATCTCTTGATTTACCCGAAACCCGGCAGAATACAAGGAATTGGCTCACTCAAATTTCAGTAAATAAACAACCAAAATCAGAAGCCACAGCAATATAAAGATAACATTATTCTTAGTGTACTATACAGAACAATATATATATATATATATATATATATATATATATATATATATAGGTGAAAAATTAAAGCTTCCGCCTTTTGTTGGGTACTTCGACAAAATTTAAGCAAAGAGGACTCTTTATACTTTTTTTAATTCTCTCTAGCTTTCAATGGACTTTGCCATCATCATCAGGAGCTGCAATTACAATGATAACAGTAGCAACAAAAGTGTAAAATGAATTTAAATTGACTCAACTTACAGTAGTATGTGAGGATGTTGCTAATTGTTGTTTACGTATAGGATGAGGAAAACGTCCAGTAACATGGTGAGAGCTGGATAGATTGTACAATGGTCAAAATTATATAAAATATGACAAGAACAAGTTAAAAACAGATTAATAATTATTTAAAAAACATTAGAGCATTACATCGTGAAGCCACTTGATGATTGCACAAATTAGTGGTCATGGAATAATGAGTGAGATGACACCCTTTTGACAGAAGGCCGAAGGATGTCAATGTCTGTGTTGAAAGATGGAACGAATTGTGGGCGTGTGCCAAACGTTGCCAAATCACAACAGGGCATTCTATGAATTACACAAGTATCAAAGTTCTTGATAAAGAAAAACACCTTTCCAAACGTTTATTCCTGGAAATGTCCCACATCTTCATGAATAACAACTGTATCAACAAAAAGACAGATGTTAAACAACTGAGTGTCATTTACTCATATTTGCTAAACTGCGAAAAATTGGAGAACTTACATATCTCCCCAAATTTCGACTCTTCACAACCATAATTATAATCTGTGTTTTGGCCGATTCCACCAGTAAATTTCATTCCACTCAAAATATAATAATTCTCCTCTCACGATTTATTAATAATTGTTAATTTAAATTCCCATTAATTAAAATATAGTTTATTCAACTGCCTCTGGTCGGTTTAACAAATTCTTACATGAAATTCTGAAAATCACATCATCTGAAGTGATTTGGCAACGTTTGGCACACGCCCACAATTCGTTCCATCTTTCAACACAGACATTGACATCCTTCGGCCTTCTGTCAAAAGGGTGTCATCTCACTCATTATTCCATGACCACTAATTTGTGCAATCATCAAGTGGCTTCACGATGTAATGCTCTAATGTTTTTTAAATAATTTTTAATCTGTTTTTAACTTGTTCTTGTCATATTTTATATAATTTTGACCATTGTACAATCTATCCAGCTCTCACCATGTTACTGGACGTTTCCCTCATCCTATACGTAAACAACAATTAGCAACATCCTCACATACTACTGTAAGTTGAGTCAATTTAAATTCATTTTACACTTTTGTTGCTACTGTTATCATTGTAATTGCAGCTCCTGATGATGATGGCAAAGTCCATTGAAAGCTAGTGAGAATTAAAAAAAGTATAAAGAGCCCTCTTAACTTAAATTTTGTCGAAGTACCCAACAAAAGGCGGAAGCTTTAATTTTTCACCTAACTGGTCTAGACGACAATGACCACGTCTCAAGTTATATATATAATAATACAAATTCAAGCAAAGAGGACTCCTTATGCTTCATTAATCTCTAGCTTTCAACGGACTTTGCCATCTTCATCAGGAGCTGCAATAACATTGAGAGGAAATAGCAATTATTGTGCAAAATGATTTTGAATTAACTTACAATAGTATGTGAGGTTGTTGCTAAATGTTATTAACGTTTTGGTTGAGGGATACACCCAGTAACCTGGTGAACGCTGGATACATGGTACATTTGTCGAAATTAATGCTTTATTAATCTCTAGCTTTCAATGGACTTTGCCATCTTCATCAGGAGCTGCAATAACATTGAGAGGAAATAGCAATTATTGTGAAAAATGATTTTGAATTAACTTACAATAGTATGTGAGGTTGTTGCTAAATGTTATTAATGTTTTGGTTGAGGGATACACCCAGTAACCTGGTGAATGCTGGATACATGGTACATTTGTCAAAATTAATGCTTTATTATTCTCTAGCTTTCAATGGACTTTGCCATCTTCATCAGGAGCTGCAATAACATTGAGAGGAAATAACAATTATTGTGCAAAATGATTTTGAATTAACTTACAGTAGTATGTGAGGTTGTTGCTAAATGTTATTAACGTTTTGGTTGAGGGATACACCCAGTAACCTGGTGAACGCTGGTTAAATGGTACATTTGTCAAAATTAATATAAACTACACAGAGGTGTGTGTCATGAACATATTAAAATGGATTAAAAATATTTAAAACGAAAGTTAAAATTACATCATGAACCACATGATGCAGCACAAAACGGTGAGTACAGGAACACAAGTAGGATGAAACATTTGACAGGTGTCAGAAGGTTGGTGGTGTCAGTGTCGATGGATGGAACGAAAATTTATGTGAAGTGTGTGCTATGTTGCCAAATCACTTCAGATGGTGTTATTTGTCAAGATATGTTAAATAAGAACTTGTCAACAGACCAGAGGCAGTTGAACAAACTATATTGTTGATGGGATGGAAAGTTAAACTAAACAATTATTAAAATTATATATATATATATATATATGCTACCAATGAAAAATCCAAAGCATTTCTCTCTTCCTACTACAAAATAAGTTGATGAGTTAATAGCTCTTAACGAGTTCAATATCGTCCTAAACAATGGATAATTAAATGGTTAAAATATAACCCTAGTGTTACATAAGGATGCCTAAATTGCGTAATTTTTTAACAAAGTTGTTATGTTTTCAATTTGTACGAGATTAAGACAGGCCTAGCAAAGCAATTATTGCAATAATTGCATCGCGGGTTCAGCTCCTACTAGACGCGAGTCCTAGTTATAGATCGTTTCGAAGTGTTAATGTAGACAATTCACCTCTATAGAATCAGAAATCATGTTGAGAAGATGAACACGTGGCTTGGAGAAAATGGTCACTTACCAACTCGATGGTTTTGGTGTAGCTGCAACAGCGACTAAATCCCCAAGAGGGTGAGAAAAGTCGGATTTCTATCAAAATTTCCACAACCCGGCAAATACCCAGCACTGGGTGTGAAATTGCCTCACTAACGCAGATTGTGGCCGCTGAACTGCTACACGAGAACACCGGAAATAGCACCAAGTCACGTTCAACTCTCGTATTTGAGGTCGACGGAAATTACAAAAAAATAAGTTTTAGCCTCATAACGACAATGCTTTAACGATACAATTCCCGGGCCGTGGCCATCCCTGCGATGACCATACGCCCTCTATTATCGAACAGAAACATCAACCACATCCCTGCAATGACCTTGAAAGAGATGGAAAGTAGCGCACGATCCTCCACGACGGAACCATTAGAACAAGAGAACTGTTTTGCGAGAAAAATAAAATTCAATATTTTCAAGAACTATTATAGAATTATTATTCTAAGTAAGAAAAGCGTTGTAACAAGATATAGTTAATTTTTAGTCGTTTACAAAAAGAAGATATTATTGTTCCCTTCTCCCGCCAGTAAAAACAGTTTTTGGCGCTTATGGTACAGAAACATCGCCACTGAGGCAATTTGTCAGGCTGGAACGCGTTTCTCAGTCTGGCTCGGAATGATACCAGTCTGGATGTAAATGCAGCTACCTGTGGATTTCACTCTCTAGCTAGGGATTACCTACAGGATTTATGGAATGTACCATCACTGTGCCGAAGTTTAATAACAGACAAAAAGATGTTGCGACAGGAAATGACGTTGACACATTGCTCATGGTCATTTCAACATATTTCTGGCAAAATGTCTGTTATAATCAAAGCACGGGGACTAGGATAAGATGGAAATCTCTCCGAGTCCGTCTATAGATTACAACAAAATTTGTGACAAAACCAGGCCACTAAACCCGGATTTTACTATTAGGGAATAATATACATGGTGGCCCAACGAAAAGGACGCACCGACATTCGTGACTCTCCTGGTATATTTTGGGAAAAACGCTCGGTCACGTCAATTTTAATTTTTAGGTGGACGTCTTTTCGTTTATAGCAGTACAATACAGGGTGATTCAAATTATTAACGATAAATACCTTTCTTTATCGCTTAAACATTATAGATTAAAACAAAACATTATTGTAATAGAGATGCCTCTTGTAAGAAATGATTTGTGGAGCTTTCCGTAAAACCGAATGTAGATGGACGATGTAATTTATGCGATTGTGAGGTTCTTTACTTATTTTTATTAGTGAACGTTTTTGACAATCTAGGCATGCAGTTGTAAAAAGTAAACATTATTTTGATGGTTGTAGAAAAGACTTTAATTGTCGGCAGTGTATGTTCCGTATCAAGCGGTTTCGATACTTGTGGTATCGATATTTTTATTCCGATATTTTAGAGTTTCGATACTTCCAATACATGGTATCGATACTTTTTGTGGATCGGAACATCTCTGCCATGGCGGATAAAATTCACGAACAATGCGGTTTTAAATTCGTGCGTCTTTCTGGTCCACCGTGTACTATTTGTATTGTGTATGTTATAAAGACACCCCTCACCTATTTTACGGTGAATGTCATGCCACCGGATGAAAGTATTTCGATATTTATGTTTCGCCATAATACTCCCGCTTTATGTCTTTTCGGGATTTATTGCCTCAATAAAGGGTAACGTGAAATATGAAAGTGCGCGGGATTGACAGCGAATAAAGATAAATCACATAATCATTCCAATAATCCCAATTATACAGGGTGCCCTCAAAGATCTTTCTTCTACACGGCGTATACACCTTGGAAAACGAGCAGTTTTTTCTAGTAACTTTTGTATTAGAGAAGAAATTTAAGAGTTGCATGTTATAGATGAATTTACATTTTTTCACGTATTCACGTGCTTTGACGTACTTTCGGTTTGACCGAAAACGACTTCAACTTTCGATTTTCAAATGGGGCACCCTATATATTTTTACTTATTTCGATTAAAAATGACATTCTGAACTCAACACCGCCTGACTTGTGACCATCTGTCAAAGAAAGTCATGTTTATTTTAATTTTTATTTTTCGATCTAGAATGTCTTGGATCCTGTTAATGTGTAAATCATGGTGTAATCTGTACTCTGTGCTTCCATCTCCCGGCCGCCGAGTTATATACAGGGTGGCGCATCGAAAACGAAACAGACGCATTTACTGGCAGCTCAGTTTTTTTTTCAAAAAACGCTCAGACCCGTCGATTTTGTTTTCGAGGGGGACACGAGTTTGGCAAAAAATCACGTTAGCACGTGCAGCCCCCTAAGCGGGGGTGACACCACCCCCAAAATCTTTTTGCCACAAAAAAACGCTCCAATAGCTATTTTCAACAACAAAATGATAAACAAACCATGTGCGCAGTGAAGAAAAGCATTTACTTATTAAATAAATTCTTTTAGTCCAATTTCTTCTGAAAGTAGTACAAACTAATCTGATGTAGGTACCTATTAAAGTCTACTTTAAGCTTTAAATCAATAAATCTTGAAAACTACTGAACTGAAGCACATGTATTTTACATCATTATAAAGGGAATTGAAAGACCTTTAAAATAAGGTATCACTCGACCCCACTTTCCATTTAAGATTTTAGGGTTGGTGTCACCCCCACCCAGGGGGCAGCACGTGTTATCGTGATTTTTTACCAAACAAAACAAAATCGACGGGTCTGAGCGTTTTTCCAAAAAAAAACTGAGCTGCCACTAGATGCGTCTGTTTCGTTTTCGATACGCCACCCTGTATAGTCCCAATTGCTGCTTCGAGAAAGGTCTGGTGAACCACAAAGCGGCATCTAGAATATTGGAGGTCACTTCAGTTGTGACGTTCAATGAAGCATTCTTACGTTTAACGTCAGCGATATCGAGCTTCTCTTATGGGTTATGAAACCTAATTCAATCGGTCATGTCATTGTTCAAAAACAACTGATGTTTGGAAAACCAATCACGTCATGGCATCTATCATTTAAGATACCATATTTGCTTGAGACTAATATTGATGCATCATCTGCGTATAGTGTGAACAGCACATAATCACACACACCGATTCAATCTCATTGATAAAGAGAATGAACAAAATAGGCCCTAAAATGGAACCTTGACCAACCTCAAAATCAACAATGACTTCACTGGATTGGAATCTATGTAACATTTGCTCATTTTTATCTAGTAGGTAAGTAGGTGTTAGGTGTGAGGTTGTTTAATAAATTACCAAACAGCCTCAGGGCCCTGCCACTCGCTATTTTCAAATATGAAATTAAGGCCTTATTAAAAAGTAAAGCATATTGAATGAGCACTTGTCAGATACCCTGATAAATGACCAGTAGGAGTAACTCTGACAAAACGGTTTATAATAGCATGTGATATCCTATGTCTCACTTTCAGCAGTTACCGTTCTTAGTTATTTTTATATTCTATATTTATTGAATTTTATTTATATAATTTAAACATAGCAGTATTTGAACCTGTGTCTACCACGTCTTTTAAATGTTTGTTTTTAGTTAAATGTTTGTCTACTTTATATTTCAATGTTTGTTTAATTTTGACGGTCTCACGCTTATCTACTTATACTAAGTGACATATAAATCCGAACACCCAGTTTAAATGGTTTTATTTTAATAAAAGTTGGTGAATGTACTGTAAATAATAAGTGAAAAAATTTTCAGCCTTATCAGTTGGACATTCCGGTTTTTATACTGCTTTTTTTTAATTCACTAACGCTCTAAAAATGAATATTTCAGCCGCAGTAAAGAATCAACGTTGGCGGATTTTGGTTCTTGACATCCTTCACGATCGGTTACGATGCCTAGAGTACGGAGACCTGTACGATTTCGTCAACTTAGTGAGTTTGATAGGGGCCGTATAGTGGGACTTCGGGAAGCTGGACTTTCTTTTCGGGCAATTGCAGTTAGAGTGCAAAGAAGTGTAGACACTGTGGTTAGGTGTTGTCAGGCATGGCTTCGAGAAGGCCGTACGCAAAGAGCAAGGGGCACTGGACGCCGCCGTAGAACAACAGACCGTGAAGATCGCCGCCTAAGATTATTGGCCTTAAGGGACCGTTTCTCCACTACCAGGTCCAATGCAAATGAATGGTTTGCAGAACACGGAAGACCTATTGGCATGCGAAGTGTTTACCGACGAATGAGAAGTTTTGGCTTGTTTTCATACCGGCCACACTGGGTCCTCCCTTTAACTCGAGAACACCGACGTAATCGCCTTGAGTGGTGCAGACAACGGTCACTCTGGGATCAGGAATGGAACAGTATTGTCTTTAGTGACGAGTCTCGATTTTGTTTAGGCATGCACGATTGTCGTGCCAGGGTTAGAAGGCGACGTGGTGAAAGGAGGTATCCACAGTTTTTTGTTGAAAGACATGTTCATCACACTGTTGGAGTTATGGTTTGGGGTGCTATAGCTTATGGTTCCAGGTCACCTTTAATCTTCATCAGAGGTAACATGAACGCGCAGCGTTATATCCACTCCATCTTTTACCCTATCTTGACACCCTGGCAGATCCAACTTTCCAACAAGATAATGCCCGACCACATGTTGCAAGAGTCACAATAGACTTCTTTCAACATAATGATGTCACATTGTTACCATGGCCACCAAGATCTCCCGACTTATCCCCAATTGAGCACGTGTGTGATATGATGGGTAGGAGATTGCTCAATTTGCAACGTCCTCCTCAGACTCTAGAAGCACTTCGAGAGGAGTTGGTGGTTGCCTGGAATGAGATACCACAGGAGGACATTGACCACCTGATCAGAAGCATGCCTAGGCGCGTTGGAGAATGCGTAGCACATCAGGGTGCATCCACACATTATTAAAGGTCAAAGGGCTTTAAAGCAGTGCAATCATTTTGAAATTTTTATCATTTACTTATTATGCTTCATTAAGTACTTATACAAAATTTTATTTAAATAAAACCATTTAAACTGGGTGTTCGGATTTATATGTCACTTAGTATATTTATTATCTGTTTATTTTTTTACTCTATTATTTCCATTGACGTGTTCTATGTCATCTTACACAGTAGTCGCCAACCTTTTCAATGTGTTGAGCTACTTTGATAATTTCGGAATAAACAGTGCACTACTTAGACGTAAGAAATGTAAGCCAACTTAAATGAAATTATACACAGTTGTATGTGTTTATTTTACTTATACATACTCATAAACTTAAATAAACTAATAACTAATACATACTAAAAAATTATGTACGTCCGTTCCTACCAATCGTAGGTGTTTGAAAAATAAATAAAATTTTTCGTCAGCTACAGTGGCATGTCACTTACGATTTAATAAACGTAACTAGAAATAAAAAAAGCAACGCACTATTTTAAACAAAAACATGTAGAGATAAAAATGCGTGTTCAATGAGAAGTCCGACGCTTAGACTCAATGACAATTTTTTAAATGTTTAGTGTATAATTTGATACCGCCAATTATCCAAATGTTCATCTGTAAGTCAATTACGGTATTTGTTTTTAATAAACTTCATATTTGAAAAGGAATATTCACACAAATAGGATAAACTAAATAACGCTTTCACTTTCAAGAACACGACATAAAACTGAATATTTGTCTTTACTTACTGAAGGCCAGATACATTTTGTATTAGAGACTAATGATTTTAAAGCCAAATCGTTTTGAAACGCACTTACTTGGTTATTTTTTATTTATACTTTATTTCGTTAAAATCCTTGAAACGATTTCTGGAGTTATTCTTCAAGTTAGCGACTATTTCTACATGATATTTAATGTCATATGGTTCTAATGGACTTTAAGACATATTTTCTGAATGAACAGGAAAAAGCCTGGTATCGCTATAGATTAAGTTTTGTTTCCAAAACTCAGTGTAAAATAAGCACAGTGTATCAAAGTCATTTCGTAACTGTAAAATTATATCATTGCTCATTACTTCTACTCGTCTAATCACTGTATTAGCAGAATTTATAACAGACACTATCTCGTCTTTATTTCTGAAGTTGACAAATAATGAATCTGCAGCTTCTAAAAACGCCTGTTCTATCATTTCCCCGTCTTCATAAGGTTTCTTCTTTTGTGTAGTTATCTGGGACACCCAGTATGATGCTTCAGTTGCAGCCTTACTTTTGTCGATTGTTTTTAAAAACATTGTCTGTTGTCCAATTAACTGATTATTTAATTGTTTCAGTTTTTCCGTTCTGGTTGCAGAACGTAATGGGAATGATTTTTCAACATCCGAATGTACAGTTATTCCCTTTTTTAGCAACGGAAACAGATGTATTACATAACAAACGTACATTTTTATCTTTAACTTCTGTAAAGAAATATTGTTCTTCCCATCCCGAATGGGAATGGTATGTCTTCATCTTCTTACTACTGCTCATAATGTTTTTAGTTGCAGGCCAACTCTAACCCAACTGCTTGCGCCTTGCGTATTCATTCCGTTCAAAGTAATCGAGATCGTTCTCGAACAGATCGCTCACCGCAGTGTTGCCGCTGCTTGTGTCTATTATCAGAATTTACAAAAATTACGGAAGCTTCTATGATTTTTACATATTTTTAAAATATGTTGTGAGCCACCAGAATTGCCTTTGTGATCGACGGGTTAGCCTCCACTGGTCTAACAGAACTAATTAAGGAATGAAATGAAAAGGTATGAGTTAAGCCTGTATAAGGAGCGCCATTCACGCCAGATGCCGAGAGCATCTGCAGCAGAATATTATGGTTGACACAGTCAAAGGCCTTAATCAAGTCGCGAAATACCCCAACCGGTCACCCTCCTGCCTCAACGAATGAAATAAATCGTTCATAGAACGAACGCTGTTGACTTTCCTGTAGAGAATCAGCGAGATGATATTTTTCAGTCAGTTAGCGACTGGCGTAGCAATGCTCAAACATTTTTGAGAGGCCAAACGGTGCCGTTATAGGCCTGGAAATCCCCATGTCCGATGGATCTCCTTTTTTGTTTACCGGTACCATCTTCCGATTCTATCCCCAAGTTATAGGCAGTTATAAGATTAGCGGACAGAACGGAAATGACTAGCATGGTTTGTCGTGCCGTACACGTCATATAATATTCAAAAAGCATATCTCTACTATTCGTCATTGTCTGTCAGAGCGGTCCGTAGGACCTTTGCTCTTGGTTGAATAAAAAAAACATATCTCATTTTCGAAAGTTCCTCACCAGGTTTGGCATGTTAAGTAACCGAACGCCATTTCCAATACTACCGATTCCTTTAAGTTCCTTCTCTAGAGGTGTAAATATGAAAGAGATAAAGATAAATAATTCATCAACATCTATCTAAACGCGCATCGGTTATCGATTTTGTCCCATCTTTTATTCCTATCTCCATAGCCGTGACGAACGAAAGTATACGAACATTCCAAGTACATTTGCCCTTTGTGTATATTTTTTCGAATTCAGAGTCAAATTAGGGATGTCCCACTCGAACCCTTGTCAAGCCACCTGTCGTTTCAGAAATATATCGGGTATAACGTCATGGGCGCGCAGAAGGACACATACTGTAAACTTCAAAAATAGAGTGTTATTGAACGTGCAATTAAGCCAGGCACTAATAATTTCTGGCCGTATTTGACAAGTGAGCAGGCGCAGTAAAACAAAAATAAGACTTGAAATTAATAAATTTATACCACATTCGTAGTACGTTAACACAAAACACAACATGCCCAAAAGCGAGATTGTACAGGTCTGTATTAACCTCAATGGTCTTGGAATAATCTAACAAAATAAATGTTTATTTTTGTAGAAAGAAGTGCACATAATTTTCACAATTCTTTATTTGCTGGAATTACTTGAAGCATCGTCCGAATGGTTAAAATTAATTATTACAGGTTCAGTTTGAATATCGATCATATTGTCTAGATCCCACATCTTTGTTTCGATTGTCTCTTGAACGTGACGGATGCAGTATTTCCAATGGTTTTCTGTCACTCTGTTGACAGCTTCATAAAACAAATTTTTCACGTCAGAAAATTTGAACGTTCTATTGTTTGAAGCCACATAGTTTTTATATTTGCCTAAATCATTTCAATACGATTCAGTTCGCAGTGATAGTTTTTTTCCCGGTTCGCGAAACGTTCGGAAGGAAAACGATACCGTTTCGGAAACTAGAAACTCGGCGCTTTACGGACGAGCAAGAACCGTTCGACGTTCACTTTCGATCTCCTCCGAAGATAAAGGAGCTACGAACCTGACGATTTTTGCGTGAGAAAGCTCGGACCTCGGACTCAAAGATAGCATCTTTCCTTTTTTTCTTTATCCCTTTTCGTTGGGAAATTTAGATTTTTTTGAATTCCTCGACTAGGCGCTACTTTCCGATTCTTCCGGTTTTTTTCCGGGTTCGCGAAACGTTCGGTAGGAAAACGATACCGTTTCGGAAACTAGAAACTCGGCGCTTTACGGACGAGCAAGAGCTGTCGCGGTAGGAGGAAGAAACGTGATCGAAAACGACCGGTAATGTCGAAAAAACGGTAGATTTTCGTGCTGTTCGACGTTCACTTTGGATCTCCTCCGAAGATAAAGGAGCTACGAACCTGGCGATTTTTGCATGAGAAATCCCGGACCTCGGACTCAAAGATAGCGTCTTTCCTTTTTTTTTCTTTATCCCTTTTCGTTAGAAAATTTAGATTTTTTTTAATTCCTCGACTACGCGCTACTTTGCGATTCATCCGGTTTTTTTTCCGGGTTCGCAAAACGTTCGGAAGTAAAACGATACCGTTTCGGAAACTAGAAACTCGGCGCTTTACGGACGAGCGAGAGCCGTCGCGGTATGAGGAAGAAACGCGATCGAAAACGGCCGGTAATGTCGAAAAAACGGTAGATTTTCGTGCTGTTCGACGTTCACTTTCGATCTCCTCCGACGATAAAGAAGCTACGGACCTGACGATTTTTGCATAAGAAATCCCGGACCTCGGACTCCAAGATAGCGTATTTCTTTTTTTTTCTTTATCGCTTTTCGTTAGAAAACCTCGATTTTTTTGAATTCCTCGACTACGCGCTACTTTTCGATTCTTCCGGTTTTTTTCCGGGTTCGCGAAACGTTCGGAAGGAAAAAGATACCGTTTCGGTAACTAGGAACTCGGCGCTTTACGGACGAGCGAGAGCCGTCGCGATAGGAGGAAGAAACGCGATCGAAAACGGCCGGTAATGTCGAAAAAAACGGTAGATTTTCGTGCTGTTCGACGTTCACTTTCGATCTCCTCCGAAGATAAAGGAGCTACGAACCTGACGATTTTTGCATGAGAAAGCACGGACCTCGGACTCCAAGATAGCGTCTTTCCTTTTTTTCTTTATCCCTGTTCGTTAGAAAAATTCGATTTTTTTTAATTCCTCGACTACGCGCTACTTTCCGATTCTTCCGGTTTTTTTCGGGTTCGCGAAACGTTCGGAAGGAAAACGATACCGTTTCGGTAACTAGAAACTCGGCGCTTTACGGACGAGCGAGAGCCGTCGCGGTAGGAGGAAGAAACGCGATCGAAAACGGCCGGTAATGTCGAAAAAACGGTAGATTTTCGTGCTGTTCGACGTTCACTTTCGATCTCCTCCGAAGATAAAGGAGCTACGAACCTGACGGTTTTTGCGTGAGAAAGCCCGGACCTCGGACTCAGAGATAGCGTCTTTCCTTTTCTTTCTTTATCCCTTTTCGTTAGAAAACCTCGATTTTTTTGAATTCCTCGGCTACGCGCTACTTTCCGATTCTTCCGGTTCTTTTCCGGGTTCGCGAAACGTTCGGGAGGAAAACGATACCGTTTCGGAAACTAGAAACTCGGCGCTTTACGGACGAGCGAGAGCCGTCGCGATAGGAGGAAGAAACGCGATCGAAAACGGCCGGTAATGTCGAAAAAGCGGTAGATTTTCGTGCTGTTCGACGTTCACTTTCGATCTCCTCCGAAGATAAAGGAGCTACGAACCTGACGGTTTTTGCGTGAGAAAGCCCGGACCTCGGACTCAGAGATAGCGTCTTTCCTTTTCTTTCTTTATCCCTTTTCGTTAGAAAACCTCGATTTTTTGAATTCCTCGGCTACGCGCTACTTTCCGATTCTTCCGGTTCTTTTCCGGGTTCGCGAAACGTTCGGGAGGAAAACGATACCGTTTCGGAAACTAGAAACTCGGCGCTTTACGGACGAGCGAGAGCCGTCGCGGTAAGAGGTAGAAACGCGATCGAAAACGGCCGGTAATATCGAAAAAACGGTAGATTTTCGTGCTGTTCGACGTTCACTTTCGATCTCCTCCGAAGATAAAGGAACTTCGAACCTGACGATTTTTGCATGAGAAATCCCGGACCTCGGACTCCAAGATAGCGTTTTCCCTTTTTTTTTCTTTATCCCTTTTCGTTAGAAAATTTCGATTTTTTTGAATTCCTCGACTACGCGCTACTTTCCGATTCTTCCGGTTTTTTCCGGGTTCGCGAAACGTTCAGAAGGAAAACGATACCGCTTCGGAAACTAGAAACTCGGCGCTTTACGGACGAGCGAGAGCCGTCGCGGTAGGAGGAAGAAACGCGATCGCAAACGGCCGGTAATGTCGAAAAAACGGTAGATTTTCGTGCTGTTCGACGTTCACTTTCGATCTCCTCCGAAGATAAAGGAGCTACGAACCTGAAGATTTTTGCATGAGAAAGCCCGGACCTCGGACTCCAAGATAGCGTCTTTCCTTTTTTTTCTTTATCCCTTTTCGTTAGAAAACTTCGATTTTTTGAATTACTCGACTACGCGCTACTTTCCGATTCTTCCGGTTTTTTCCGGGTTCGCGAAACGTTCAGAAGGAAAACGATACCGTTTCGGTAACTATAAACTCGGCGCTTTACTGACCAGCGAGAGCCGTCGCGGTAGGACGAAGAAACGCGATCGAAAACGGCCGGTAATGTCGAAAAAACGGTAGATTTTCGTGCTGTTCGACGTTGAACATCGATTTCCTCTGAAGATAAAGGAGCTACGAACCTAAACATTTTTGCGTGAGAATACCCGGACGTCGGACTCAAAGATAGCGTCTTTCCTTTTTTTCTTTATCCCTTTTCGTTAGAAAACTTCGATTTTTTTGAATTCCTCGACTACGCGCTACTTTCCGATTCTTCCGTTTTTTTTCCGGGTTCGCGAAACGTTCGGAAGGAAAACGATACCGTTTCGGAACTAGAAACTCGGCGCTTTACGGACAAGCGAGAGCCGTCGCGGTAGGAGGAAGAAACGCGATCGAAAAGGGCCGGTAATGTCAAAAAAACGGTAGATTTTCGTGCTGTTCGACGTTCACTTTCGATCTCCTCCGAAGATAAAGGAGCTACGAACCTGACGATTTTTGCGTTAGAAAGCCCGGACCTCGGACTCAAAGATAGCGTATTTCCTTTTTTTCTTTATCCTTTTTCGTTAGAAAATTTCGATTTTTTTGAATTCCTCGACTACGCGCTACTTTACGATTCTTCCGGTTTTTTTCCGGGTTTGCGAAACGTTCGGAAGGAAAGCGATACCGTTTCAGAAACTAGAAACTCGGCGCTTTACGGACGAGTGAGAACCGTCACGGTAGGAGGAAGAAACGCGATCGAAAACGGCCGATAATGTCGAAAAAACGGTAGATATTTGTGCTGTTCGACGTTCACTTTCGATCTCCTCCGAAGATAGAGGAGCTACGAACCTGACGATATTTGCATGAGAAATCCCGGACCTCGGACTCCAAGATAGCGTCTTTCCTTTTTTCTTTATCCCTTTTCGTTAGACAACTTCGATTTTTTTGAATTCCTCGACTACGCGCTACTTTCCGATTCTTCCGTTTTTTTTCCGGGTTCGCGAAACGTTCGGAAGGAAAACGATACCGTTTCGGAAACTAGAAACTCGGCGCTTTACGGACAAGCGAGAGCCGTCGCGGTAGGAGGAAGAAACGCGATCGAAAAGGGCCGGTAATGTCAAAAAAACGGTAGATTTTCGTGCTGTTCGACGTTCACTTTCGATCTCCTCCGAAGATAAAGGAGCTACGAACCTGACGATTTTTGCGTTAGAAAGCCCGGACCTCGGACTCAAAGATAGCGTATTTCCTTTTTTTCTTTATCCCTTTTCGTTAGAAAATTTCGATTTTTTGAATTCCTCGACTACGCGCTACTTTACGATTCTTCCGGTTTTTTTCCGGGTTTGCGAAACGTTCGGAAGGAAAGCGATACCGTTTCAGAAACTAGAAACTCGGCGCTTTACGGACGAGTGAGAACCGTCACGGTAGGAGGAAGAAACGCGAATCGAAAACGGCCGATAATGTCGAAAAAACGGTAGATATTTGTGCTGTTCGACGTTCACTTTCGATCTCCTCCGAAGATAGAGGAGCTACGAACCTGACGATATTTGCATGAGAAATCCTGGACCTCGGACTCCAAGATAGTGTCTTTCCTTTTTTTCTTTATCCCTTTTCGTTCGAAAATTTCGTTTTTTTTGAATTCCTCGACTACGCGCTACTTTCCGATTCTTCCGGTTTTTTTCCGGTTCGCGAAACGTTCGGAAGGAAAACGATACCGTTTCGGAAACTAGAAACTCGGCGCTTTACGGACGAGTGAGAGCCGTCGCGGTAGGAGGAAGAAACGCGTTCGAAACCAGCCGGTAAAGTCGAAAAAACGGTAGATTTTCGTGCTGTTCGACGTTCACTTTCGATCTCCTCCGAAGATAAAGGAGCTACGAACCTGACGATTTTTGCATGAGAAAGCCCGGACCTCGGACTCCAAGATAGCGTGTTTCCTTTTTTTTTCTTTATCCCTTTTTGTTAGAAAATTTCGATTTTTTGAATTCCTCGACTACGCGCTACTTTCCGATTCTTCCTGTTTTTTTTCAGGTTCGCGAAAGTTCGGAAGGGAAACGATACCGTTTCGGTAACTAGAAACTCGGCATTTTACGGACGAGCGAGAGCCGTCGCGGTAGGAGGAAGAAACGCGATCGAAAACGGCTGGTAAATTCGAAAAAACGGTAGATTTCCGTGCTGTTCTACGTTCACTTTCGATCTCTTCCGAAGATAAAGGAGCTACGAACCTGACGATTTTTGCATGAGAAATCCCAGACCTCGGACTCCAAGATAGCGTGTTTCCTTTTTTTTTCTTTATCCCTTTTTGTTGGAAAATTTCGATTTTTTTGAATTCCTCGACTACGCGCTACTTTCAGATTCTTCCTGTTTTTTTCCAGGTTCGCGAAACGTTCGGAAGGGAAACGATACCGTTTCGGTAACTAGAAACTCGGCACTTTACGGACGAGCGAGAGCCGTCGCGGTAGGAGGAAGAAACGCGATCGAAAACGGCCGATAAAGTCGAAAAAACGGTAGATTTCCGTGCTTTTCGACGTTCACTTTCGATCTCTTCCGAAGATAAAGGAGCTACGAACCTGACGATATTTGCATGAGAAATCCCGGACCTCGGACTCCAAGATAGTGTCTTTCCTTTTTTTCTTTATCCCTTTTCGTTCGAAAATTTCGTTTTTTTGAATTCCTCGACTACGCGCTACTTTCCGATTCTTCCGGTTTTTTTCCGGGTTCGCGAAACGTTCGGAAGGAAAACGATACCGTTTCGGAAACTAGAAACTCGGCGCTTTACGGACGAGTGAGAGCCGTCGCGGTAGGAGGAATAAACGCGATCGAAACCAGCCGGTAAAGTCGAAAAAACGGTAGATTTTCGTGCTGTTCGACGTTCACTTTCGATCTCCTCCGAAGATAAAGGAGCTACGAACCTGACGATTTTTGCATGAGAAAGCCCGGACCTCGGACTCCAAGATAGCGTGTTTCCTTTTTTTTTCTTTATCCCTTTTTGTTAGAAAATTTCGATTTTATTGAATTCCTCGACTACGCGCTACTTTCCGATTCTTCCTGTTTTTTTTCAGGTTCGCGAAAGTTCGGAAGGGAAACGATACCGTTTCGGTAACTAGAAACTCGGCATTTTACGGACGAGCGAGAGCCGTCGCGGTAGGAGGAAGAAACGCGATCGAAAACGGCTGGTAAATTCGAAAAAAACGGTAGATTTCCGTGCTGTTCTACGTTCACTTTCGATTTCCTCCGAAAATAAAGGAGCTACGAACCTGACGATTTTTGCATGAGAAATCCCGGACCTCGGACTCCAAGATAGCATCTTTCCTTTTTTTTTCTTTATCCCTTTTCGTTAGAAAATTTCGATTTTTTTGAATTCCTCGACTACGCGCTACTTTCCGATTCTTCCGGTTTTTTTCCGGGTTCGCGAAACGTTCGGAAGGAAAACGATACCGTTTCGGAAACTACAAACTCGGCGCTTTACGGACGAGCGAGAGCCGTCGCGGTAGGAGGAAGAAACGCGATCGAACACGGCCGATAAAGTCGAAAAAACGGTAGATTTCGTGCTGTTCGACGTTCACTTTTGATCTCCTCCGAAGATGAAGGAGCTACGAACCTGACGATTTTTGCATGAGAAATCCCGGACCTCGGACTCCAAGCTAGCGTCTTTCCTTTTTTTCTTTATCCCTTTTCGTTAGAAAATTTCAATTTTTTTTTAATTCCTCGACTACGCGCTACTTTCCGATTTTTCCGGTTTTTTTCCGGGTTCGCGAAACGTTCGGAAGGAAAACGATACCGTTTCGGAAACTAGAAAAAATGGTAGATTTCCGTGCTGTTCGACGTTCAATATCGATCTCCTCCGAAGATAAAGGAGCTGCGAACCTGGCGATTTTTGCATGAGAAAGCCCGGATCTCGGACGCAAAGATAGCGTCTTTCCTTTTTTTCTTTATCCCTTTTCGTTAGAAAATTTCGATTTTTTGAATTCCTTGACTACGCGCTACTTTCCGATTCTTCCGGTTTTTTTCCGGGTTCGCGAAACGTTCGGAAGGAAAGCGACACCGTTTCGGAAACTAGAAACTCGGCGCTTTACGGACGAGCGAGAGCCGGCGCGGTGAGAGGGAGAAACGCGATCGAAATCGGCCGGTAAAGTCGAAAAAACGGTAGATTTTCGTGCTGTTCGACGTTCAACATCGATTTCCTCCGAAAATAAAGGAGCTACGAACCCGACGTTTTTTGCATGAGAAAGCCCCGGAATCGGGCTCAAAGATGGCGTCTTTCCTTTTTTTCTTTATCCCTTTTCGTTAGAAAATTTCGATTTTTTTGAATTCCTCGACTACGCGCTACTTTCCGATTCTTCCGGTTTTTTCCGGGTTCGCGAAACGTTCGGAAGGAAAACGATACCGTTTCGGAAACTAGAAACTCGGCGCTTTACGGACGAGCGAGAGCCGTCGCGGTAGGAGGAAGAAACGCGATCGAAAATGGCCGGTAATGTTGAAAAAACGGTAGATTTTCGTGCTGTTCGACGTTCACTTTCGATCTCCTCCGAAGATAAAGGAGCTACGAACCTGGCGATTTTTGCATGAGAAAGCCCAGACCTCGGACTCAAAGATAGCGTCTATTTTTTTCTGTATCCCTTTTCGTTCGAAAGTTTCGATTTTTTAAAATTGCTCGACTATATGCTACTTTTCGATGCGTGATAAAGTCACTTTGTTTTCCGGCTCTGTCCTCGTCTATTACTACTATACGTAAGCGAGTAAAAATTATATAGCTATCGAAAAATAACGATAACGAGCTGAGGAAACGATTCTGACCGTTATAATTACCGTCAAATTTCGAAAAAGTAAACTTTGAGCGCCTCAAAAGTACCGATGACAGCCGTTTTTCGGCGTACTTTGTCCTCTTCGATACGGACCTTCGTTACGGATCGACATTGCTACGATTTTTTTCGCAAAACGAAAGAACAAAAACTCCTGATTAATCCGATATACGACACGGTACCCGATCGTATTTTTTAAACTCGGCAGATTAGAAAATTCAACGATATGCAGATATTTTGAGTTTGAAGTTTGTATTTTGATTTTCGCTGGAGATTCGCAATTCTTGTTAGGCGGGGAATTGTAGGTATGATCATATTACGAAAGCGAGCGCGTGCAAGCGGAACGTCGAAAACGTGCCATTTTCGGCTTTATGACGATCGCTTCGTCCAAAATTGGATCACGCCAAATAGAATTGACTTTTTTTAGGCATTATAACGAACGCTTTTGAATAGATCCAGAACTTCTATATTCCGAAATTTACCGGACTATAATCATAATAACAATCAAGTATGCTTTGGCAATGTTGGTATTTATACCTGCATTTGTTTATCAAAGTCATCATCACTTTAAATACGATAAATATGATTGTAAACCCTAATTAGTGGCATAATTTTAGATGAACGTTTATATGGATCCATCCTAAAAGAGCAAGAAGTCCACAATATAGCAAAACCTTGTGCTTGTAGCAGTGTATCTAGTAAGATGGATAAGTTCTGATTTGACCATATTTTCATTGAAGCTAATGTCTCTTGATGGGAGCCATTGTTGAATTTCTTTTCTTGTGAACACTGGGATTTTTTTCTAGTTTTCTAGTGTGGTATGCAGCATTATCAAGTACAATGACAGCATTGTTGACAAGCTTTGAGAGCGTTTTTCAAACCATCGTTCAAATGAACTCCAGTCAGTTTCTGAATGGTAGTTCGGTCGTTTTCTTTGACTCAAATGCCAATGTGACGGATAACAAATCGTTTCCTTTTCCTGTGAATAATTATTTCATATGGTATTCAAAAAAACTAATAATAATATAAGCATAGATTCAGTCTACTTGACATCACTTTACAACACAAATGACGAATTGGTTACATACACGTACCTGACGGATTCTTTAGGCCAGTGGTTAGTCCATCTAAGAAGGCTTGTCTTGCTGATTTAATTGTAGAGTCAGCACATATTTTAGCTTTTTTGTGTGATACTGTGATACTGTTGTTGTTCGAACCGTAAGAACGGTCGAATTTGAAGAAGAGGTTCTTCAGCGAGTTGCCGATGAACCATCAAGTAGCACTCGTCACATTGCTGAGGATATGAATACGAGTAACGCTTCCGTCTCGCGGGTGCTACTTCATCTTTACCACTTTCAGAAAGTTCAAGGATTGAGTGTAGTCGAGTATAATCCTAGAGTTTAATTTTGTCAATGGCTTCTTCATCAAATCGTTGCACAACCAATGTTTTATGGACCGATGAAGGCCTGTTTCAGAAGAGACGGTATTTTTAATAGTAGGAATATGCCACGTTTGGGTCAAAGAAAATCGCCATGAAACTTTTCCTAGAAACATCAGCAACGTTGGTCAATCAACGTATGGGCAGGCATTGTTGATGATTATTCGATCGGGCCATACCTTCTACCGGAACGTATTTACCGGCGTTTCTTGGAGGAAGTTCTTCCAGAACTTCTTGAAAATGTTCCATTGAACGTTCGACACCAAATGTGGTTTGAGAATGATGGAGCGCCGGCTCACGTTGCTATACAAGTATGTGTATCTGAAGTCACTTGAAATAGCATAAAAACCTTTGGTCGGCGCGTCCTTTGTAATTCATGACGTATCATAGGCGTGCGGCATTTATTTAGAACGATAATAATAATGTTTTTATATCACAATAAATGGATTTTACTATCTTCTTATTTTTTTGATTTGGGATAAAAAATACTTATATTGGGAGTTTAATTTATGTTGACTGAAAGTTAAGAAATGGAAAAATTACAGAATTCCAACGTTTGACATAGGCAAATATTTACATAGCAGGTAGGTATATAAAAAGGTATATAAGGACTTACATTATAGGTATTTATATATCATCCTCGCCTTCGGAGCTGTCGCTAGAGTCATCTTGTAGAGGAATTACAACGGGATTTACAGGAGGCAAAACACAATATTCATTTTCTTTTTCAATAATATGCCTAGAACACTGCTTCCATAGGTCTGTGGCAGCAATATGAGATACTGCATCTCTTATTGTAGCCAATAGCGATTCACTTAATTGAGGGGTCTGATTATGTTTTCTTACTTTTTTTTAAAGCAGCCCAGACCAACTCAATCGGGTTAAAAATGCAGTAATAGGGAGGTAGACGTAATACTTCAAGGCCATTTTGCTGAAGCAGATTGTCAACAACATACTCTTTTTCAAATTTTTGTCTTTTAATAAGATCCAATAATATGGCTTTGGTTGATTTTTGTGGTATTTCCATTCCCTTATCCTTCATAAAATCAATAATGTCTTGTTTTTTTTGTGCCTGTATTCGGAATTTTGTTTTTCTGTCGGAAATGGTATGGCGCATTGTCCATAATAATCACTTAATTTGGGGAAATGTTTGGTATTAACTGCTGCTCTATCCACTTTTCAAATAAGTCGGAGGTCATGTCCTCATGATAGTCGGCACATGATTCTTTGATATTTTTGGCAGATAACAGCAAGGCATTAGGTATAAATCCATTTTCACTGCCATCATGGAGAATAATGATTCGTTTTCCACGGTTGCATGGTGCATTTAAAATGCACTTGTTGCTGTCGTCAACCCAGCCGTACTGCACAACATCATGGGTAATCATACCACGTTTCATCTAGCTAAATCAGATTTCTTTTCTGCTCTCTATAGATTTTAACTTTGTGCAAAAATTCTTGGCGCAATTCAACGATTCGAGACGACTCCATAATCACCATTCTTTTATCTAATTTTTGTATTGAAAACCACACAGTTTTACAATACAGTGCAGTGAGTCTAAGCATTTGTAATTATAAAAATCTTCAGGATAATCTTTTAATTTATCCCGTATCATTTCCACGTGGGCACCAAATTTTCTTTATAAATCCGTATATTATACGACGAATATCTTCCTGAAAACCCACGTCTATTCTTTTTAATTTTTGCCCTATGCGCTTTCTGTGGAAGGAATGGTTGACTACATCTCCCCTTTTTATAACCCTCTAAATCTTTATGAAAGAATTCTGCCTGCACAGGTTCATCAACCATCTCCTCGTGGCTTGGAGCATTTTCCCAAGGTCTCCAAAGAGCCATATTTAGGACACACAAGAACAATCAACACAACAATTAAATCAACAAATAACTGAGTATTAAAAAGTCAAAAACACACAAACTAATAAAATCTATGAAAAAAACACGGACAGACTAAAGAAGAAACATGTTTATTCACCGCGACACGGCACTGGCTAAACTGTTTCAATTTTCAGTAGCCACCTGCACTTGTTCCGAGCTCTGAAATACACGCTTCTCATTGGCTATGTCCACGCATAGGCGTGCTTTACTCCACGTGGACCAGTGAAACTGCCTTTGATCTTATACGGGGGATATTTGCTGCGAAATTTGGCGATTTTTGCAGCAACAGAGCGTGTTAAACATAGATATATAAAACGCACCCGGTATTTCACAGTGTTTCAAGTGACTTCAGATAAAGTATACGTGAGTATTTGGCTCAGCGGTTTGGGCACCATTGGATTGCCAGAGGTGGAGCAGTTTCTTGGCCTCCTAGGTCACCCGATTAACGTCGCTAGATGTTTTCCCGCGGGGACATGTAAAGACTTTGGTTTACGCAACTCCAGTAGAAACAGCGCAAGACTTAATTGAACGAATTTCAGCAGCATTTGAAATCATTCAAAACGAGTATCAATTTTTTAGTCAAGTCCACCGAAATCGTGTGCGACGTTTAAATCGGTGTATTCAGGTTGGAGGAAGACATTTTGAACAATTGTTGTGATGATATCATGTACAAGAGGCAAAAAGTAAATGCATTAAATCCTATTTAGGCAATTCATCGTCTTTTTAATTTTGAACGTGTCGCAGTGACACTTTTCCGGATATCGGTCCCTATCCTCAAATGTTTTCTACTTTTACACTGAATAACCCCTTCAAGTTGTATCCCTTAGTTCTAAAGCACCCTGTATAAATAACCAGTTCAAACTCTTCTTGTTATCGTTTTCCCACTTTCTGTAAAGCCAAATAAATGCAATAGATTGTGTTTATCTCATTGGTGCGTCAGTATATTCGAAAACAAATCGAATTTATTCATTTCCAGCTATCAGAGCTTCGAAAATAGTAGCGATAATAACCAACTCCGGCATATTGGCGGTTTGCTCATATTTGTTCGTTTAATTTGAACGGACGTTCAGTTGTTATTTGGCAATGTGTCCAACCCCACCACATTATCGGATGCAGTTCATCATGTCCTAGTTTGGTTTATTATGAGGAAGCGGTTAATGCCGTTGATGTTTTTTTGATGAACATCGTTGGTTAGTATTATTTATTTGCTAGTCTTTTTTTACTTCCTATGCCAGAACTGGCGCGGATGCACAGCTTATTTTGGGCTGCCCATATCGAATCCGAGGTCGTTTTATATGTATGTGATCCCGTTTATGATGTAGTTAGCGAAAAATTGCAAAACTAGGCGTTTTTTGCGACTTTAAGGTGCTAAAAATCCATTTTAACTATCGATGGCTATATGAGAGCGGAGCTTTGCACAATGAGGTAATCTGGGGCGCTGAATATGAATATCACAGTGAAAAATTTCTCAAGTGTTATCAGACTGGATTTAGGGTAAAAAATTGACAAGAAACTATTATTCCGGGCTAGCCGTAGATTCTAACAATGTATCGACATCGAATTTGGAATCTACGCACCCGATTTATCCAGAAAACAATCTTTACTGATTAGAAAATATTATGGCCTATCTCAAAGTATAGAGGTAGTATTCATTATATTATAGATTTATTTCTATGATTGATTCCGTCAATTGGTCACAAAGTACAGGATGTTAGTTTAATACATATACACAGAAAACTAACACCCTGTATTTTGTGACCGGAACGAATTGCTCGTTTAAACATATTAGATTTAAAGCCATAGGGTTTTGTATTTACCATATATATATTGCCATACTTTGTATTTATGTAGCTTAATAAGAGAATCTTTAGCAGAAGCCATAGAAAGTTTTTATTTTTAGGCAACCTGTAAACCTGCAGAAAAACACAAATTATACAGTCAGCTTCAAATATTAAAAAAGGAAGAAGATAAAATAAAACCCGGTAATGAATCACAACAGCAATGCGAAATTAATGAAAATACAGATAAACAGAGAGCAAAACCTTCTCAGGAAGCTATGAAAAAAAGATTGCTCTACTCGAAAAAAATCTGAACGCTTTGTATTCTGTCAGAGATAGGTACTAAGCCGTGCTGAAGATGATAAACAGATCATTAAGTTGCGCGAGGAAATAAAAACAGCAAAACAGTCTTTAAACAGGAAGGTTCAAAACGCAGTTGCCCAGAAGAAACACAGGGATGGTATGAAATGAAAGTTAGAAGATATTTGTCATGAAAATCCAGAAATAAAAAAAGACTATCTCTGAAAGATTCAGTTTGACGTCCTAATCTTGAAAGCAATCAACATTCACTATTGAAAACAATCACGGATATAGCTTTATTTGGGAGTGCAGCAGATCATAGAAGACGAACGGAATCAATTCGCAGCGTAAGAACTCTTGATGAACTCACACAAGAATTACGTAAAATAGGATTTGACATTAGTCGCAGTGGGACATATCTTCATTTCATTCCCAGAAAATCTAATTCTGCAGAGGGACGAAGACATGTATCGA